>VZRW01012965.1:530873-582451 GCA_013398125.1 Aegotheles bennettii
GTGACCGGTCTCCATCTGGATTTAACTCCATTCACCACCACTCTCTGGGCTCGGCCATCCAGCCAGTTTTTAACCCAGTGAAGAGTCCACCTGTCTAGACCATGAGCCGCCAGCTTCTGCAGCAGAATGCTGTGGGGGACAGTGTCCAATGCCTTCCTGAAATCCAGGAAGACAACATCCACTGCTTTTCCCCCATCCACTAGGTGGGTCACCTGATCATAGAAGGAGATCAGGTTGGTTAAACAGGACTTGCCCTTCGTGAACCCATGCTGAGTGGACCTGATCCCCCCGTTGTCCTGCACTTGCCATGTGATGTCCCCCAAGATGAACCTTTCCATAATCTTCCCTGGCACTGAGATCAGGCTGACAGGCCTGGAGTTCCCCGGATCCTCCTTCCTGCCCTTCTTGTAGATGGGCGTCACATTGGCAAGTTTCCAGTCATCTGGGACCTCACCCAATAACCAGGACTGCTGAGAGATGATGGAGAGTGGCTCGGCAAGGTCCTCTGTCAGCTCCCTCAGTAATAACAGTATGAAAAAATACTGATGGAAGCAGTGCTCCTAGGGCTGAAGGAATTTTATGAGGGTTTAGTGTCTGGTTGCTTAATAAATGCATCTGCAAAATTTAGTCTCTGCCTGTGGAAAACCAGTTCATACTAAAAGCGGTCAATAGCCAGCTTGGGTACTGAAAAGCTGGAACTGTAGAAAAGAGGGTGAAGAACTAATGCTCTTGAAGCTGGTTGGTGCCCAGAAATGCTGTTTAAAGGCTGTGTTAAGGACGCTTGTCAATTTGGTGCTAATTCTGGAGGAATGTTCATGCTGCTAAGCTTTATGCTATCACTCTGTAATGAAGCCATACTTCGAATTGAAAACAGACATATGAAGAAGTACATCATTTCACTGTAAACATCTACACACTAAGAAATCATTTAAAATGTATGATAATGTGGTATTCAGTGTCAAAGTACATTAATATTTAAAGATACCATTTGCAATAATCTTAAACTCTTGAGTCTGCTTTACCATCCAAGGAAGGCCTCCCTATAGCTTGTTTGTTGTTTTAAAATTCTCTCCCTTTTAAATACTGTAAATCTTAAGAAAAATTCTAATTAGATCAATGGGCTGATATTTGGATTATATTATATTATATATATATTATATATATTATATTTCACAGAGAGGTCAGATTACTTTGAGTTTGGGAACTTAATGCTGCTCAGAAGTATCAGCTGGGGAGAACTGTTACCTCCCATCCAGAGATCCTAAAAATAGGAGCTGAAGGCACTTAGTTCCTCTAAAAATAAGGATTTTGATCACTTATACAATACAAATGGTGCTGGGTGCTGGGGAACAGAGGTGTAAATATGCATGCTGAAATAAGGTCAGGATAGATGCTTGCTACCAGCAAACTGAAATTCAGTTACAATCTGAGTCTCAAATTACCAGTTTAATGACTAATTTAAATATGTTGAAATCCAGAGTCATCACATATGGTCATAACATTTTACCTCTCCCTCAACAATTAAACCCAGTTATTAAAATTAAACCCAGATTTTTTGAAACAGCTTGAAATTCTTTCAACTCTCCTTTTTTTCCTTTTTATCCCATTTTCTGGATCACCAAAACATGTTAGCCTGGGTTCACGTCAATTATGGTCATGAATTTTCTTCTGGTCCAGTAGTAATTGTAGGCAGACGTGTCATATCTTTGTTCATGTTAATTTGTTTGTTTTAAATACTCATGTTATTTGGTGCTTACTGAAAATAGCCTTTTCTTGTAATTTCATGATCTGTAGTCATAGCAGCTGTCACACATTTGAACTGGCTTTATAGCCAACTTATCTCTCTGGCTTTAACTTTGGACCAGAACTCTCTTGAAGAGAACCAGAAGCACCACAACCCTTCATCACATCAAGAGTAGCTGAAGTGTCACCTTAATCTTCCACCATTACCAGTATTGTAGAAGTATACTACCAGTTAGAGCCCCCCTGCACAGTTTCTCCTTCAAGCAGTTCTGTAACTGTATAGTATATGTGTTAGGGAAACGCTAGAACAGCACAAGTATGCTGATGTTTTACATGGGCAGTAAATTGGACATATTCTAAAAAACATCAGATTTACTGTACTTGTACAAAGCCATCTGTATATCTCTTTCTAAAGGGTTCAAGACTGCTCAGAAGTATCAGGCTTGGTACACATAAAGACCTGATATGCATATGGGCAGGGGACAAGTTTGAGATTACTAAGGATCTAGCAGTTCAGCCAAGGTGCTAAATACCTGAAAACCTTGGACAAATATGAAAAATCCTCTAATTTTATCCAGAATGACAAAGTCAAAGAAGAGGATGTTCAAGGGACTACTTGGATATCTATTTGGTAATCTTCTCCCACCTGCTTGCTGTCATTGGGTGAGTTCTGCTTTAGCCTTGAGCTCCAGTCTTTCCTGTTTTATTCAGCTTTGTATTATTTCTTTTTTCACTGTTAAAAGGATGGGGACACATTTTAATAGGTTTCCTACTGTAATCCCTGAGGGGAAGTCTTTATAGCAGGAAAATATTCAAAATGATAGTATCTCTGTCATTGAAAGCACTACTAGGAGTAAAGGAAAAATGTTTTCAAATTTGCTGGACCAGTAGTGACAAGTCAGATACTCAAGTTCAGATACTTTCAGAACTGAGGAGATTCAATTTCTGTAAAACTGAGGCCTGAAAAATTTTGAAAATCATGATTTTGGGGAGATTTTACTGAGAAAACACAATCATATTTCTCCCCAGAATTCTGCTGCAAACCTTTTGTCTTTCTAGCCTTTGCTTGCTATCAATGTGTATGACAAGTGATATTTAATTTGAACTGCTTAGTGCAGCTTTACTGGGATGACAGCCAACTTCACAGAAAACTTCTGTAACCCCAACAAATGCACAGGGCTGAGGGATGATATTTCCACTGAAGATTAACCTTTTCTTGTGTATGACACTGTACACCAGACAGCAGGGAAAAGCTTGTGGATACTGGCTCGTAAATCTATAACAGAAAGACAGTGTATTGTAGTTTCCACTGTCTAGAAAAGATATTTCTAGTAACTTGCCTATTTCTGCATTGTGAGGGTTTTTCTTTTGATCCAATTGACCACAAGATAAATAAGTCATCTAAAGAATTGCTCCAACTATTTTTCATCTCTATTCTCTATGGACAATGAAGTCCAGATTTAGGTTGTGCAACAGTTACAATGTTGTAAAAAATATTGTTGAATTAAGTGCTTTGAAAAATGTCAGGTTAGAAAATCATAACTGAAGGGTCTTCTCTGTATTTAGAGCAGGAACCGCATTCTAAGTGGCAACATAAAATTTCCATAACACCCTACTAATGTAGCCCTACATAGAAATTCTCAAAACATAGGAATTCTGTTCTTTTTTTTTTAATTTCTTTAAACTGCTGATTCCATGTACCTTCTGAAATGGGGGTGTCAGTGGAACTGGGGACAGCACAGATATTTTTAAGTCATGTCGTGTAATTCAGCATCCCCAGCACACCACTGCACCAGCTGGGAGCACATTTCAGGCTCTCAAACTTAGGCCAGCTCTGCATCTTAAGCCAAAGTCTTGTGGAACTACATCTTTAGCTTGGTACACCAGAATTAATTACTGTGATGAGGGGTTGCTCGGAACAGATAATCTTACTCAGTTTGTGTATAGTACATTATTGATGTGTAAATATTGCTGGAGTTGTATATTAAATAGATTTTAAACTAGAAAGTGTAAGAAAGAAGGAGCAAGAGATAATGTGGAAGGCTGGAGGGAATGATAACTTTGCATATAAGAGTTGGCAGTTGTACAGCCTCAGGTCATAAATTCTGGGCAATACTAGGTAGTTTGAATCAGAGTCCTAAGTAATTTTAAGTACTAAGTGGGTAAGGCCTATTAATTTTTAAGAATAATAGAAACTATGGGGAAGAAACTCCATAGGATATCTGTACACAATCATGTTCACTTTGGAGTTTATTTAAACTGGAATACGGACTATTGAGAAGCACCTGTATAACAGCAAATACTAATTCCCCCATGTTCTGAAATTAAATTTAATATTGTGAGTAAAAATGTGAACAGGTATTGAATTATAGAAGTGGTCTCATATGAAGACAAAAATTTCTAGATTAATATACTCTCAAAGAGAATTAAAACTATTCCTTCATATCATCATTTAGTGATTCTGAAGAAATCCTTTTTTCATCACTCTATTTAAATATAATTGCATTTTTTTAAAAAAGTGGTCATGGCAAAATTCATCATGGACCAACAACAGTATTTTGGAATGTTTTTTCTCTCTCTTCTTATACATACACCAGTAATCCCCTTTTCACATTAAGATGTTGCTAAAATTCTCAGCTGAGTTTCTGGTTTTTTGAAAGTGTGAACAATTTGTTTTGTTTTTCCTGCTTCAAGATGAAAAAGATATAAACCCAAAGATGAGGTTTAATATGAGTTTGTAGATTGCAAATGTTCTATTTTCTAAGCAGATGTGTGAAAATGCAGGCATTTCATTAGATGGACTTGTTTAACTGGGAAGAGCCTTCATCTTTATGGGCAGGTGAAAATGATAAAAGGAGTACAAAAGAAAAATGCAGCTCAGAGGTCCTTGAAGATCTTTAGCATTTAACCTTCATTTGCTTTCTAATCTTAGAATTCTTTATTATTATTATGTGGAAGCACGTGGTTTAGTTCTTCAAGTTGGCAGGTGGTAGCAAGCCCATAATTATGATCTTGGTTGTACACTTCCAATGCACAAAGGGGAACCATGGTAATCCACTCCAGTGCATTTTCAGTAGTCATTGCATATTGCTCATGCTTTTTAGTATAAAAGCCTATGTAAATCTCACTGTAGTAATAAAATTACTTAAGTTATGAAAAAATAAAGATTTTTACTTTTGCAGAAAGTAACATCAAATGACTAGCCATCATATACCATAGATCTGCCATAGATAACAATAAAAATGTTTAATAATCATGAAGAATACACATCCTCCATCCAGGCTGCCTCTTCTTTTTTGCCAAGGCTTAGCTATTTAATATATAAATTATTTAACCTACACTTGTCCTTAAAATATTCTCATGTTATCACTTAGTTCAGTTTAAATTGGCTTTTAAAAGGAAAACATTTGCAATGATATTTATTTCTATTGCCATCTGTGCTGTAAAACTTCTATTTGTTAGTATTTTTATTCCATTTAGATATAATGTGATTTATCTCTTCCCTCAGCTTAGTAAACATTTAAGTAATAATTCTCTGTATTTTTTTATGACTGGACTTGAGGCTGTTTTCAAGCACTGCAAGACCTTCATTTTTTTTCCCCTTGGAGTGACATAAAAGGGCTTTAAGTCAAAATCCAGTGTATATACAGAGATCCAGAATAATTACCTTAAGAAGATAGAATGCAATGGTGCTGTCAGAACAGGATATCTCCCCTGTGCCCCCAGCTCCCAGGACAGCAAGACAAACGAACAACAGTGTAAACCCAAAAAAGAGATCAGAAGTTTTTTTCTGGCCCTGACTATATTGACCAGGGTATCCCCGTGATTCTCAGATACACTCCAGTGGTGATGTGCCTCCTGTTCATTACCCACAATAGCTTTTCTACCAGCATAGGTAAAATCAGTTTGAGATTCATTCCTATCAGATGGAAGTGGAACACAAAGAAATAAACTGTTAATCTAAGCTGCTGCAGTATTATGTACAGAAAGTGATTTCTGTTATCCAGACTATGGTGCCATCCAGCAGATTGAAGAATGTAACTTTTCAAGGAAAATCTGTCAGATACATGGAGGATATGTCAGCTTAATATAACAATGAACAATTTTGTCCACTTCAAACTAGCAGCAATATTTCATATTTCTTTGTGAAAAGCATAGAGTATAATATGACATTTGGGATGTAGTTCGTGGATGATAGATACAATAGAAAAAGGTGATAGTAACAAAATAATTATTCATTTTCAATGCCTGTTTTTATGTGAACTTTTTCTTGAAAGATTCTATAGCATCCCAAATGAATATGTTTCTGTAGCATGCTGCCCATTCATATAAATACTTGAGACAGATATTAATGAATTTGTTCATGAGAACATGTGTCAATTCTGCAGACAGTGAAATAATCATGCTATTATGTTGTGGCTATCATGATTAAGTATCATCTCCAAAAGCTGTTTCCTTACAGTGCTGGTATTTGCCCCGTGTTTAGGCTGTGGATAGTCAATTGTAGAGATCAGACTGGAAGCAATTTCTCTGATGTTTTTAAAAGTAGGAAATACATTTTTACTTATCTGAAATGTCAGTTTGCTGTGTGTAAATTAAAATGTTACAGAACAGAGACCGGCAATTATTGCTAATTATAACTTGAATGACATACTTCAGTATTAGTATTCCTGGCAGGGCTTTTTTTCCTGTCTTTGCAATATGTAGCTATTGTTTCATTGTGTCTGTTTAAATTGGGTGAGATGAATATGGTGATCAATCAGATGTAGTAAAAAATCCTCCTGATATTACATTTTCTTCCTATTTATCTTTTTAAAGATAGTTCCAAATCTGTCTTTCCTTTCGGCATATTTCAATCATTTTGTTTATGGGTCAAATTCTACTGTGATTGAATTTATTAATAAAGCTGTCTTAATTTCACTGGAAACAAGATGCCTCTAAAGAGGCAGCTATCTTTGTAGATGGCCATGAGTGCTATCTCTGCCTAATGAGACCAAGGCCTTCATTGCTCTATATCCTTAGTTTCCCAGGTTGAATGTGCAGAGCCTGTGGCTGAGTGTGGATTTGCTGTGTAGCTGTATAAACCATGCTATGGCATAGGGCCATCATTAAACTTATTGTATGCTTCTGTGGTTCCTGACTGTGCAGTCTTGTCTACTGAGAAGCCATCAAAATAAGCTCCTCAGGAAAAATACCTATTAAACCTTTTTCTTTAAAGAATAAAAATCTTCTGCTAATTTGCTGCAATGTATGTTTGCTTTGTAAGTCTGCAGTCCAGCCTGTCAGTGAAACTGTGCTAATCATTAGGAGGTTAATGCCTGTATGCGTTCAGACATCCTACAACTACCACTCCATAACTAAAACAACATTTTAAAAGGGTTTGGTTTTGGTTTTCCTGCATGGTTAAAGTCTTACAGCATGTGGTTTTACACTCTTTTCTCTCCTTTAAAATCCTTGAGTATTTTGTTTAGCGAAATAACTGTTCTTAGAATGTACTTTTTCTTTTATATAATATAGTTTAATGATAGAAAATGGATGTCTCACAGATAAAATTACATACTACATACTGTTGTGTCCTGTCTCAAACTTTTAAGCCCTGTAATCTTATAAAAATTGATCATTAGTTGCTTATCTTCCATGTTACCATTAGCTAAAAATTTGGAAAACAGTTAAATTAAAAAAAAAAAGAAGAATAGGAGGCAGTAGGTAGCACTTTGTGGGAAGACCATTACAAATGCATAGGGAGTGGGTAGGAGAGGTATATCTTATAAAAGGTTTCAAGAGCCCAGAAATCCAAGATGGAAAAAGGAACTCCTCAACCATTTTAAAATACTGAGTAATTTTTTTTTCCCCTTTTGGAGATATACAGAAGTCTGTGGATCCTCTGTAAACCTTATAATCTCATGCAAAAAGCTTCAGGTCCATTCACATTTTGAATAAGCAATTTCCATTCCATTGTATTCCTTCTCACTTGAAATCTGTGTCTGTGTTGCTCATTTGAGAAGCTTAATGCTGCAAAGTTAATACAAAACTATTTTAATTGCTGTTTTGGAGAGGATAAGCATCTCAAGAACATGGTGCTTTCTATTGATATTTTAGTATTAGTGTGAAAATAGATAAATTCCCACCTTGGATGACAATACAAGTGCAGGGATGAGATTAAGTTAATTACATGCTGCAAAATTTGTTCACCCAGCCAGAATTTTCTGGTGACTTCATTGGTCGAATTCATGTCAATAGCTAGGATTTGTTCTGGTGTTTGTGGCTGCAAGAGAGTGCACTATCATGCACAGTGAACAGTAACAGTTTAAGTAATTAATATCTTGCTCTTTTCCTAATTGTATCTAAGGAGAACTGAGATGCTGAGAGCAACTTGTGCTACCTGAGGCCAGGAAAACTTACTTTAAAAGCCCTTAGCTAGCCATTTCAGATATCATGCTCTATTTTATCTTATCCTGCTGTGAATTTTTTCTCATTATGATCTCAGTGTCATAATTAGACCAGAGGCTTTGCCATATTGGGATAAACCCATAATCCATCGCATCCACTTTTCATTATTGGTCACATACCAGATGCTTCTGGTGAGAGCTTAAAAGCTGGATGGCTGAGCCTACCTATAGGAAATACTGGAATTTATTCCTAGGTAAGCTTTTGTTTCTTAAGCAGTGAGATATCTAAGGAGAGGTATGTAAGGGAAGGGCATGTAATTAGCCTAATCTCACATTTTGATGGGGGACCTTGGGAGAGGAGAGGAGAACTGCTGTGTTATGTAGTCTTTATCAGAATAATGACAGATCTTCACATTTTCTGATCCTTGTTTACAGCTGCCAATAATCCTTGTTTTGTGTTTCTAGCATGCCAAAAGTTGATGCTTTACTTTGGCTACAAAAATTCCGGATATTTTAATTAAATGTTGTTTCTGTTAAGCATTTTAGCATTTAGCAATATTGACTCTGTGCTGAAATTCCATTTTGCTTAGAATTCAGTAGCTATGATTATCAAGGTACAATTGCAGTCTTAGTGCTCTCTGGTAAGGATGGGAAAATTGCTTCGATTAAAAAGATTTGCAAATTCCTGCACATCAAGATTGTGCTTTTCACAACTGTGGATATCATACAGTGGGAATGCACAGAGGCAATTGCTTTCCAAGAGATGCTTTACTCTCAAATTTGCTTTCCCCTAACTTGAGGCAGTTGCATGTTTGTTCCACATGCTTGTTGTAGACAGCTACATCTGACCAGCTACAGCATCATTTGAGGTAATTTTGCATCTTTGTGAAATTTATTAAGAAGCCATTTTAGAGAGATGTTCCATGCTTTGCAGACAGGACACCTTGCTGACTGGTTAGGAAGAACATGTTTGTATGCATCTCTAAAAGATGGATTGGAAACAACTGAAAGACCAAAACAACGAGATGCTGGGAGATGAACAAAGAGATGACTATGTGTCATTTGACTAGGTGGCCCTACCTAGGCACATGTGATTTTGGTAGAGATCAAAGGATGCCACTGCTCTCAGGCAGATTTCTTGTAAACTGAGGGAAGAATATAAATTGAAAAGTGCAGACGTGCTCTGATGTGAGGTTACTGAAATCAGCCTTTAACACTTGCAATTTAAGTCTCATGACCTGCACTGTTTCCCATGGCTGCATTCACATGACAGAAAAACTAACTGATTTTCCTTGCCTTTTTTTTTTCTTTCTTCCTCTTAGTTTAAAACAGGAACAACTAGACAACCAACTGAGCAAAATCCCCACACTTTATTGCCAATATCTTTTGGAGCAAAGTGTTAAAATTTGAGGTAATGAGTTTGAGAACAACCCAGGGGAAAAAAAGAGAAAGCACCTGCTTTTAGCTGAGTTTTGCTGACTGCTTGGTTGTTTTTCATAAGAGACATCAACCAAGATACTCACCCAAGAAGGTCATTGCCACAAAAAAGGAGCCAACTTCCCTATCTTAAAAGATGCCACAGAAGAAAAATTCTACAAAAAGCAATAAACTGGCTTCCAAAGGCATCCTGATCATACAAATACTGAAAAAAAGGTGATTTATTCTTGTAGTGTCTCATAGCACTCTTTAGCACTCCATGCCATTTCTGCTTGGGTTTGGAAAACAAGGAAACACATGAATTTCCCATGTGAAGTTTTTCTTTCAACACAGATCTTAACCTAGTATGTTTTCAGACCTCCTACATCCACCCTGCAGAAGACATGAAATAGAATACAGCTTCTAAGTAGCAGATGAAGAAGAAATAGTGGATGTATTTTAGGTGTTGGTATGACAAACTACAGAAGAAAAGGTTTTCACAGTTTCACAAATGATACTTCTTGCACAGTGAAAGTTGAGGCATGTGTGTAGTTGACCTGCACAAAGCTTTCTTTATTCCAGGGATGTGTAGCTGACAACATACATGTATGTCCGTGGTACCTTAGGAAAAAACAGGCAAAGAGAGAAAGGAAAATCCTCTAGTGGCCAGCTAGGAAGAGAAGTGGTGTGTTCCTCTAGTGAGTCCTGTTCCACACAGCAGGGAATCACAAAAATGTTGACAACCGTGACCATTTTTTACCTCAGAGTCAGATCACATCTTTCATCTATACCTGCCCTACCTTCTGGTTGAGCTGGTCTTTGACAACAGCCTTGCCCTTTCAGCTCTGGAATTTGCTAAATAGTTGCACACTAATTGAATGCCAAGTCTTATGCATACCTGTTATTTGGTAACATTCATCAGATATTAGAATGACTGTTATTCACTGATCTTGCAGACCCACTGAACAGGAGGATGGGGTAGCAAGTGCAGAGTTTTGCATCTGGGGAAGAACAACCCCATGCACCAGTACAGGTTGGGGGCTGACCTGCTGGAGAGCAGTGTAGGAGAAAGGGACCTGGGAGTCCTGGTGGACAGGAGGATGACCATGAGCCAGCAATGTGCCCTTGTGGCCAAGAAGGCCAATGGCATCCTGGGGTGCATTAGAAAGGGGCTGGTCAGTAGGTCAACAGAGGTTCTCCTCCCCCTCTATTCTGCCTTGGTGAGGCCACACCTGGAGTATTGTGTCCAGTTCTGGGGCCCTCAATTCAAGAAGGACAGGGAACTGCTTGAGAGAGTCCAGCGCAGAGCCACTAAGATGATGAAGGGAGTGGAACATCTCCCTTGTGAGGAGAGGCTGAGGGAGCTGGGGCTCTTTAGCTTGGAGAAAAGGAGACTGAGGGGTGACCTCATCCATGTTTACAAATATGTAAAGGGTGAGGGTCAGGGCGATGGAGCAAAGCTTTTTTCAGTGCTGACCGATGATAGGACAAGGGGCAATGGATGCAAACTGGAGCACAGGAGGTTCCATGTGAATATCAGGAAGAACTTCTTTCCTGTGAGAGTGCCAGAGCACTGGACCAGGCTGCCCAGAGAGGCTGTGGAGTCTCCTTGGCTGGAGACATTCAAACCCCGCCTGGATGCGTTCCTGTGTGATGGACTCTGGGTGACCCTGCTCTGGCAGGGGGGTTGGACTGGATGATCTTTCAAGGTCCCTTCCAACCCTAGAATTCTGTGGGATTCTGTGATTCTGTGGTAGTAGTGGGAATCTTAGTGCAGAGTAGTAACTGAAGCTACAAGGTGACAAGGTGAGGAGACAGAGAAGAAACAGTATGATTTAGACATTAAAGAGAATCACTATCTTGGGTACTATGACAAAAAAACTGTTCAAAGTGCACAGCACAAGGCTGTAAGGATGCACAGTTGGGAGACCAGGCAAAGCCACATCCACAGTGTAGCATCAGTGAGTGTAGGTGGAAGGTTAAAGGGAAAAGGCAGGCTACAACTGTGAATGGGAGACCTTCAGCAATACATAAGTTAAAGCATAGTGCAGCATACTTAAAATCCTGTTTCCTTATGTGTGCAAAAGCACTCCAGTTTGACAGCACAGAGTGGATGGCCACCTAATTCAGGCAGCGACGTGTCACAAGTACTCCCAAGCACATACTACAGTAGCATTCAGGCAGCTGTGTGGTCTCTTTCCTTCTTCTTGCATCTGAGAAGTGACAGATACAAGTTTCTCTCCAAGAAGTCCTTATTAGATACATCCCCAACTATATGACTTAAGATGTTAAAGAAATCGGCTGGTGTTCACATGCTCTGGAGAAAATGAACATATATTTCCTTTATTTGTGGCTTTCTTAAAAACATTTGTGTAAAAATCTGAAGTATAACTCCCAGGATCCACAGTATTCCTAAGAAATATTTTGTATGGAAATGGAAAAAGAGCAGAACTGAATTCCTTAATCTACTTTCTGTTTTCTTTAGTAGATAGAGAAAAGACAAATGTGAAAACAACCCTGTGTAGGGAATGTGAGAAGAGTATTGTGATCACTCAAATGACTCAAAGTAAAAATTTGCCATTTAGGGAAAGCATCAATTGGAATAGGAAATTACTGCAATTAGAGGTGCACATGACTGTGAGGTATTTCTCAGTGCAAAAAACAATAAGTTTATTCTGAAACAACTTTGCTGTGCAAAAACAATACCAAAAACCAAACCCAACACTGCAAACAGGATTATATTTGTAAACTCTTGGGGCATTCTGTTCTGCTGTGTAGCACAGCTTTTCTGTGTTTCCATCCAGGTTGTTAATTAGCTGCTGATTGTGCTGAGAAATTATAGAACCATAGAATTGTAGAATCACAGAATGGTAGGGGTTGAAAGGGACCTCTGGAGATCATCTAGTCCAACTCCCCTGCTAAAGCAGGTTCACCTAGAGCAGCTTGTACAGGATTGGATCCAGGTGGTGTTTTATATATCTCCAGAGAAGCAGACTCCACAACCTCTCTAGGCAGCCTGTTGCAGTGCTCTGTCACCCTCAAAGTAAGGAAGTTATCCCTCATGTTCAGATGGAACTTCCTGTGTTCCAGTTTGTGCCTGGTGTCCCTCATCCTGTTGCTGGTCACCACTGAGAAGAATCTGACCCCATCCTCTTGACACCCACCCTGTAGATATAAGTATTGATAAGATCCCCTCTCAGTCTTCTCTTCTCCAGGCTAAACAGACCCAGGTCTCTCAGCCCTCCCTTGTAAGAGATGCTCCAGTCCCCTAATGATTCTTGTAGCCCTCTGCTGGACTCTTTCCAATAGTTCTTTGTACTTCTGGTACTGGGGAGCCCAGAACTGGACACAGTAGTTATCACCTGAGAAAGAGTTAACTTAAACTGTCAAGCCCAGAGCCAGCAAGCTTGGAGAAAATTGAGAGCTCAGACCATATCTGATGCACGACTATGATCACGTTAGATGTGCAACATCTAACAGCAACAACTCACATTGCACTAAAATCATTCCATGACAAGCACCTTACATGGTACAGTAAATTTGTGAGTGAGCAAATCTTGCATAAAAGTGAGTAGTGGATTCTGGAGTTTTGATGAGTTTCTGTTGCAATGAACTTTAGCTCCCTAACTCTTTCACTTGATTTTGAAGTTGTGCTTAACTCATCTGAATGTGTTTGTGACTGTAACCAAAGAAGAATTGTGCAAGTCCCAGCGTCAGTAGTGTAAATGTTTCCTTTGGACAAGTTAGTTTTCAGATAACCTGAATTGCTCTTTGGGTTATAGTCATCTGCCAAATTGGGACTGCTTGTTGGAAGAGCTGTCCATTGCTTTTTTTGTCAAGTTTAATTAATTCATTCATTAATGGCAGAGAGATTCAACCAACCTGTATCTTAAACAATCTTACATCATTATCTTCCTTTCTTTATTATTTCAATGAAACAACTTGCATTTTGAACGACCCTGATAAATTGGCAGCTGTAAATAGCTATGAAAATAGAAAAATGTTTATTAAAAAATGGTATCACAATGACACTTTGTGCTGAAAAAAAGATTTCTAAACATTATTCTTTTTTTAAATTCAAATGTAATTATATGTGAGGATCCAACTGGTTTTGAAATAAATTTCTTTCTCTCCCTTAGGTCTAAATCCTACTTTTTTTTATATATACATTTCAGACCTGATGCTAAGCAGTTAAAGTTGAATTTTTTGTCAAGCTTCTCCTAGCTGGTGAAAATTTACTTTTGAGGAGCCCTCATTTTCACTAATAAGAAACAAGATTAAGCTTCTATGGTTTAGCTTTCTTCCATCCAGATAGAATTTGGAACTTGTCATGTATCTGAGCCACTAGAATGCCCAGTCCATATGGAAACTTGTAGTTCCACATACCTCAAAGATGCTTCCGTATGTTGAATTCACTTTCTTCTAACTACATAGTGCTGTTTATGTTTTCTTCTTTGTGCCTAGTCAAAAAAAAAAATAAATAAAAATCACTGATGCCTTATTTATTAGTTTAGCTTATTCTGTGTCTGAAGACACTTTGCATATGTCATGACTGCTTTATTTCTATCTACTTTCTGATTTCCCCTACATAAGTTGGGCCTGTCTGTCATGATAGTTAACTTAGATGAACCTGACAGTTATATGTAATGCTGAATAGAACCTGGTCACAGTCACATCTAGTGCTATCTTTTGACATTTCATACACCTTGCATTTATGCACTGATAATCAAGTGCATTTTTACTCTGCATTTATATGCCTTTGACCCAGATTATCTCTGATTAGTCACGTTGTATCAGAAAGCTCTTCCTTTCTTTTCTGCATTTATTACTTAGTTAACTGTGAAAGTGTAATAACAAAGGCTTGGTTAAACTCCAGCACTGCCTTTGCAGGGATCCTTTGGTTTATTTTGGAGGTCAGAACTCTCAGCTTCTGTTTCTCCATAATAATCTATGCCAAAGGAGTGTTAGGAGAATTTTAATTCTTTAACATCTACAAAGCCTTGAATCACAAGGCACCTCGGCATATGCTTAGAGCATCTGACTGAAAATGAGGACTTACAAATCCTACAGAGAAAGTTTCTATAGAACAGATTAGACAGCAAGCTCTACGAAGAAGGAAAAGCAGGGATGGGCAAGATGGAAATAAAGGGAGGGAAAAGGAACAGCAAGTTGAGAAGATTAAAGGAAAGGGAGATAGAAGGATAGTTGCTGATAAGGAACAGGCAGCTAAAAACTATTATTCAGTAAATGAAAATTCTAAAACAAAGAACACAAGGCTAAGAAAAAAGAGGGAACAGATTAGCCATTTGTTATAATTAAATATTTGCTTTATGTTATTAAAGGGAATTAAAATAATTAAAATAAAATCCTTCAATAAATTATGCTTCATTTTGATTGACAAATATTTATTGCCTGTAGAGGTGCATTAGTATTCTTTTGTAAAGGTTCAGGAAGAAAATGTAGCTATGGCTTTATTTGGTTGTAGATAGAAAATAACTATATTTTTTGTTTATCCAAACATGGACCTTCCAAGCTCTTGAAGTAAATACTAAATATTAAAAACATTATTATCAGGGTTTAAAGCAAGCAAACAAAAGGATATGAATTATGTGTGTAAAGTTTCACGTTATAAAGAAGTATTTCTAGTTTTCTCCCATGAAAAGATGTGTGAAATGGTATAATACTCCCCCTTCAGCCCCCCAAAATGGCATAGTAACTGTAAGGATAGAAAAAGTGCAAGGCTTCAATTGTTTCTATAAAACTCATTATAGAAGATTCAGGCTGAGTAGACTTACTGGTTTCCATCCAGCAGTTTTCTTGTGATACCTATGCCTTGGAGAATTTATTAAACCAAAGAAAAAGGGGAGCAACCATGTATTTCTTTGTCAAGGCAAGACAACTCCATTATTTATTAATTTAAATTCCTCTGATACATTTTAAGATACAGTAGGTTTAAAGCTGTATCAAATGTTCCATGCTGCTATCATTGAGTAGCAAAAAATTAAGAAAACCAGCATCTGATGTGGTCTCATGATTTGAAAATCATCTATAATGCTAATTATCTTCAATGACAATATAAATATAAATTAATCATTAAAAAATCTATTAGAACATCTGTCATTATACCTCAGTAGCATGTAAGATCTGTGTCTCATGAACCATGTCATGATGTTAACATGTTTCTGGGTGACTATGTATGTGGTTCTGTTCCTAGTGCAGTTCAGAAACTGCATTTGGAGCAAATATCTAGTGCAGAATGAATAATGCTAGACAAAAAGTAACTGCCAGTAAGTTGGGGAGAACAGTGGCTTTGTGTACTTGACTTTTGAAGATCCAGCAGGTGATGCTCTACATGTCCATTGAATGTGAAGGAGAAAGTAACTGTTAACTGTATAAGAATTCATATAGTACAGAAGTTTACCTGAAGCATTTAGTGCAGAAAAACTAAAACTTGGTCCAGAACACTTGGTTATTTGTAGCTTTCCCTGCCCCCCTTTCCTTTCTTGTTTTGTATCTGTGTTCTTCTGTCCTTCTTTGCAAACTCTTTGGGTAGAAGGTACAGTATAGGTTGATAGAATATGAATCTATTGTCAACAGGTACCAAGAAATCAGAGCTTTTGATATGCTATTATTTATTAACCTTTGTAGATAGATAGTACTTAGGAGGTCAAAATGACAGGAATCTGAAGGTGTGATCATAAAGCTGTATTCAGGTGAATCAGCGGTGCTAAGTGATGACCAGTAAATATCCATTGACAATATATTATGAAAGAAGTTCCTAGTAATGTTAATGATACAAGAACTATGATCATCTTTCATAATGTCATCTCTGATGACAAAAGCTGTTGATTTGTTATAAATTAAAGCTGGTGATCTAACTCAGTAAAAAACAACCTGAAGGTGGTTGTACTTTGAGATCAGATGATTTTTAGATGTCCAAACACTTCACTCTAGTTTTCTCATGGTGAACATCAACATTAACTTGCAGTGCAGAGTTTGCCTTTTCACCTTTCAGCACCGTATATATGACACTTACCGAATTCTGTATTTTAGAATGTCGGGGAATCTCATTCCATTCTACAAATATAAATAAAAATTCCTTGTCATTGCATTACCTGAAGTTATATAGGCAAATTTCTCTTTGTTGAATAATAATATGATATGAACCCTAATGTTTTCTGCTAAAAGATTCTGTTTTTAATTTGTCTGTGGGATGTGTATTCACTCTCATTTAGGTCTATAAAAAATTATTTAAGCACTAAAGTGAATTTTCTGAAAATAAAAGGTAGTTTTGGAAATGATAGTAGTTTTTTATTTCTGTAGAGACTTTAGAAGGTATTGGGAGCAGTAAAATTTATCTTTTTTGTTTGCTACACTGCTGAAACTGCTTGTATTTGTTGCTTAGGACAGAGTCAGTATAATTGAAACAGACCAAGTCTTCTTCTGAAGAATAATATGAAAAGAACAAGGATGAAGTCATTAAAAATTCTAGACCTATGGCTGCATTATTTATGAATGCAGACTCTTTGGAATGTTCAAAGACACTATAAGTTTTGAGAACTTTTTCATTGTAAAGCAGATTCTGCCAGCTGCTGCATGAAGGCAAATGTCTCCTGCTAGCTAGCTTCCCTATCAGGATTACATGTTGGTTTAAGAATCTACCTGTGCAGAGCCACTATTACTGAATTGCATCTGTGCAAGGATATCTTGTTTCCACGTGTGCTTTGTGTCAGAACCACTGCTTAACTATAGTTTCTAAGTTCTTGGATGTTAAGTTTTGTAATATTTAGGAGTTCACTGGCTAGTTTTTGAGGTACACTTTGCTGAATACAATGCTCTTGGGCAACCATTCTTCTGTCCAAAGGCCAAGAGTCAAATGGTGGTGCATATATTCTGGGTTTCTCCACCAATCAAAAAATCGTCAGCAGCAAATGAATTACCTATGCCATAAGTATATCTTTATGTATCAGTGGGAAATTTCCACGTATGCTATAATTATTGTGTCTAGGGACGCTGTGGGATAAGAAGCATTGTATAAATGTAGGTCATTGTCGTTAAGTTACGTTATCTGAATCTCTTGTTCTATGACTGTTTGCTTTACACCCTGTGGCACCATATGAGTAGGGAAAAAAGAAAATCTAAATAAAGCACAAGGGCATCCAATCTATCCTAACAAGAAAAAGAATTGTTAAGGAAATCATAGTGCTGAGGTCTAAGTATTTCACAATTAGGCATTCATTTGGAAAACACAGCTGCTCTATATCCTCCACATACTATTTTGCTTATGTTGTTTACTGATTACAAAACACAGAATATACTTCTATTGAGTATGTTTTCCCCTACAGTCTTCCAGGAGTGTAATAATGAATATTCACATTAAGAAGCAGCTTCAAGGTTCTAGCACCAGCAGCAGCTGTGCTTCTTACAATGTCTACAGTCACTTGGGTTGACTAGATGTAAATAATTTACATATTCTGTATATAGCAGCCCTTTCAGATCTCCATATACTTATGCTAATACATAAGTTAGATTTTGCTGGCAACCACTCTGTTAATCAAATTGAAACAAAAAGTAGGTTGTAGCTGTTCAGGGACTAGTCTCCCAATAGCCCTGAACTGCCATGTGTAGTACAGAAGCCATTATAGTTAAGTGTTGAATATCAAGATCTCTGAGGAATATTTTAAAGCTAATTATCACTACCAAGAAAGTCCTTGAGGTCAGAAGACACTGAAATTGTCTACATAGTTTGTCTAGTTACCTATTACTTCTGGATTTATTAATATCCAAACACATCAAGGAGCAGTCAGTAAGTTCCTTTGATATACAATAGCAAGATTGTTCCCTCACATTCTTTCATTAACGACATAAAGCTGTAGCAAGTACAGAAAAAAATGCTTTTTCCTTCACTATCTACCATGGAAGTTTTGCATCTCATGACAGATCCTTAAATTTATAGTCACAGTATACAGATGTGCAGGCAGTGCTGCGAACAATCAGACTACAGAAAAATATGTCGAGGCTCGATCTGTTTTAGCTGTAAATTCACACACCTTTGCCTGTCAATATATCTCTTGTATAGATGAAAAGCAGTATGTCTAAGTGAAAAAGACATATTCTTCTAGCTATCTGTTAAGGCACACAGGTGACTTATTTGCATATACAGGTAGAGATTATTCTTTAGGAAAAAATCCTGTAATATCTTTGAGGTTTGGTCAAAAGAGCTAATTGCCAGATGCATATGTCTTACCTAGTTGTCAGTTTACTTTTCTTCTTTATTTTAAAGGATGTCCTCTATTTACCTCTGTTGGCAGTTCTTTTGGATTATGGTGTCACCTGAAAGTGCCAAACAGGATGGAACTGAGTACTACTATATGAGGACATATAAAATCAAGAAACTACCAGAGTGGAAAATAATGTTACAAAGTAATATTAAATGGAAAAATGCATTATTTACTCATTTTAGAACAGTACAGAAAAGATGCACAGAACTGCCAGTGTGATGTATACTCTGCAGCTTTCTAAGCAGGAAATCATCCATGTTTTTTTGCTTAATTTTAAGTTTCCATCAACCAACAAATACACATTTCAATATTCTCTTTGATTAGTCACTGTAATTAGCTTTTCCTGTGCATATTTTTATTTTGTAAGCTGAAAGGAAAAACGTAATTCTTACTGCTGCTGCTTCCCAGAATAGTGGTGAGGATATTCCAACGCCAGTGCTTTGTGCTATGACAGCTAGGCAAACAGTAAGCAGTTGCTTTTGCTGGAGGGATATCACTCTCCAGCTAATAAATGCTCAAAGTTAGATGTATTCATGATACAAGTACACATGCCCACTTCATAAAAAATTAACAATGTCAAAGCAAACTCCACAGATGACAAGTCTGCCTCATTTCAATAGATCTTTTTCTAAACCAACCAATACCTTTGCTTCAGACTCATGGCACCCTTTAGATGCATATCAGAAACATGGGGAGCTGCAGAGAACTGAGATTTTACTTACAGAACAGAAACTAATGCACTAGTTAGTGGTATTTCAATATGCTGAATAACAGAGTGCCAGTATTTTAAACAAGTGAGTTCATGATACAGCCTGTGTTGCAAGGGAACACGTGTTCAAAAAGACAAGGATTCAGTGACTAGATAATTTATTTGTAGGTTTTTCCCTACGTTAAACAAAAATTCTTGTCATTTACACAGGAGAAAGAGGCAACATCAAAAAGTGTTAAGAAAGAGTACCAAAAAAGTGCAATGTTTAGCAGCATTTTAGAAATGCTTATAAGTAGTCCTGAAGATGTATATTGAGGCAATTGACTATATAGAACAGGAGTTAAAATATTGAGCTGGGAATTAAATTTGGAACATTGACTATATAGTGCAGTTTGGTCTTTCCAAAGGAAAATCTCTGCTCTTTAGGAATATTTTTATAAGCCCTTGGAAGAGTCCTCTTAGGACATAGGAAGTAATAAGCATTACATACACAGGTGAAGCATTCTAAATGGGCACAGAAATCACTCCAGGCCTTCTTTTACTTTTAATAGAGGGGGAGAGAGAAAGAGGAATAAATATACTTATGGGCTTAAACATGCTTATAGGTACCTATTGAGATTTTCAAAAGAACTTTACTCCTATTTGTTTCAATAATAATAAGTATTTAAATATTTGCAAAAATCCTCATTGTGTTTCTTAATTTATCTTTAGATTTTTATTTGGCTATCAAGATAGGCTTATAGAATAAAATTCTTCAAGTTTTATGTGGCTCAGATGCTTGCATCCTGTTGTATTTTCTTTAGCATTTAAATCACCTGAGGCTGAGGTGATAATAAATGAATTTATGAGTTGGAATCAAAGGTGTGACTGCAATTTGTATAAATACCTCCAGCTAACATTAAACAAATTGGTGAGATTATTGTTAAGCCATATAGGTGTCAAGGCTCTTCAGTCAAACCTGTATTTACGTGTGGATCCATGTAAGCTGTATAGTCCAGTCTGAAACATACTTTGATGTGTGTATATTGATATCACAAGGCAGATTCTCTCAAGTGTCTCTGTCTTGCTGTAATTGCAATTTTAAACAACAGTGTAGGCATAGTGTAAGTTTTGAAGTCTACACAAAATTTTAAGTTTAATTCTCAAAGAAAGTGAATAATTCAGTGGTAATTCCTGGACAATTGCCATAATTATTATTAGTGCAGTTTATATATATACTGTCAACACATATTCCACAATATTTTCTCAATTAAAACTTTCTAGCTGGTAAGTACTACTGTTTGCATTTTCCCCTTCTGTTCTACTGCTAGGCTTCTCTCAAGTCTCATCTCTGATTTTTCAGTGATTTGCTTTCTCCTATGCAGAACAACTCCTACCTTTTCTGATTTTCTGTGTTTTTTCCACTTTTTATTGGCAATATTTTGTTTTGCAAATTACTATTTCAATGTATTAGTAGTGGTTTAAGAAATCAGACTAATAATCTTCTAAAGCTTTGAAATGGAGGACTTTAAATCATATTTGCATATTTAAATTCTTAGTTTTTCCAGTTGTATTTCACTAAACAATATAGTCTTATAAATAATGAATTCAGCATTCCATCTGTCATATAAAAGGTGATGTTTCTTGCTATAAATTTCTTGAAAACAAACATTTCTGCTGAAATGTGGGAAAGTGGGTCACAGGTAATTTTTAGACACAAAGAGTTCAGTGGCAGAGTTTGTGAATTAACATATTATTAAAGATGTACTTGAAATGTAAAATTCTGTTGCAAGATTACTTCCCTATCCTTGATTGTCTGTTGTGAATTAGTCTGTCAGTTTCATAGAAAATTTCCATTAGGAAATTTCCAGAAAAATGTTTAGAACAAGAGAACAGTCAAACCTAAAGTGTCAGTAATTTCATGGTGAGTTATGTGTCTTGAATATAATAGTTCAGCACCACTCAGTTGACATGGTTCATTAGTTATCCTCAAACCCCCAGATCATCTTTGTGCAGAAGCCCAATAGGCTCTAAATATGCACATGCAGTGCAATTATGAGGCAATCAAAATAAAATTTAACAATTTTGAAGTTAAATTGAAAATAGATAGTCCATTCAAATCTCTAGATTAGAGGGAGACAACCATATGTGAATCAGATACAGCATTGTTGAATTATCTTGTTCAATGTCTGTGCTTTCTAAATAATAGACAAGGTAACTGTACTGAATTATTCCTTTGAAGGATCTGACAAACATGATTTATGGCATAGCCCAAAACACATTCTTTGCTTGAATATTCACTTGAAAGATCTTCATTTTCCCCAATTCTAATATTACGGGATCATATCTAAATTGTGTCTTAACTTGGAAAGTCACAGGAGGGAGAATATAAATTACACTCTTACAAAAATATACAAGACATTTAAATTGGAAAATTGCTATTTTGGAATGCAAGACAGCAAACTACAATTAATCACTGTTCTTCCTCTCATCAGACTTCACAGTGAAGCTTCAAGAGACATAATGCAGTATCTTAAAAGGCTCATTTAAAAACCTTTTTCAATTACTATAAACATCTGGGAAAAAAGGATATCCTTGTTTAGAATAAATCATTCAGCGAGTTAATATTTGAGAACCTAAAACTAATTGTGTAAAACCTCCAAATTTTTAAAAAGCTCAACTTGTGGAATTCTTTTTAGATTCCGGCATTTATGAGTTCCCTGTAATCTCCATATGGAAGGAGAAAGTGATAAATTGGAATGTTAACCCCAAGAAAACAGGTGCTTCACATTTTCTGTAGATTTCAAATGATGGCTTTTATTATTCCTGAAGCACTTAATATCGGAGTATCATCCTAATCAACATTACAAGTGTAGGCTTTTTCAAGTGCTTGACACTGCTTCCTGTCGCTGAGGTTCTCCATAGAGACTTCCTACCTAACCTAAGTCAGATGTATGTCCTCCGTCTAGAGGTGTATGTCCTCATCTCCACGTGCTGCAGACCCATGACTCAGCTTTAAGCCTCATGAAACAGAATTGCCCACATAAATGTTTGCATAAGCAAATGTTCTCTTTGAGCTCATGAGGCACTTTTCTAACTCTGTGTTCTGCAGGAAAAAATCCTCTTAAACTTTCTGTGAGGGTGTGTTTGCATTGTTAACTAGGGCTAATGCCTTTTCATTATATACCACAGATTTTGTTCTTCTTTAATCTTGTCTGGCTTTTCAACAATATAAAGAAAAGGCAGTGCTTAACAGAAGAGAGACTCTACTTTTCTTAAGGAAAAGAAAACTATCCACACAAGTGTATTTGCTGTTGCAGTTTGGGGGTTTTTGTTTTGTTTTGTTGTTGTTGTTGA
Organism: Aegotheles bennettii; assembly: GCA_013398125.1. Taxonomy (NCBI): domain Eukaryota; kingdom Metazoa; phylum Chordata; class Aves; order Caprimulgiformes; family Aegothelidae; genus Aegotheles; species Aegotheles bennettii. The sequence continues at coordinate 553,748 of VZRW01012965.1, forward strand.
TTTTTATAATTGCTTGGTTTAATGCAGTTTTAAGGATACTATGAGGAGGTAGATTAAATACTGCATTGCTGAGTTCTACATAGGTGTAGAACACAGGTACCAGAAGGGAGTAGAGCCTGTTCAGCATATTCCATTGCAACACTAAGGGAATTCAGGATTTCAATCATTTCTGAAGGCTGATGGTGAAAAACTGTCAACAGGCCATCTGTCAACCTTTAAGAATAACAAACTTGACCTGAGGTCATTTGCAGAAGCATTCTTTGGAAGGAGTTTATTCTAATTGCTTATTCCCACTGCTTTATTTAGAGAAGGGATTTTATTGCTTAATAGGTAGAACAAGGGAATCTCATCTAGATACTTATCTTGTATAACATTTTGCAACTAAACCAGTGACTCGAGCAAACAGAGAAAGGAGTAAGTCAGGTGGCTATTTTCACTTTAAGTCCCATAAAAGTGTCTTGCATGAGCTTTCCTGCTCTTACTGGAAGATGTGACAACTATTTGAGAAGGGTTTCAGTTGCTTGTATTTAACCATCTCAAGTGATTTTAGACACCTGCAGAACCTATTGGACAAAAGTGTCCTTCAGGAGTGGCAGCTGGGATCTAGGTGTCTAAAATGTTGTTATACATCCGTGATTGTGTGCTTGAGTTGCTTCCTTAATGTCTTAACTGCTTGGATGTTGTAGGCTCATGGAAGAGATCAGAGGCAAGTCAGGAATAACACATTGTGTGATTAGTCTACAGGAATATCTGTGAGAAAAGATACAACTTGTCATGATGCATGTAATGTATTACATAACATACAAAGAGTTTTCCATAACAGGGACGAAATTTTTATGATTATGTTTTTATTTGTTTATTGGGGTGGGTATTTTTGGACAGCAGTAACAGAACCCAGATGCGAGGCTTTGGAAGATTTTTCAGCAGCAGCAGCTGGCTCCTTGGCAGTCCCCTCAGGCAGTTGTGTTGATGCTTTGGAGTTGCCTCTGGATCTATCGTGTAACTAGGCAGCTGATGAGCCTGCTTATATGTTAGGATGCCATTTCTGTTAGATACCATTGAAATACCTTTAATTTTAGGAAAGATGTATGATTTTTTTGTACCTGTGCAAGATATGTTGATGATATATGATATATATATGTATCATATATATAATGATGTATGTAATATGGTGTGTATATAATATATGCATGTGTAGAACTTTAAAATCCCATCCATTCAACAGAAATTCTCTACTCTAGAAAGTTCTTTGCAGTGAATTACCGAGTTCTTATGAACAAACCTTACAAAACAATCATTGATGTCCTGCAAATTAGGTGAAACTAAGACTAGAGACTGCTGCTGTGTGAAGCCCGTGCCCACTGATAGAATGCACCAAAAGATATCATTTTCTTTTGTACTAGCATCCAATGTGAACAGTTAGCTACTTCCCTTAACCCTACATAGACTTACTGTACTTGTCAATTTTAACAAGTTCTTTATTGGCTGCTGTGCTTTCCATACCTACATGTGAAAGTTCACATACATTCAGAAATTAGTTATGTGGCTCGCAAATTAAATAAAAAAAAGGAGATGAGGAAGGGAAGTGAACACATGTTCACATTATACTGTGCCATATGTTGTAGTAAACTGGGTGTGTGAATTCCCACACGCAGATTATCTTATCTCTGCCCCTTACATAACTTTGACATGAATGTCCAAATTGCCGGAGGAAAAGGCAATGGAATACAATTTTAGCTCATCTTTAACTATGCTTTCATTGGATGCCTGCAGTTTTTCCAGTGCAACTAGCTATAAAATGTAAGGATGGCATTAGCAAATATTTTTTGTTGCTTTTAATATTGCTTGGGAAGTTGAGTGTCTCTATGAGTGGAACCAGGCATTTTGAGATCCATATCATATTGACTGAGCCTGTATTTCATTGCAGGTGTAAATTTTTGCTCACAGTTGTTTCTTTGACTTATGGGTAGGAAAACTCAAGATCAAATTAAGTAAATAAGTGATCTAACTTCAATATAGAATCATAGAATCATTGAGGTTGGAAGACACCTTCAAGTTCATCCAGTCCTACCTGCATCACCACTAAACCACCTCACAATAATTAGAAAAATTATTAGGTTAGAAAAAATCCTGCACTTTCATAAAACTATCTAAAAGCTTGATGATTTAAAAAGTCCATCAGATTTTTAATCTTTTTGGTTTGCTTAAGAAAGACCCAGTATCATTTGCAACCATCCAACCTTTCTTCCACACCTCTTGCACCTCTTTTGAGAAGACATACTTTTGCTTTGCTTTCCTGTCTTTAGAGAGTTATTGCTGAAGTATTGATTGCTGTTCCTATCTGCTTCAAACCTGCACTCAGCTGTGCCTACTCCAGCTGATGTAGTGCTATCTGTGAGGCCTTGCAAGGCCTGAAGTTTTAAAAAAGAAATCTGAAATGGTAATGGCATTTAGGTTGCAGGGCTTTTCGTTACATTAAAGGCACTGGGGAAACTAATAATAGGAATGAAGCTGGGAATGGACAAAGAAGAATTTGATCAGAGAGTGCTCTTGTAATTTGATTATGCTTATGTGAGGAAGAGATGGGACTGGAAAGAGGAGAAGAGGAGAAGAGTCACCAAAGAGTAAAATGACATTAGGAAAGGTTTTTATTTCTACTGAATATCTAGTAAGAGCTGCATAATGTAATTTTTATTCTTATATGAACTGACTTAAACTTTGGGGATGATCTAGACTTACAATGCTACAAGGCTAGTATGATTTCAGTTCTTCCAATCCTGTTCTCTTCTTCATGCTTTATGCTTTGGTAAATCTAAAAGTAAAATCTTGTTTATGCAGTAGTGAGTATAAAGAATGTATGTTCTGCACATGCGAAGGTCATGTTGTTAGCTACCTTAGTGATCTCACTTACTCAAAAGCAACAGTGGTACTAAAGAAAAGGATGCCTGTAAAGTTAAATGAGGGTCTGGATACCTCAGAAACTTCGGAGCATACCTCCAGACACTGATATTTAGACTATGTGCATGTTTCTTATTCACAGGAAAAGCAGCAGGGTTTAAAACACTCCAAAAAGATTTTTAACATTATACATGTCATTCATATATCCTTTGGATGAGGGGGGAAGCTAAAGGCATATACCTGTTGAGAAAAGTTTGCTCTTTTTGCTCAGAATGAATGTATGATAGTACACAGATGAAAAAAAATTCTGTTAATGATAGTGCTGGACACTGAAATTAAATTCAGCAGGTGGGTATATGCTACATGCTTTTCAAAGGAGACTGAAATTTCTCTGACTGAGGACAGGCATGTAGCTGAGGACAGACATGTAGCTGGCCATTGTTTTTTTCTTCCATCTGTAGTGTTTTGTCAAATCATAGAATTACAGAATCATAGAATCATCGAATCAATCATCGAGGTTGGAAGAGACCTTCAAGATCATCCAGATCAACCACCTACCTACATCACCACTAAACCACATCACCCAGAGCCACATTCAGACACATCTTGAACACCTGCAGGGACGGTGACTTCACCACTTCCCTGGGCAACCCATTCCAATACCCAATCACCCTTACAGCAAAGAAATTTTTCCTAATGTCCAATCTGAATCTCCCCTGCTGCAATTTAAAATCATTTCATCTTGTCCTTTCACTATGGGCATGGCAGAAGACACTGACCCCCACCTCACTACAACCTCCTTTTAAATAAGGAGGTACATAAACCCAAACTTGCTTAGGGACTGTAGGGGATAGATTAATTGTTATGCCTTGTGTCTTATATGGTCTATCGTGATGTAAAGTGATAGAAAAATGCACACAAACATTCTGCAAGGAAGAAGTTTTAGATGAGACTTTTGCATTTACCTTTATCTGGAAGGATCTACTTGAAACAGATACAGGATTCTACTGTACAATGCTTGTTTCCTCAAACTAGTGGTTGATTTTGAAAATCCTATTGTATGAAATTATACCTGCTCACTATGTTAGACTCCTTGTGTGACAAAATATGCTACACGAACCAATCAATTCATTATGCTTTTTAATTATGCCATTCAATGAATCAAGGTGGTGTGATGCAGTAATATGAAAATTTTTATCAATTGAGTATTTTTTAATTTGCTGTGGAAAAAAAAAAATCAAGAAAGATATGTTAAGATTATGTTGTATTGAGCCTCACTCTGATTTTATAATATCACTTGCTCAGTCATCTTCCAGAGGAACAAAGTTGATCTGAGATAAAAAAGAAACAAAAACATTTCTTACCATGTTTTGCAAAGTATTTTGAACAGCAGTTTTTAGTGCTTTGTTTGCAACACTGATTATTGCCTTGGCTCAGCCACAAAGCCAACAGACTTCAATCATTTAAATTTTTTCATGATCTCCAAGAAAACAATTCTCATATTCTTGTAGACAGGTGGACTCTTTGCTGGGTTAAAACCTGGCTGGATGGCTGAGCCCAGAGAGTGGTGGTGAATGGAGTTAAATCCAGATGGAGACCGGTCACAAGCGGTGTCCCTCAGGGCTCGGTCTTGGGACCAGTCTTGTTTAATGTCTTTATCCATGACCTGGATGAGGGGATCGAATGCACCCTCAGTAAATTTGCAGATGACACAAAATCGAGTGGGAGTGTCCATCTGCCTGAGGGTAGGGAGGCTCTGCAGTGGGATTTGGCCAGGCTGGAGCCATGGGCTGAGGCCAATTGCATGAGGTTTAACAAGGGTAAGTGCCGGGTCCTGCACTTCAGCCACAACAACCCCATGCAGCTCCAGGCTTGGGGAAGAGTGGCTGGAAAGCAGCCTGGTGGTAAAGGACCTGGGGGTGTTGGTTGACAGCTGCTGAACATGAGCAGCAGTGTACCCAGGTGGCCAAGAAGGCCAGTGGCATCCTGGCCTGTATCAGACAGGGTGTGACCAGCAGGAGTAGGGAGGTNGAGAGGAGACCTTATTGCCCTCTACAACTACCTAAAGGGAGGTTGTAGTGGGGCTGGTGTTGGTCTCTTCTCCCGAATTGCTGATGATAGGACGAGAGGAAATGGCCTCAAGTTCCATCAGGGGAAGTTTAGGTTGGATATTAGGAAGAAGTTCTTTACTGAGAGGGTGGTTGGGCACTGGAATGGGCTGCCCAGGGAGGTGGTGGAGTCCCCGTCCCTGGGGGTGTTCAACAAATGGGTTGATGAGGCACTTGAGGCCATGGTTTAATGGTTAGGAATATGATGGGATAAAGGTTGGACTTGATGACCCTGGAGGTCCCTTCCAACCATAATGATTCTATGATTCTATGATTCATCAGCTGTGCTTAGGTATATAAAAAAAAGTCCTGTAAAAGATCCTGTATTATCAAGGAAGGATAATGGAATTGGAAGGAATTCTAAGCATGTTTGCAGATAACACTAAATTGGCAGGACCTGTTGACTCCCTTGAAGGCAGACAGACCCTGCAGAGAGACCTCGACAAATTAGAGAGGTGGGCAATCTCCAACCATATGAAGGTTATCAAGGGCAAGTGCCGGATCCTGCTCCTGGGACAGGGCAACCCTAGTGTTATGTGCAGACTAGGGAACGAGTGGATGGAGAGTAGCGTGGTGGAGAGGGACGTGGGGATCCTGGTTGATGACAAACTGAATATGAGCCAGCAGTGTGCCCTGGCAACCAGGAGGGCCAACCATGTCCTGGGGTGCATCAAGCATGGCGTTGCCAGCTGGTCAAGCGATGTGATTGTCCCTCTCTACTCTGCACTGATGCGACCTCACCTTGAGTTCTGCATGCAGTTTTGGGCACGGCAATATAAAAAAGACATCAAGCTATTAGAAAGTGCCCAATGGAAGGCCACAAGGGTGGTGAAGGGTCTGGAGAGGATGTCTTATGAGGAGTGACTGAGGTCACTTGAATTGTTCAGCTTGGAGAAGGAGGCTGAGGGGTGACTTCATTGCGGTCTATGCCTTTCTCACAAGGGGAAGAGAAGAGGCAGGTACCAATCTCTTCACTCTGGTGACCAATGACAGGACTTTGGGAAACAGCAGGAAGCTGAATCAGGAAAGGTTTAGGTTAGATATCAGGAGAAGGTTTTTCACCCAGAGGGTGGTTGAGCACTGGATTGGGCTCCCCAGGGCAGTGGTCACAGCACCAAGCCTAACTGAGTTCAAGAAGTGTTTGGATGATGCTCTCAGGCACGTGGTGTGACTGCTGGGGTGCCCTCTGGGGGGCAGGAGTTGGACTCGATGATCCTGATGGGTCCCTTCCAACTCAGCATGTTCTATGATTCAATGATTCAATCAACTACTACTGAAATGATGTTGTTCTCAGTTGAATTACATTAGAAATGAATGTAAACCTTACTTCTGTAAGTGGTGATCCACTCCCTGGGACAACATTTGCGGGTGTAGAGATCTACCCTCCTGCAGTCTGCATTGCTGTTTTATCCTGCCTGTAGTGTATATTCGCCATTGTACCATTCAGCTGTCCAGCTCTCTGTGTGATGTAAAGAATAGTGCAAATGCAGTACTTGTGCAAAAAAGTTTACGACCTCCTTCCATGATTTGTTCTTTTCCCCACTGACTGACCTTAGCAGGGAGGGACGCTTTTAGACTTGTGAGGGAAAAAACTGTCTTTGTGAGTTTGTTTTCTTCTGCCCCTTAAAAATTTAGTTGTAAGTTAATACTATTACATATACAACTTAAGATTTAAGGGAGTGTGTTCCTATCTGCAAGTGTAATTCCTGTGAGCATATCTACTGAGGATAGGGTAGACCCTATTATACCAGTAGCTTGCAAATCACTTAGAAATGCTTATCACACATCTGAATGATTCCTTAGTGAATATGTTTGATCTAGACAGGACTTTATGACAGCATGAAAATTGTAGTTACTAGAACTGGTTTATGGTTTTTGGCTGAGATATGTTTTTCTGTCAAATTCTAGGTAATACACTTTTCAGACAGGAAAGATATCCCTTGGTGACTTTTTATTAGAAAGTTTCAAAACTAAATTAGTGCAATTTGAATGCACATGTAAATTCTGATTTGGCTTTCAGGCGCAAACAAAGGTTGCAAACGGATTAAACATATAAAATGGAAAAGAGAAAAAATTACTGGCTGCTTTTCATTATATTTGATTTTGCTTCATGAAAGCAAAAGGAGGGAGAGAGAAAATATTAATTCCAAGTATAACAGGTTTGGGAATCTTTTGCAAAATAATTGATTTGATAAAAGATAATGACCACACTAAAAATCTGCAATGTAGTGTCAATGACCCTGGTCAAAATAAAGAGAATCTGCTCATTCTGAGGTTTAAACCCTGGAATTATCCTTAGAAGTTTCCTAAACAAAATCTTTCTTTCTGCCTATTAAATATATTTTTTTTGATCCTTCTTGTGAACACAGATACCAAGGGATGGGCAGGGTGAGATTAATCCTTTTGTATTAATCCTATTTTAATCTTAACTGTATTGTATCAGCTAAATTATCAGTGTCTGTGGTTATTATACATCTAATCAAAATGTCTAATGACATTTTAGATACTTCAGACTATTTGGGTTACTTTAGCCAGTGGTCAGCATAGCAGATTCATCCTAGTCTTCTGTAAAGGCATAAAACAGAATAGATTGGAAAAAAACCCTCTTCACTATTATTTAAAGATAGGCTAGTTAAATGCCTACTGCCTTGTCAAGTTTTTCCTCCAAGCAGTGGTGCAAAAAATTATCAAAGTTTGAATATAAGGAGTATTGTATTAATATAGAGTATTTTACTTCTACAACAACAATATGAATTGAAAGGTAAAGGTTTAATGTTCTCTATTACTGTATTCACTGTACACTGAATTCAAGCAGATTATCCTAGTAAAAGTAAAACTTCTAGAAGCTTCTTATTCTGCTTTTGTCTACTTTGACTCAGCACAAACAAGATGAATTTCATGTCAGGAATGTGCTGTTAAAATGACATTTCTCTAATAAGAAAAGCTTCAAATGACACCTTAATGCCATAATAATCTAATATTTTATTATTTATTTTTTTTTACTCTGGTGGTATGTTCTATGATTTATAAATTTTAAAATTCTGTCATTAACAATAATTATTCACAGTTTGCTGTAGCATAATTTCTACAGCCTTGCAAATTTGCTGTTTACACAGAAAAACTCAGTTTTGGAGGATACACACTGGTAAAATACATGGGAGCTATATGTTTAAAAACTAATAAATCTAATTCATTACAAGAGTTAATTACTAGTATTTACAATAAATTGCAACTCTAAGTTATCTTTTGTAAAAGAAAAAATATTTTTTGTGATATACAATCTTATATTCATTCTAGAAAAAACTACAAGCAAGACATTTAATACCTACAAATATATTTTTGCTGGAAACTTTGGCAGAAACAAAAATACACAGTAGCATTAAGAGCAAAACAGACAACAATTTTTGCCCACACCGTCCATTTTTAATGCTAGCTAAATGCATAAAGAGAACAGCCATGAAGCACTCCGCCAGTTCTACTTAGGATTTATCTTACTAATGCATGTTTAGGAATTATTAAATTTTAGCTTAATAAATCTAGATTTTAAAACTTGAATGTAAAGGACTAGTCAATTTTGGTATTTTTCCCAAAAATGTACTTTATGAATTTGATCGGTCAACATAAATGTCAATATTTTGCATTTAATCAGTTCTTAAAAACATATGCATCACTTCTTAATTACTCAGTAGCTTAAGCTGTTCTTGTTGGACTGCTGAGAGCTGCAATGTATATAGGTACAAAGAATACATCATCTATCAAACAGATTGCACTTGCAGTTAGTCAGAGCTCTTTACTATATTTAGGTTTTTTTATATAAAACTTTGTAAGTGAAATCTTGCTTACACTGAACTGAACTGACTGTGATTATCCAGGATTTCACCCCTTGTTGAAGGATTTGCAAAATAAAAATCGCTATTATAAAGCAGAATTTTTAAATCAAATATAGCAATCATTTTCATTTTCATAGTATAAGAAATATTAAAGAATTACATTTTTAAAATGCATTTATATTGCAGGACTTATCTGTTCCACCAAAAGTCTCCAGTCATTGTACCATGTTCATTGGAATAAGGAACTTTACTAACAAAATGTGCAAGCAATCCAGACATGTACTTAAAAGGACATCCTGGATGTGAGAAAAAGGTCCAACATACAAAGTGAATTGAGGTTTGCTTGCATCAGCCAAATTCTGCTTCTTAGAGGAAAAACAAATAGGGAAATAAATTCTTTTTTGAGTTGCTTTTATTCAGTAATGTAGCTTGAACTAAGAATTAAATGCCATTTTTTCTCCATTGTACTAAAAATTAATGCACTACTCATTTTAAATGTATGCAAAAATTACTCATTATTGCATATCAACTTTCTGTTCAGAGCAGTTTTTCACACTTTAGAAATCTAGCACCCAAAATAGAAGTTTGTAATGTAAATGCTGATACAACATAATAGCGCTAGCGGGTGATATGATAATCAACCAAACCTATTTGCTGAGGGCTTTTTCAGCACTTTAAATGGATGAAGCCTGTTCATAGCAAGGACACTATGATGGGAAGAATGCAAAGGGTTACCTCATTACTTTGAATGTAACATAGCTCAATGCAGACAGCGATCAGTAGTCTAATGCATTTTTTTTAGGCAGAAGCTTGATTTCTCCCTGCATTTTGATAAAGACTCTGAAAACAAAATAGGTGATAAAAACTGAAATTGGTTAGGATTCTTTCCTAAGATTTCTGTGGAGAAGATAGTTTACCAAAAGCAGAGCTAGCATTTGGGTAAGTGTACATAAATTACGTATTTAGAACTATAAAGGTAACATTTTTACTATTCTTCCAAGTTTTATGTTTCAGTTGCTCTTTCAGACAACAACGTGATAGTAGGTAGCTTTTCCAGAGTTGTGCTTCTGCTTAATATTCCCTAAACTTAAAACTAAGTCGCTGTCATTTTTGATGAAAAGTCTGCATGGAAGTTAATGTAATATAGAGTTGACTTTATCAGCAAGGATAGGTTTGTAGAGATTGATGCTAATGCTCAATGGATTATAGAAGGAAAAAAAAAACAGTGAGCTGCCTGGCACAAATCTAGAACACCTGGAATAGTTCATTTCAGTGGGAGTTTTGTCTGAGTGCAAATTAACGTCCACTATTTCCCACAGCAGTAAGGGCGAGTTTAACACAGTAGATCTTAAATACAAGTCACTAATGAGAACAAGACTGAAAACTAGGTCTAAATCTTGCTGCACTGTCCCATCTTGATTAATACAGATATTTAATTTCAGCATCTGTAAGACTGACCAGAATGTTTAGACAAACAAGGCTACTCTGAAGACCTGTGTCTGACTCAATTTTATTATTTTATCTGATTCCAATAGTCTCAATTTAAGTTCACACAGAAATATTACACTTATGCTGTACTGCTCTTCTATCTAGTACTTTTCTTCCTTAGTACATAAATAGAAAGTATATTTTTATCATCTAACGTCCCTAACTTTCTGTCACTGCTGCTGACAGTGACATATCCCTGACTGACTGCATTTAAAGCTATAATTAATAAAAAAGGTATATTGAAGGCCACCAGATTTCTAGCTTTTCATACCACTGGTTTGTTTTAATATTTTGTAGAAGGATTTAAAAATTCCCTACTTTAGTGTTGGGTGATTTTTTTTCCTCAGTTTAGGGAAAAAGCCCTCCTCATTAAAAAAAATGTTTATAGCACTTGATTTTGTATAACATAAAGGACAAAATGTTGATTCGTATATGTACACACATATATAAATGCATATATATTATTTAGGACCAATACGTTGGATGTAACTCTCAGTAATGTAAATGCTATAGTGAATACATGATGAAGCATAATAGTTTCTGGTATTATGTTAGATTATTGACTTCTTTTCATCAATATTGCAATGATTCCAAAACTTTGCCACTTTTGTGACTATTCTTAGCAGTCTTCATCCTTTTCTGTTCTTTTTCATTTTCTTAAATGCTGACCTCATGTATCTTCCAGGGTCATTACACTGCTAGAAGGCCAAATCATATTTGACTGTAGGCTATGTAATAATCTGTATGGTCAGAGGGACTTTCCTTTCTTGATTTTTTTTCTTCACTGAACAGAACAAAAGGTTGTCATGAAAAGGGCAAAAGTGCAGAAAATAAAAATTAAAAAGTTGAACCATAAACTTTATTTTTAAAACGTTCTTAAATTTAAGAGTATATAAATTATACAAACTATGTCAGCTAGACTAAGATAATGTGCTAGGGAACCATGGTATTATCATGTCTAGTTCTTATGATATTCTGCTAATTTTTTTGTAAGTACTAGAAAGCTTTTGAAAAATACAAGAATTTCAGGAGGTAACAGCAGTGAACACTAGTGCTGTTTGTTTCTTATGTAGGAATAAATCCTAGCTATATACATTTAACTAGTTACAACTAGAAGAAAATTTATTTTCTGAAAGTATAAGAAGAGGGTAAATACTAGTTTTAGAGAGGAATCATTTAATGTAATACTGTGGTGTCTGGATTAAATTAAATTATAGTAAAACCAGGGCACAGTGGCTTAACTAAAGCTTCACAGAATATGAGGGACTGTCCATATGTCTGTTTTTGCTTTGGTATTTTCTATTTTAAGTAGTGGGGGAGGAAGAAAAGGTAAACGATGCAAGCCCTTTCCCAAAAGCTAAATTGTGACAGTACTTTGAGGCTTTATGATGCTGTAGTTCCTGTGGAGAACTTCTGTTCTCTGAGATCATGCAGCTCAGTCTTTATCATCTTAGCCTTGCTTTAGATAGCTCCATTGTTTAATAACATATTGTCCGGCTTGAAAGATGGCTAGAAATTGCTTGAAAATATGGGGGGGAAAACCGAGAAATTTGTAAAATTCAAGACAAAAGGTCCAAACTTAGTAAATGTCAACGAATGCACAGGCAGTCATGTTACATGCAGTAAAGGGTACACAAAGGTGCACAGTGTTTACCACCTTGAGCTAAGCTTTGCAGTTAGTGCTGCAGGGTGATCCAGGAGCCACACTGGCAGAGGGCACTATTGGGCAATGCAACCAGTCTTGCTCTCTCCATGCCAGTTCTCTGATTTCTTTCTCTGACTACACTCTTGCATTTTTCTGCTTTACTGCTTCCCATAGAAAACTTCTACATTTGAACAAAGTAGAAACTTGTATGCATTTAAATTTTATTTTTTTTTACGATAATAAAAGTAAAACCCATAGGGTGAAAAATAATCTTTCCTTTGAAAAAAAGGCTTAACAGCTGGGAATTTGGACAAGTGAGTGAAAAAAAGAGTTTAGCTCAATTAGCTACTGCCATTCAGTAGTTTCCTCCTGGGATAACTTCATTTCTTTATTCTATTGTGTAGATGTAATTCCATTGTCATGAAAGAGAACAGATGAAAGGAGTTAAAGAAGTCTTAACTACAGTAAAACTAGTACATTAATTTTGCAAATTGTACCAAAGAAAAGGGCTCTGTTTCTGTCTTGCAGCTTTTGCTTAGAAAGCAGTTAAAACCTCAAACCTATGAGCATCTGTCACACTCCTCATCTTGGGTGGATGTGAGTTCCACAAGACTCTTGTGAGCCTCTACAGATGTTGAAGGTTTCCAGGATTCCTATGTAAAATAAAAGAATATTTTGGAGTGTATTTTCATGACGTGTATGCAGTAAATAAATTTTGTCTTTTAGAATTTTTAGGTTTCAAAGGTTTAACCAATGCTGTCGTTAATCTGGGTAGCCAAAGGAAAAGCAGTGACATGGTTCCACTGTGAGCCTAAAACTCTAATACTACATGGAGTATGTGGTCTTTATGTTAAAGATCTTGCTTCTGTAAGGAAATGTAGCCATGCACCTGGAACTTGCAGAGGGATCCACCGACTCAGAACTTGACAATTATTTTTACTCTCTGCACTCCTAAGTTGTCTGAGCCTTTACAAGTTAGGGGCAAAAAACTGTGCTTGATTCTTTGTTTCCCTTTCTTTTGATATGCTCTTCAGGTAATCTTTCCATCTGTTCCTCTAGGTTCTTCTTTCCCCCAACCATATGTGAAGAGTATCTGTTGGTTTTGGCAGTGAGCTTGTGTCTGTTGCAACAGTGATTGCTGTATAACTTCTTCCTTCACTGCAGAGCTTTTAAGATGTGTAGCTTATGCCCTGGACAAATTCCCAAACTGAGTATTCCCCACCTTTCTCACTTGCCGGGCCCAAGCAAAGGTAGCTGGGAATTAAAAGTTTGTGTGGGAAAGCATATATACCCCACTGTATTATATCTATTAGACCAAGTTTGAATATTGTCTGTTTTGTTTGAAGCAGGACTTAACCATGGTCTCACACGTACCAGGAGGGTGTTTCAGTCATCTGGCTACTGGATAGTCTCTGTTTAAATTAATCCACATTGTCTGAGTAATTCCATATTCATTGGATGAGGGAAGGAGAAATGAAAGAGGGATTATTATAGTTTGATAATGAAGGCATTCATTCATATAAGACACCCAAATTCAAGTCCTTTATCGCTTCTCCTATGAATATTGAATGACTCGTAGGTAGTGAAACAGCTTCAGCTGTTCCACTATGAAACATCTCACAGATTGGTATGTTGGGCACTCTTTCGGGACGTGAAAAAATTTGGTTCAGGATCTCACAGCAGATCAGCTACAATAGGTATCTGAAACAGATCTCCCACCTACTCACAACTTTTGGGTACAGTCAAGTGAAGAGACACCGGACTTTTCCTCTTAATAATAGAACCATCCTCTAAATAAAATGTATGTAGTAACAAGACGAGAGAGTACCATGTTTTTTTTCTGCTCTCTCTGAAAGATAAAATACTTGAGTGGCTTCATGTTAAAACCTGCACACACTCGGTAGTTAACTGTCATTACCAGATATGCATTCACAGTAGAAAACAATAAGAATGTCATGCTTGCTCAGTGCTGAGATAATAATATCCCAAGCACAATGGCCAGTGAGCTTTAGTGTAGGCAGAAATTAAAATATTTCATGCTGTCTAAATCAGTGATAAAGGCTGCATTTAAACGGAGACTCCAAATAATGTAAGATTAATAAACAGTTTTATATCAGTTGGAAGTAATGAGGTAAACCTTAGCCAATTTAAGAGTCCCTTTAAGATGCAACATAGCCAAAAAGTCTGGATCTGAAGAATATTAGAAACCCTCTGTATACAGTAATAGTGGTTGACTGGATATTAACTGCATGTATGCCTAGAAAAATAGAAAGTATAAGTGTTGGTTATGTATAGTCCTTTGCATACCTTAGTCCACATAGGATCATTGCCAATTATTATCAACATTAATTTAGTCAGTTTATTTTCCTTTGTAGTCCACGTGCAGTGAAGGGGTAAAATGCTGGTTGTGAATAGCATGCATAATGTGTAAATAAGACCCTTAATCCTGTAAAAATATAATTGCATACAGTGCAATTTTGAGATTAAATTTCAGCCTGAAGCTCTTAAGAGTCAATGCACCTCCAACGTTTCTGATGCCTTTTTGTGGAAACTGAAAAATTCAGTTCTCTGCTCTCTTACAGAGAGATACAGATAATGTACACTGAAGACAAAATAGGGAAATAATAGCTATAGTTACATCAATTCTTGCTCTTGAGATATACACATTTATAGGGCACATGTGACATTTTTTATGTTCTTAAAAAGGGACTTTATTACTGAAATGTTTAAATATAAAGTATCAAAAATGTTTTCCTTCTCTCAGTTTTCGCAGATGTTCTTCATTTTTAAAGTAAATATAAGAGACACTTTGAGCCAAATTCTCATCTCAGTTATATCCAATCAAGCCTGCCAGTTTCAGCGCACTTGCTTAAAGCTTGTCTGATCACGGTTTTCTCCCTTCTCACATTTTCCCACCTATTCTCACTGTCATATGCTTCAGTAAAGCCTAAGTTCCATGTCTAATGCTGGATACTCTTAGCACAATCCCATGTGGCTCGTACTGCCAAGTTGCTTTTTTTTGTTTTTGTTTTTGTTTTTGGGTTTTTTTTACAATAGCAAAAGAATTTGATCTTTATTTATAATTGTGAAAAAAGTAGAGATTAAAAAAAAGAATGTTAGAGTCATTGCAAGAAACAGATTTTATCAAAATTTCTAAAATGCAAGGGAAGAGACTTTTTTTTTTACCTTGGGCTGATAAAGTAAGTGGAAATGCAGCTTTCATGTCCACAGTCAGCCTTTACCATATGTTTGTTTGCCATATGTTACCATATGTTTTATCAAGTGCATGATAGTTTTTCTGTGGATGCAGCCTTACATTGTGTCTTTGTTATTAAAAATTATACGTCTTGTACAAGGAGACTTCTAGATGAAGATACCTTAATGGAAAACCTTTTAGAAATTCAAGGCAAGAGATAGTTTTACCTTTTTCTTCAACAATTTTCACAAGGAAGCTACAATCTCGTATTAGCTATTTATCTGTAAATAACACCTTTTTGTGGCAGAGAAGATATGTTCTTCATGTAATATGCTAGATTAAAATCTACTTTTAATGCTTGAGCAAAACACAATTAGCTCAGGGTTTAAAAGGTTGTAAGCTGTGGCAGTGTTATGTCACATTAAATCATTTAAGCAGCAAGTTTATTTTTGACAAGGTCCCATTTTCCCTCAGTGGAGAAGGCATTATGTTGCCATTGAAAACTTTGAGAATTAACATTACACCTAGAAATGAGTCATATTTTATCCAGTCTGGAAGGATTCAGAAAAGTCTCTGTATTAACTTGAGATTGAAAACTGTAGGAATAGCCTAGATCTTTTTGTAGGAAGACAAATATAATAGAAACTTGATCAAGACCTGTTTCCAGAGTCCCTTTATATCAGACCAAACTTACCAAATTCAGCTGCCTTTAGGTGTTACTCTACTAAATGCTCCTACCAGGGGAAAAAAAAATAAATGCTTCCTACTTATCATTTCCTACTAGCAAACCAAGAAGTTTTAATTTTCTGTAAGTGGTATCCAGGCTAAGCAGTACAGCCCATACTGTGGAACAAAGGAATAAAATCCCTTGTCCAGGAACTGTGTGCCTAGTAAACTTCAAATCCATGCATGTTGGTCTCTTTGCATCAATCGGTGCATAGCCATCTGCATATATATATATATGTATTGCACAAGTGATGAGTATTAAATTAAGCTGTGTGAACTTTTCAAGATTTGCATTGAGTTTCTCCTGATTCAACGCCCTGGCCCAGTAATACTACCCCATCAGCAGTGAAAATGCAGAGGGGGGCAAAACAACAAGAATAACCATAAATATGGGTGAATTCGGGAAATTTGGACAAACAGCTTCCTAGCAATAACTTTGTTAGACAGACTTGCCTGTATTAGGGGACTCTGTGAGGATGTCAAAAAATGCCAGTTCCAAAACACTCCAGCCAGTTTACAGTAAGAAAACAAGCATTGTGTAGCATCTGGAAGATGGCTGGTCAGATAGCTTAATATGGAAGCCACTTGGAAAGGAAAATAAATAAGGCAGAAATGGGGAAATAAATCAAAGAATAAGCATTTAGGTCCAAAGAGTAGTGAGTTTGCTGTTTTAGTCTTTAATACTGTCCTTACTCAGTTTAGCCATGCTTTCTTTTCTCTGGTTGAATCACTTCTGCACATCGGTTGTTCATACTCTCCTTTAATGCTGTGATCAACCCTACCTAAACATGGTTACTTTTCAGTGGTTGACTTTTTGTAGGAAAACTTTGTCAGTAATCACATTTAGCATTCTTTCTCCCTCATCCAGCTTTAAACACAAGTCCTTTTTGACCCTTTTACATAGATGGTTTTCATCTTCATAGGGATAGACATTCTGCCAACAAATACTACTAAGGCTGATTACAAATCTGCATTGCACTCAATGTCCCTAAAAAAAATCTTTCATGAGTTAGTTGGATTTGTTTGTTGGGTTTTTATAAGTTTTTAGTGCCTCAGTGCCAGTTTGTCTATTTCATTCTATAAAGGCTGCAAGGTGATATAGCAATGTTATTTTGAAATGTATAAAGTTTTGTCCTAATCTTTAGTGCTATTAAAATGTCTGAATTTTTAAAATATTACCACTTATTATGCATTTCTCATGATCATTTGACTTCTGAAATATGTAATTGGTTTATCAATGACATACAGACTATAACTGAAAAATTAAACACCTCTAAGATAATCAAAGATGGCAACTGTTTGATAAGTTGATAAGCAAGTTTAATAATCTGCTTCATTAAGTAGAAGTAGAAATTAATCTTCAGAGACATTTACATGTAAAAAGAGCAAGTCAATTGCTCAGTGATTTTTTTTTAATTATCATAACAAATCCATTACCAAATGAAGCAGTTTCTTTGGCTGTCCATCTCTCAGTTGCACAGAAGGGTAGTGCTTAGTATGCTGAGATCAATTAAACAGTGGAGAAAATATTGCCATTTTACAAATTACTACCAATTACTGTAGCTTCTTTCTGAGTTATGGCTTCTTTTGAAGCTCCTTTTGGAAGCTTCATGGTCAAAAGATGATCCAGCAATAACTAATTCAACTAACCATCATTTCCTAAGTTCATGCAAAGTGACAAAACCTTACAGAAAACACTGGATTATTTTTTTTTTAACATAACAGACTTATCTTTCCCATTTTTCAGGCTCTGGTTGCCAAACTGTCAATGTTCCAAGGGTAACCTAGGTTATTTCATATGAGTATTCAGATCAGAAGCAACTTAAAAAAGCACTGGAAATCACACAGAAAATACTGTGTCATTAATTGTGACAACTTGGCTCTGAAACATATTTTTAATGTGCTTTGCACTGAGTCGTTCCAGACCTTTGAAGATATTCTGATAGCGTGCAGACAAAATGATATTTTTTAATATTATTGAGATTATCTTTAATTTAGTCATCCAC
The DNA here is from genome assembly GCA_013398125.1 of Aegotheles bennettii. Classification (NCBI taxonomy): domain Eukaryota; kingdom Metazoa; phylum Chordata; class Aves; order Caprimulgiformes; family Aegothelidae; genus Aegotheles; species Aegotheles bennettii. Next base: position 571,645 of record VZRW01012965.1, read on the forward strand.
ACCCCGAATAATTTCTCTTCTACTATTTTTTGCTATTACTGAGAGATTCATCAAGGTTTGAAGTTCCCAAAATCCACCTTTCAGTGACCTTGCTTTCTACATGGGTATGCCACATACCTCCCAAACTTGATTTCCATTTTTAAACATGCTAAATTTTCAACTTCTCCATGTAATTTTACCTTGGTTTTAGTCTTCTGCACAGCAGACAGCTCTATGGATCAAAAACGTTGTATGACATGCATTAGGCAATATTAAAGCTAGCCAATTTAGCACTGCTTCTGCTGAGTAGAATATCTCGTTTATCATTATACACCATCAGCTTTCTAATCCCTTCAAGCAATGAGTCTGATGATTATGTTACATTTCTACTGTACATATAAAAATTCACTATTCTTCTTAAGCCTTGCCACATTATTTATTTTTATATTGCGTTCTTGATTCTCACTTGCTGTCAGAGAGATGAACGTCACCAACATTGAGAGGAATATGGGAGCAGCTCCCAGTTCCTCTAATAACTCTTAGCAAATTTTCATGCTAAGGTTAGGAAAATGGCTTGCAAATTACTGATTGTCATCAGAGCAAGAGTATTTTTTAGAGGAAAAAGAGTCTTCATATTTTTAAGTTTGAATATGTAAATAAGGAGAAAACCGTTTCCAACAGACATCAAAACTAAGAATGAAGAGAATTGTCATGGTGTGGGAATACCTCTAGTCTGAAAGACTAGTAATAGATTGATCAGGATTGCTAAGGCTATGAATATAAGTAGTTGTTGGTCATGGGGTTTTGTTTTTTTAACATAAGTTTGATTTCTGGGGCAGAGTTTCACACTGATACATTCAGTTTAGAAGATACTTCTGCTCAGAGTTTGATTTCTGATCTTTTATAAAGAGCTCTATGGGGAGCACTAAAGCCTCTGGTCTTAGGCACTTACCCAGTATCCCCAGGAAACCGGAGTTCAGGCTTCGGAAATTACATCTTAATTACACTAGATACTTCCATGGGCAATCTCAAGGTATGTTGAGGAATATTTTAGACTTCAAGAGCAAGTTAAGCTATCTGAGTAGACACAGTTTCAGATCTCTTCAGTGCACTTTGCATTAATCAGTTCTAATTCTCTAGCTTATCCCTATCCTGAAGGCTCTCTGATGTATTCTTGTATGTCCCAGGTTTTTTTGTGGTTTTTTTGCTTGTGTCTGTAGTCTTATTTGCTACTATCATAAGCTTACATAAGATTTCAAACTTCCTGTCATTGCCTGGTTCCAAGTTACTACTGAAAGGTCATTCTGATGAAAAACAGAAAAGGGAAAGGTACCAGCTTGCATGCTGAGATAAGCTATTTAATCAGTAATTCTTTCAACATTGGATGCTACAGTTAAGGAATCCTTATTTAAAAAAACAATACCTAGTGTAAAAAAAAAATCATAAAAATAGGTTGGTAGTGACTAGCATGGTTCCACATGAGAATGCAATCAATTCAGGTATTGTACAACAACATCTGATGTAAGTTAAACATACTTTTTCTAGGTTTTAAAATGATTGTCTTCTCTTATCCTTCATGAATGCAAAGGCAAGTCCACAATGGTTAATGTGAAATAATGACATGCAATGACAAAAATACTCATGTTTTCTAAAGGTTTAGTGATACGATTCTTGATAGCTTTGCTTCCTGTAGTGCTTTACTGCTTAATTGTGGGAGGATTTATCCACAGTATGTGTTGACTAATACTATTTTTAAGCAGAAGAATAATACAGTTGTCTTCTTGCTTTAATCTTTTCTCTCTACTCCCTTAGTAATTTTATGTTTTTATTTACAGAAAATCTAAAGCAGTAAAGGGGGGTGGGAGGGTGGCAGTGTGGGTGCTTTTGCTTTGTAGTTCTGCAACCCACCTTATTTATTTAGTTCTTTATCCTGAACTTAGAGTCACCATTGTTTTGCATTGTAATATATGCAACATCATCAGCAGGATTTACCTAACTCAAGAGAGAAAAAGTCATAAAATTATAGAGAAATATATAAAGCAGGGTGAGAGGAGGAGAGCAATGTCACATACATTGAAATATTACATATACTGTGCGACAACCACAAAATATGCAGTATATTGTATACAAGCCACTTTCAAAATAGAGGGTCTGTTTACATGACTAAAGTTAACAAGTTTTAAACTCATATAAATTCCTTACAGGAATGTACTTAGTGCTTTAACTTTATTGGAATTAAAATGTATTATACAAGAACAAATATTTTTATAGATACTGCAGCAGATGGTCAAACACCATGCTTACCTACAATTATATCCACAATAGTGTGGATGGTTATATCATCAAAGACAATAAAGGAACAAATGTTCACAAGCAAATCTGAATCATTAAATGCTCAACCTACCCCGCAGAGATCCAGTAGGCCAAGTAAAGTCCAGAATCTATACCTGGTGCTCCCAAACACTGGAAAGTCTGTTAGATAAAGAGAGGGGTCAGAGTTCCTTCCAGTTGAAACAATTAATTTATTAAATGAATTTAATTAAATTAGTTTAAATCATATCAGCTAAAATAATGTAACATTTTTTAAATCACAGCTTTTAAAAACCTCATTTCTAAAGCAGTGTTTTTAGAACCTTGACAGTACAATGAAACCTAAAATCATAAAATACTAAGTGTGTTCATTTGGCTAGGAAAAATGTTTTAGATAAACCACAACAACCATTTCTCTTGACTTTGGAAAAAAGCCAGCAAGTCAATTATTTGCTCAGTTCTATTTGCAGCCCTAACTTCCATATGGCTGCAGAGGTTGCTTCAAAGGTGGGTGCTTCTGCTGGAAGATGTTTCATGATAGTCTTTCTCATAGAGCTGTCCTGATTAGTGGAGTACTTATACAGTCAAAACAGGACTTAATAGTGTCTAAACATCTGCCTGTGGAAAAAGTGTAAAAGAAGGTGGCTATAGCAGCCCTCATCTTTTCTCATGGAATTCCTCTCAAGGTTATTACAAGTTGGTTAGCTGATAAAAGGATGCCATTGCATTTCACCTCTCTGACGCAGACTGAATCAATCTGTGCAACTTGTGGTTTGCGATCTTTCAGTGTAGGCAGATAAAAATATTCTTCAGTCTATTTGCCTTTCAACACCAGTGATATGGCTTTCATTGTTGCTCTAATACAAATCATGCTCAGTCTTGAAATCCTAATTCACGTAGGTAAAGATTAGACTTGACCCATTGTTTTGGCTTTTTAAGCACTTGCCTTTGTCTGTCTGTCAAGTCTTCCAGACTGGTCTATTCAGTATCATGTCTCTGAAGTGACTGGTTAAAATTCGTGTTTGTGTGTGTCTGAGTTGGAGGGAGTGGAAATCAAGATAAATACTTCCATATTCTTCTAAACCAAATACAAATATAAGAAATTACTAAGTGTTTAATATTTTTCTTTGTCTATATTCATTACAGACCCCTTAATACCATGTTGATACTTATTGCTCACAGTTAATATTTGGTAAAATATTTTATAATACAGACTTACAATTCCTTAATTCAAAACCTCCTTGGAATTCATAATGGTTTTGACTGCTGTGCAATTATTTGAAGATTTTAAAATATCATGAAAATTAACAGGACTACTTTGAAAAATGCCACTAGAAAAAATCATATATGCCCTTTAAAGAGAGCTTCTTAGGACTGTGCTCTTCAGTTATTATTTGTTCATGCTGTTTATATAATTTTAGCCTTCAGCATCACTAACTGAATTGGAGTTGAAACTCGCTTTCACTTTTGCTATTTTTTACAATATATGCTGCATTTACACTAGGAAACAGAAAGGTAATTAAGAAGAGGGGAGTGAAGATCTCTACTTTCTTTTGAGGGGATGCCAGCCATTATGAACTACATTCTAGTTTAATTCTGTATGCATGTTTTCTAGTGTTGTTATCATCAGTGCTAGTGTCAATGGCTCTGTATTAGAATTAGTATGAAAGAGAGACCATAAGTAAAAAAGGCAGTAGAACTGTATGGCAAATGGGCATATCTTACTTGACAAATGAAAGCTCCTAATTTTTCAAAAACATCACAAGGAAGCATCTGTGAAAATAGCCGAATGGAATGAATCAGGAAGATAATTTTTGAGTTACAGATGTTTTTAAAGAATAAATCAGACCTACTAGGTTTCAAATGATGACTCCAGGCTTGAACCATCTCTACTCAAAAGTTGTGCAAACCACTGAAAGACATCAAATGGGAATGCCTATCAATATCCCTTCCATCAAAACCCAGCTGAAAAGTGCTGCAGTTTCTCCTTCCTCCCTCTTTACTGGCTGGCAGGCTTCCATCAGGTCTCTGGCATACATGAACTACTATCCTGTGGAGGTGATGGAAAGCAGAAGTAGATAGTTATTTTCATTCCCTGTGCAATCCTTCAGAACTTATTCCCAATACTTTGTATTTCATGTGGCAGGAGAGGAGAGCACTGCTTTGCTAATGGAGTGACACTGCTGAATTCAGTAACTGAAGCTTTACAAAACAAAGACCAACAGTTAGTTAATGTGTAATTGTGACTACGTTATCATTGGACTCCCAACTCAGAATCACAGAATCACAGAATCACAGAATTCTAGGGTTGGAAGGGACCTCAAAGGATCATCCAGTCCAACCCCCCTGCCAGAGCAGGTTCACCTAGAGTACATCACACAGGAACGCAGAAACTCCTTAATAGCCTACAGCAATTTATAGTCAGATTGTTTCATGAAAGTAGAATATCAAATTTATTAGAAAGTTTCTTAACTAATTTGTAAGCCGCAGTCACTTGCCTTGTGGAGGGGCTTCATATTCAAATATAAGGCTATTATCCCCAAATGGTTTGCTAGGATTTCTAAACCTGACAAGCAACTTGGGTTGATTTTTCATTTCCAAATGAAAGGTAGAATGCTTTCCTGTTGTTTTGGCTAAGCCCAGAGGATTCTTGCTTATTCTAGCTGCATTTCACCTCACCACATTTTCAGAGTTAATTTGAATATACTGTCAAAGAGAATCTTTTAATTAGGACATTGAACATAAAAATAAGAACATTAAAAACTCCACCGCTGTATGAATAATGGTGGGAGTCCCTGTAATTCAGATTCCATTCAGGTAATATACTCAGGAGCATTCCCATCGCTGGATCAGATCATCTCACTCCCAGGATGAGATGTCTCATCCTGACCCCTTGGGGTGCACCTGTCCTGCCTGCACCTGTGGCCAGTGAAGATGAGCACATAGACATGAATGAAACCACCAAGACCTTTGAACCACTTCCTGAGTGTCCTTGTGTATGTTTCTGTACTCGAAGAAGAATTTGGCCCTCTAAATTCCAGATTACAAGAAAACTAAAAAAAAAAAAACAACTGAACAAATAAATAAAACCCCTTTCATTAATTAAGCTGTTGCAGTTAGGTTTGCAGACTGTATAGCAAATAAGCAGGAAATCTTTAAAGGAACACAAAAAAAGAAAGGGAGGAAGAGAAACTGGTATAGATTGTTGCTGAAAGATAACCTGATCATGCTGCTTGCAACCTATTGAAATACAGTTCAGTTTATGTTGTTTTACTAATAGATAGGTATTTTGTCATGGCATGACTGTCTGCCTTTCAATTCAAATGACACTGTTTTAGTCTGCAAAGCCAGAATAACCTTTCCTTTTGGGATATTGCATGGATTACTTCCAGGATTAGATAAAACTAGATTATGGTGAGCATTTGTCTTAATTTTTTTCAGCATTTGCCTTTCTGCAGAAAGACAGTTTGCCTATTTTCAGTATAATGCCAAGATTTTGTTTCCTGCATTAACAGACATAGAAATATGTAAGTATTAGAACACTTACCAAAATGGGCTTTATGCTTGTGCTTTGTTAATTTACCAACCAGTGGCTCCTAACGTATAAACTATTACTGCTGTGTTGAATTCAGTGTGTGTATGTATATTGACTTGCATTAGTTGTCCATTTGCCTATGTATATTTAAGTCTTAATTCCTAAAATTTGTATTCTAGCTGTGACTTGAGCTCCTTTTCTTAATCTTGTAATCTGGAAATAGTAACTCCCTGTTACCCTCATTTAATTTAGACTACATTTCCATCTACCTTGAAACAGGGATAATAATATTTTCACTTTTAGGATAAGTAAAGTTTATTAGTTGGGGTTTGTATGGCAAAAGGCAGTATAGCAACAGGATATAATTAAAAACACTTAAAATTCGAGGAAATAGTATGTCACTGAAAAACACAAAGTTGCAATTTAGGAACCATAACTTAAAATATATACAAGCTATTCTTCCTGGAGGATTATGAAATTATACCAGTATATGGAATAATTGTGTGGTTTATACTACACATTACTGTAAATAAGTGAGAGGTTCCTGAAATCAAAGCTTAGGAAACTTTAAAAATCGAGGGTGGAGAGGTATGGAACAAGGTAATTTTGATCTTTCCATTTGAAAAGTATTCCATTTCAGTCCTGAAGCTTTTCTGAAATATGATGGGAAAAGCTTCACTTTCCATTTCAAGAATAGCAGCAGTAAATTTAAGCATTCTTTTCATAAATATATTGAAAGAATAAATAATTGTGAACCACCAGATTTTCTTATCAGGTATTCTGCAGCCGCTTAGTCCATTGATAGAATTAGAGTCTAGTAAGCCAGATGTTCCCAGCTTTTATTTTCTATTATTTTATATTACAGATTTGTTTTCTGAGTCCTTTGCTTCTTTTTATTCTCTGGTTCTCCTTTCTGCATTTCCCTTCAATACCCATTCAGTATTTCCTAGATCTTGTGATGGCATCCTATCAGACAGGTTTTTCACGTTCCTCTAGTGATGTTCATTCTTGAATTTGATGGCTATGACATTGCAGCTTTGAATTTGATTGGATAATAATGAGGTTTATTTTTATCCAACTCTTCCCATTTTTTTCATCACAATTCTTATATTACTTAGATGTTTTATATTTTCTAGATATATTATCCTGGTGCAAACTGAAATAGAACCATAAATCAATTCTTTTTAAATCTGCATTTAGAAACTTGCAGAAGAATACTATGAAACAGAAAGGTAATGCAAAAGGTTTCAAGAAAGACTCACATACCTGAGAACTGTATTTTGAGATGATTTTTTTGAATGGAAATGCAGCTGTCAGCAGTGGAGGAGTGAGCTGCAACAGCTTTATTTTTAAGTTATGGGGATTCAGTTACAGTATGGATCAAAGGCAACTGTTTCTTTGAAGAACAGTGGATGGGGAATTACTGACAAGAGAGTGTCCTGCTGAAAAGAAATTCAATAGTCATGATGATCTCTAATGAATTTAATAAATGACGGACAAATCTTGAGATACTTTACATGCTACAAAAGTCTTCTTCAAATGGGGTTGTAAACAGCAGGAACTTGCTCTGGAGATATTCTCTCATTCTTTGCATCAGGGACAATTAGCAGGGAGAGACAGAAAAAATTATGAATATTAGGAGGTTTGTCAGGGGTGGAACAGATGGAGATTTACAGAGGCATAACTTGAGGAAGCGACAGGGAATCTCTGCTCCTTCTCATCCTCAGTAACAATAGATCGTAACTCTCTCCTGTGTTGAGATTACAGTTTTCTCCCTCGTACCTATTGCAAGCAAATTTTACTCAAACTTTAATTTGAAATTTTAAATTAAGTTCTTCCAGTCATGTTTTAGTTCACTTTTGAAAGTTTCAGGCAGAGCTGCCCAAATCTGTTCAGTGGATGCTTTTTAATTTAGTACATATAAGTGTTTGCCTGTAAGTTCAGTAGGACACCACAGTATCCAACTACCTGAACCACTCAGGGGTAAGCTACAGAGAAAATTTAGAGCACGATGTTGAGAATACTGTTCAGTAAAATATTGTAATTCAGTAGAAAATTAAAAAGGTTTGAAACTGGAAGTTTTCCTAAATGGGGTGATTGAAGGTTAAATCCCATGAGAACAGACTAATTAATGGATACTGCTGAGCCCACTGAGCACAGGAGTGTGAGAGTGTTTGAATCTCATGTGTGGTACAAGTAGCATTAAATAATATGGTTTAGCCTTGGGAAATAAGGTATAATCATGACAATTTTTGTCAGTGTTGAAAGCTGGTAAACACACACACACATATATACGGATGTGTGTATACCAGCTAAAAGTTCATATATCACAGAATATTCTTCTAAAACCAAAAGTTTTGATGATGCAACTTGCTTTCTTTTATACTCATCTAAATTTTATGTGCTTGCTGCATTTTCTTCTTTCTTGAATTCATTTGGAGTTATTTTGTTTTGTGATCTAGAAGAGGAATTTAAGGTGAAGTGATATTTTCTTTCCTATTCATTTGTTTACTATTGGCCTAGATAAGGTCGGTTATTCTCATTTTTGTTTTCGAAGAAATGCTTCAAACAGGCAAATAGACCTGTCATGTCTAGTAACATCACATATGGACAAAGAGGGTGTTGGTAAGAAGTTTATTCCTACTTTTTTCTGTGCCAGCTCTGGGCAAAGGGAGGCCTAGAGGGGAATATTTTTCTTTCTGCGGTTTAGCAATTTCCGACATGAATTATCGCATGCAGAAGTCCTATTCATAGAAATATAAGGACAAAAAGGACTACAGAACATCATCCAAGTCCTGAAAAGAAAATAAATTATATTTGAGTAGTTCTAGAAAGCCTTGTGTCTACACTGTACTGAAATAATTCTAACAGTGTAGACTCAACTGTCTTCTGGATGATCTTTTATAGCCCTTGCCTATCCTTGCTGTTGAGAAGTTTTTCACAATATCTACCCTGAATCTTAATTGCTGCAGTTTAGCACATTTCTTTTTGTCCTGTCCATCATTGTTACTGAGAACAGGTTATTTCCTTATTCTTTTGAAACAGCCTTTCGTGTATTTGAAGGCTATTATCATGTTCCATCTCAGTTGTCTCCTCTCTAGCCTAATTCTTTCAAGCTTTATCACAGCTCATGTTCTCTAGAGTCTGGTCATGTTGCTCGTCTCACATTTCTCTCAATAGGCTCATGTCTTCCTGGAGTGCGGTGTCCAAATTTGTACCTGGTATTCCTGCTGAGGCTTTATTATTGCTGAGCTGAAGGGAAGAATTACTTCACATTTTTCCAGGCTCTACTTCTATTTGTACATTCCAATATGCTGTGAGCAGATGCTAACTCATGGTGTCACCCTGAACCACGTTCGACCGTGGACGCTCACACTAAAATTAGGCAACTAAAGAGAGAAGTACAGATCATTTTACCCTCCCACATATCTATTAGATAAATATGATCAAGGTTTATTGAAGATTAATCAGCTGAAAAGATATGGAAAAAAGTCCTCATCTTGAAGAAAAATACATTTGCTGTTTGCAACAAGATATCACTGATCAACATTTACTAATTTCAGAGTACTTGACTCATCCTATTCACCAACCACTGGAAATTTGGTGCTCTTTCTTATCAGGAGAGAAATCATGCATTGCAGATTAATAGCTAGTTTTGTGTTAGTGCTCTGGGTTTTCTCAGTCCTTGTGGTTATAGTCACCTAGGTCAGAAAATTTCCTAATGAGGTTTATGTATCTATGGCTAAACATTGATGAAATATCTGCTGATCTCATCACTGTGACCAGAAACCTCAGTGGTACAGCAGTTTGCCCTTTTTATGTGAAGAGATTAAATTAGAGATTCTACATAAATTAACAAAAGCTTAACTGTTGTTGTGTTCATCACCTGGGTCTGTATTGAGTAGTGATGCAGGAATTCCCTGCTGCTAGTCATGTTTACAACCATTTTCCCAAACTGTAGCACTACTGGAAAGGAAGAAGGAAATTTCTTCAAATGCACAATTTGAATTTTCCTTCTGGGAAACTAGCCTTGTGAATCTGCTTATTTCTGAGGTTCTAAGTGGAAGAAAGTCTTTGCTGTATTGCTTACAAATTATAAAACTCTTTTGATGAAAAAATGAAAGAAGTGCAAACTAACAATGATACATTTTACATACCAAAAACTTTTTCATATACTGAGTCACATAACTGAAGCCTATCTTGACTAGAGAAGTTACCTTAGAAGTTTTTAAGGTTGGAAGCTATTTCCACCTGTGGAATTCAATAGCTCGTTGCCAGTTAAATATCATTATATTGTACTCTATATAGATCCACTGTTCTGGAGGAATTTCACAAGAAGGAAATGCACTTCTGAGATATACTGTATATCTAATGGATACTTATTTTAATGGCATAAATATTGGTCTAAATCTCTTTTTGCATTAATGATCAATTTATCATCAGTGTGTAGTAGGTGAGAATTTAAAACAGCATCTAATAATTAATAGCTCATACTGATTTTGCTGGAATGTTTCAACACTAAGGTAGTGTCCAGGTATTTGGCTCGTGTATATTCCATTCAGGTCAATGGGATGTTGACTGAAACCATCCAACAACGTGCCCTTCCACTCTCACTTGGTGGCTTTCAACCACACCATGCACGTCAGAGCTCAAAAGTATCTGGCAACATGAGTGTTACTCTTGCTTATGTTGAAATTCATAAACATTTTGTGTGATGTTAATTCTAGTGTAGAAGTTCACTCTTAGCCAAATGAGGGTTGCTCCTTGTCCCATTGCAAGTGCAAATGCTGTTTTCTGCTACAAGGGAAGGTAAGAAACAGGGATCCTGATTCCAAGCTTTGTATTAGGTTATGTGATTGAAGGCAGGCACATCCCACTTCTACGCAATGAAGTGTAGAGGACGTGCCCTGTTATGTACCCAGTGCACGGGCTGTATTGGCTGTGCAGTCTAATGCACAGGCTGTGCGGTCTAAAGGTTATGAC
>VZRW01012967.1:0-71014 GCA_013398125.1 Aegotheles bennettii
TGTGAGTCTGTGTGATTCTGTGACCCACATTAAATCTCCAGTCTTTACAGACTTGCCAGAAGCAAAATAAGAAACCTTTTCAATTGTTCATTTGCTATACACTTTAAAACAAGATAGTATTTCTTTCCTGTTATCCTGCACAGGTGTATCTTGCTATTATGGTAGCTAAAGGTGGGTGAGTAAGAGTAACAGGATTGCTTCAATAAGTCATGAGTTATGCTTGTACAAATGAATATCTTCTAAGATTATTGTACTTGCATGCAACTGAATGAAGGCTGATAGCAAAGTTAAAACTGAGCAATCATTAATTCAGTTTTGAATTTCCCTTCTTAATGTATCACTGGTTTAAAGAAAGCTTAGTCATGAAGTAAATGTGTAATTTTCCAAGCCAAAGTGCATTACCTAAAGCAGCGTATTATATATATATATTTAAATACAAACATCCATGACATAATTAATGTTGTCTGGTTTTCAGATTGAGGTGAAAATTGATTCAATCTGGAAAGTCCTATTCTGCAAATATGTAGTTAGGTGTTGGTAAGCATTACAGATACAAAATAGAGAGGATCAGTTTTGAGTAGAGGCAAGGGAAACAAAAGGAAAAAAAGCCCTATTGTCACATCAATTCAATTTACAACAAAGGTATATGTTGAGTCTCTCTAAAGGATCTCTTTATTACCTGCTCTTCTCCTTGGATGTTTCCTACTGGGTAGTCATCATTTAGAAAGGCCCTGCAGGGGTTCTGTGCTTCTCAAAAGGATGTGCAATAGAATATGTCACCCAAAATAATTATCTGCAACCACCATCTTACCTTAGGCTACATGTCAGTATGCACTCACTTGGTACTCAGAGACTGCATCTAATTTAGACCTGAAGGCAGACATACGTGAATAATACTTACAGCAACAAAACAGGATTGAAGCTACAGTGGAACTAATATATTAGATAAAAAGGGCATCAACTGAAGAACTACAGAACTACAGTGTATTTCATACTCTTGGTACTATAATCTTCTTCCTTTTTCTCAGCATCCAAGAAAGAAATTCCATGGTGTCTCAAACAAAGAAACAGAAGAGACCAAAAATACTAGCCTTGTAGCATTTAACTGGCCTTCTCAAGGTGCCTGTGAAGTGGCTGAGCTTTTATTCTGGTGCAAATAAAAAATTTTTCTGAAATTAAAGGAATTATGCTCATTTAAAAATGTGTGTGCAAAAATAGGTCATATAATTATAATATATGAGTATGAACTATAAACCAAGAAAATCAAAGGGACATTGTGATGTAAGGTTGCTATGATAATTCTACCAGAATCTTACATGAAAGCTCTTACAGATATTTGCCAAATGCATCATGTAAACAGGAATATATAATATAAAGTTATGGAACATTAAAATGCCTTTTAAATAGTATCTGGCTTTATAGACTTCATGTGTGTTGTAATGGATAAAAAATTTAAATAACATTATGACCCTTGTGAAGAAAGGGGAGAAAACATCAGGTGAAGAACTGTATTCTCCATCATGTACCTAAAAGTTTAATTATTGCAGCAGCTCGCTCCTTAGCCCACAGCTGCAATGAGAGACTTGCACCATTTACATTGGAGCAAGCAGGTCTTCTCTCAACACAGAGAGCTGAAATCACCCTTAGTAAAGATCACGGATAGACTTGATATTCTGCTGAATAATTCCTCTTCACCTTGTCTCTTTACCCTGTGTGGCAAGGAGCTGAATATGGGAAAATGTTCTCTAGCTTGTAGATGTGTTTAAATGAATGAAAAACTTCTGAGGTGATACAGCAGAGGGGATTATGTGTGTGTGTTCCCACAACTGGGAACATAATATGCAGTTTTGTCCTAGACCAACTTGAACATTTTCTTGGCACGAGCCTGAAGAATTTAAAAAAACAATCATTGTGAAGCAGGCTCCTGTGCCCAATACTGATCTGTTCCTGTCAGGGCTGTGGGCCAGGAAAACTTGCTGTTCCCGTGAAGATATAATATTACTTCAAGAACCTACCCTGAACTTCACAATAATACCAACAAATTTCTTAAGCATGTTTTTTTGTGTTCCTTTATGATCTCTTCCCCACAGCTTTTCAGAGCATGTTACACTTCATAGAACAGAATATTGGAAATAATCACACAGCTCATAAAATCCACTTCTCTGAAGTTACAATATCCACAGCATAGCCATTACACATCGCTGGCCACCAAACACATTTTCCAGGGAGACCAGTGGGCCCATTAGAATAACCCTCAGGAAGCTGGACAGACTGAGGGTACTACCAATGCTTTAGATTTGTACTTCTGAAGAATATGCTGAACAAAATGCCTTGTTATGTACCTATGGAGCCTAACACTCTGGAACTCCACCTCAGAAGAAACATTTAGACAGGACTCAATGCACACCATTAATGCTATTCCATTGCCTACAATTGGATGGGAGTTGCAGCAGTATCTTGGGTGAATTTTGCAGCACTGTATAAAGCTATAGGAATTTACAGGTTCAGTTTTTCATTTCAGCTACAAACATGCAAACAGTTTCTGACTCACGGACAAAGTTGCTGTACAAGATATTATAATTTTGAATGGCAGGACTTCACAGAAGACAGGAGCTAACATAAACGGTCAGTTTGTCAAAACCATGGAAGAACTTATGCAGATTAATAATGCAGTCTAAATTAAATTACTCCTTTCTTTTTGAGATACTGAGTACTAGAGTGCATAGTATTATCAGTCATATACTATGAGATAATATTTTTCAAATATTCCTTTGTTCAAACAGCTTTCCAAAACTATCATCCACCTCATATTAATAATATATTTTAATTCTATTTAAAGGAAATTCAGCTAGGCTAATCAAGTTTATTTGTACATCTGTAAAAGGCTTTTATTGTCCCATTTCCATATCTTTACTGTTGATATAAAATCATCTGTTCTGTTTATTTCAGAATGCAAGACTCTCAGGACAGAGAACAAAGTCTATTTTAATCAAGCAGTTTCACAGTAATGAGTCTACCTGTTACTTCCTTCCATTCAAACTCACAATTTTCATGTAAATTATTCTTCTGGGTCATAATGCCAAACAAATTTCATCTATCAGCTCCTCATTATTTTGAAGCAATTGTTAAAATCTACTGCTAATAAAAAGAATTAATAGAAGTAGTTTGTCTAATGAGAAGTACCACTTATATAAAGTAATTTTCTTTTTCAGACAATGCAAATGACAACTGTATTTTGTATATGAAGAGCAAATGAAATTTGGAACAGCTAAAAGAAAATTCTTTATATTCCTTGATATATCAGGAATTGAGGCATGAAATATGTCATCATAAGACTTTGCAGAATAATAAAAGTATTTTAAGATTACACAGTTGAAACTTAGTATTGAAAAAAACTTTCAGTTATTATTAAAAGATTTGAACAATTCAAGTAATTATTGATCCCTTGATTTCTTTTATAACAGCTTCACTCATCTTCTATACATAGCACAAAATTACTCCTAGTAGAGCAAGGACATCTTGTAAAAAGCACTTGGCATATTATAGATGCCAGAAGAAATACTAAAAAAGACTAGCAACAGTAGTCATAGTAATAACAGATCTATTGCCTTAGGAAAACACAGTTTAAAAAATCTGGTCCAACCAGTGTGCAAGGAGCTGTAAATAATGCACTGATGGCATTACATGGCCTATTGCTCGGAGACCACTGCTCCAGGAAACATCTTCTAATAATGCCATCCCACAGACTGACTTTGCTGCCTTGCTTTATCACTTGAGTTCTTTTATTTCACTCATATATATAATTTTTCCTAAAAAAGTTGTAAAGTAATCTCCCCTAAAATGTAACTGGATTTCTTTAATCCATTTTTCTTTTGAACCCAAAATACAGGGGTTATAAAATTTAAAATTACTGTTGAGCAACTGTGACAAAACAACTACCCATCTAACACAAATACCTCAATTTCTACAAATAATCAGAAAAATCAGATTTCCACAGCCTGAGAAATTGAAAATGAATAAGCCATATCCATTCTTTCTGGCTTGTTCCAGCCAAAACACTATCTGCACTTCTCCTTTTCCTGACTTAGCAATTGCACACATGAGTTTGGATCTGAGCAACGTAGTACAGAGGTCTAGTGAAAGATTTCTGGCTTCTACCAAACATTTTGCAGTACTGCCCATCATTACTACATAGGTAACAGGTGGGCTTAGTACTGTATTCCAGATGATTTTAGAGTCATAGAATCATAGAATCATAGAACATGTTGAGTTGGAAGGGACCCTCTAGTATCATCAAGTCCAACTCCTGTACCTTTGCAGAGCACCCCAGAAATCACACTATGTGCCTGAGAGTATTGTGTCTGAGAGCTTCTTGAACTCAGGCAGGCTTGGTGCTGTGACTACTGCCTTGGAGAGCCTGTTCCATTGTTTTATCACCCTCTGGGTAAAAAAATTGTCCTAATATCTAATCTAAACCTCCACTGATACAGTTTCCTGCTGTTACCCCAAGTCCTGTCATTGGTCACAGGAGTGAAGAGATCGGTACCTGTCCCTTCTCTTCCACTTCTAAGGAAGCCATAGACTGCAATGAGGTCACCCCTCAGCCTTCTCTTCTCTTCTCTTCTCTTCTCTTCTCTTCTCTTCTCTTCTCTTCTCTTCTCTTCTCTTCTCTTCTCTTCCCCAAGTGACCTCAGCCACTCCTCATAGGTCATCCCTTCTAGGCCCTTCACAATTTTACCATTGACAGCCTCCATATATAAATGTAAATAGCTTTCAGAGGTAACACTTGCAATAAGAAATGACCAGACTTTACATAAGCATTCATGACAAAACACTAGAAAACAAAAATGTTACACTTCTTTAAAAAAAAATAAATAAATTCAGAGTTCAGATGAACAGTGTCCACATTAGGTGGGAATAATTTCAAACTAAGATTTCATAATAAACTTCTCTAAATGAATAATAGCATTGTAATTTGTTTAGTACAGTTTCAAGCACTAACAGAACTAATTCTTTTGCTTCAGTATAAAATCTAACACATCACTAGGCTGGATATTATTTTAAACTCATTAAATACAAGGTAATGACATCTACTAAATGATTCTTGTTATATTACATCTAATTTACTAACTAGGATCTAAGATAAAATACTTATATTTTCCTCACATGAGTAATCATGTTCACTGCAAAGGGATTGCATATCTAGGTAACAACTAATACTTTGAAAATTCTGCCAGAACCAACATCCTAGAAATATGTTTTGTGGAATAATGGCAAAACAAACTTATAGTCCCCAAGACACCATCAGCAGATGATATTTCAAATACATGGAAATAGAAAATAATATTTCAATGATATGAACAAGCCCTTACCTAGTGGCTGCCCTGCGATGATCCTGGCATTCTCTCCGGCCACTGCAGCTCTCGCGTGTCTCTCGCTCATGTACTGTACAAACGCATAACCTTTGTGCACTGAGCACCCAACTATTTTCCCATACTTTGCAAAGATCGCTTCGATGTCACCTTTCTTGACAATGGCTGTGTTCAGATTGCCGATGAAGACTCTGGAGTTGATAGACTTTGGGTCATTCTTATTCGTGACGTTGCTGGTCTGTGTTTTGCCAGTCATGGTTGGATCACTTGGCTTTAACCCTTGAATAAAGAACAAAGAGAATTATGTTTCAAAGCATAAAGTTACCCCTGATTCTGGATGATTTTTCCAGCAATGATTGACTTTCCATTTTTCACTTAGTGTGAAACTAGTCTCAGAACAGTTATACTTTCTAAATATTATTATCAAAAAAACCAACGCAGCATATTTTAGAATACTGTTGATGTCAAATTAAAACTTCTTAATTTTATGTATATGAAATATACTTATACATCTCTTAATACAATGTTGTGATAGTAGAGCTTTACTGTAATCATAAGTGGATTTCTGCTTAGAAATTCAGTATTGACTTTTTAAGTACCTAGCCATCTAGAAACTATAAAGCAAGAGGGTGAATCATTATCTTATGCCAAAGACATGAACATTCAAGGCCATGTAGAGAACAAACTCTAACGATGAAAGACAACTGTGCTTTTGTTTGGTAAGTGGCAGCCAGAGCACATTTTTCAGCAGTTAAATAACATGACTATTATGAGGAGTGCAGGGCAGGTAACATACAGTTCTTTACTGCAATCAATATGTTTCTCTCAGAACAGTTTTCCCTATTAATTCAGCACAAAAGAAAAAAAAAAAAGAAAAGAAAAGAGAGACGGGGGAAGCACAAATGGCCTATATTCCCAGAATTAAAGAGTATGAAAACAATCTCTTTAATTTTTAGGAACACAGATTTTGCTTGCTGCTGTGCTCTTTCCTCAGAGGTCACAAGTCTAAATGCATCCTGGCATATCTCAAATGAAGATATTCACATTATTCCTGGGAAAGATTTGATAAAAGAAAAAAAACCCACTTTTTGTGTTCATCTAACCTCCTACTTCTGAAGTGCACCTTATTTTGTTAACATGTATGTAAATTCAGCCTGCTAGAAGGTCCCTCCACTTACATAATTTGCTTAGATGAAATTGAAATGAAAGAAATTGTCCCATGAGGTTGCTGGGATTTCTTAGGTATATTAGACAACAGGAATGTAAAAAATATGTGTACCTTTAAATAGTGAAAACTTATTTTGTAAGAAGGAGGTCATTTAGATGGCAGCCAAATACAGGCCATCTCTTACAGCTAAGAACTATGTTACTATTTTGTAACCTGTTCATATGTCTGATCATATCACAGTAACACCTCAGGCAACAAGAGAAACCAGTAAAATACTGCTCACTGTTAAAGTTCAGTTCATTTCTCAAGATGAAAAGGAATAATGACCTCTATTCTGGACACCTAAAGTTTGACACTGATTAGCAGAGGTTTCATATATTAAATCAATAGTTACCATATATTAAGTTAGACTGACAAAAAAACTCCGAACATTGTTACTGAACACCACACAATTCCTCTTGAACAAAACAGTCACAGCTGCAGCCATCAGCACTTTGACCGTCTCCATCACACAAGATTCAACCTCACCCTTCAGGTGGGAACACACAATGGAGACATATGGACAGTCCTCCTGAGTCTTAGCAAACAGTTTGCCTTATTAAAAGAAAGTGGAGTTATCAGTCAAATAGCTTTCACTTGTTAAACAACTTAGTATGACAGGTTTATATTACAACATTTAGAGAAAACACTGTAGAAAACAAAAAAAAAATTGTTGAAAGTTTATCCATTTTCAATACATTCTGGAATTTCACCATGGAAAACCAAGAACAATGCCTTGACCAAAAGCCTCTGATCTTTTCCATATGACAGATTCAATACTGTGTATTTCTGGATTGTTGTTCAGATCACGCACGTTGAAGTCATGTCTATATGTAGTTAACTGGAATATTTTCAACAGTCATAATAGTACCCTTGATACCATATTAGTTTGAAGACAAACCACCTACAAAATATAAATATAATGCAAACTCAGCTCCCAGTTGGCATAAAGTAGTCTGCTGATATCATCTGAGAACTAGCAAGTTTAAAACTATCTGAAATATACCTGTATTTACACAGGAGTGAAAGTGACAATAGAATAAACATGCTAGCCTAGAGAGCCCTGATTACCCAAACTGAAGACCTAACACGGCAGAGTAGCTAGGTATAAACATAAAAATTCAGTCAAGAGACTGGTGAACAGGGAACCACTGGTATCCCCCATGGTGTCAAGAGGCACAACACTTTAGTGTGCAAATACCACTCCCGTTGGGAAAACTTAACATAGACAGTATTCTGCTCATATTTGTGAAGATCCAGCAAAACCAGCTGTATCTGTCTTTACATAGTTCTTAGAATCTTGTTAATGTTGTATGTGTACATTTATCAGCTGAACTTTCCTAAACTCAGAGAGGTAGTGTCTCACAAGTCTAGAAAGCAGTAAACTTGGCTGGTAGACCTGTCTCTTCCACTAGTCTGCTGTATGACTCTCAGAAAAACACTTTTTTGTGCCTCTTTTCCCACTTTTTAGACTTCAGACTTGCATTTTTTTAAGTAAGGGTTGTCTCATTGTATTTTTGTATTGCTTCTAACGCAATGATGTGACCTCAGCTGGCATGTTTGGGCACAACTGACATACTAATAACAAAAATAACAAGGGCACAAAATCTATAGAAAATCTTCTGCCAGACAAGACTTGCATGAAAATTATACACAACAAAACTCTTTAATTATTACCATCACAACTGTTTTCAAAACACCAGAGTACTACACAGTGTATTTACTCTATTGTTTAGCCATTTAACATGGGATTTAGTGAACTATTCCTTCTTTTATTTCATAAAAATTCTTATTTTATTTTTGCCCAGTTCTGCTATGCACTAATTTAATAGACTTTAAATAGGACATTGAATGTTTCTCTCTTGTTGTTGTTCTTTGCAATGCAAATTTTCAATATTTTTATAACACAAAGAAAAGTAGTTATCTGGTGGGTTCTCTCATATTCAAATGAGCAGACAGGAAAATGTGCTGCAGAAATTCAAAGGGTGAGAATAATATTAACATGCAAATAATTGAGATTTGATTGCCTTGATGGTCGATGTAAAATACTATTGTGAATATTTCATAAAAATCAAAGATACACGGGATCTTCATTACAATGAGAAAGAACTTATGGTAAGTTTTACACCTCACAATTTACATCTGTAAATACTGAATTATATCTATCTTCTCTGAGCTATCAGCAAAATCACGAACACTGTAACTCATACAACTACAGAAATAAATGAAATAGTTGGACAAACATATCTGAAATCATCTAATTTCCTTTCAGTCTTTAATAAGGTATCTTGCTAATATCCTATTATTGCAGTAATAATAAGTCTGGTAATAAATATCCTCTATATGTGAAACATATCTTTTTAGAAATGCTTTAAGAATAGCATTTAGTTGTCAATACACTTCATTATATCTATTTATTCAACACACTTCACTATATACAGCATTGGTTTATGTTGTAGCTGATTTAATTATTCTATCTAGAACTAACTTCTTTAAGTCTTGGTATATTTGAACATAAAAGTTACAAATTAGACCATTTCCATTTCCATATAGATATCCACTTTGAGTACTAAAGTTTGCAACCCTGTTTTAAACATTGTAATTTCTAATACATTAAACAGGAATGAAAATGTTAATGATTCCTATTGTTCAGCGCACACACAGGACAAGTCTACACCAGTCAATTTGAAGTGCTGTAGAGGCGGGCAGATTTTAATCACTGACTTCCTTCACTTTCCAGAATTTTCTGACAAAGTTCCGTTAAGCACCAGCATGACAAAACACAGCTTTGTGGCTGTGAAACTCAGCTTCAGTCCCTAAGAGATATGTTTGAACCCACATCGCCCATTTCATAGATGTTCCTCTGAGGGCTGTGTGGCTAACACCAGACTACTGAAGACAATTCCTTTTAGAGTTGTCCCAGTGAAGAGAAGAACACAGGACATGAAGCAAAGGGAAAGGGAATAAGTTGTCCAATTGTACATTCCAGTAACTCTCAGTCATTCCTTTGGGGGATGGGGGCAGAAAGGGACCATGACAGTCTTATTGGGCCTCTGCTCCAACTGCTGCTTGTGCATTTTGCCTTTTCATAGCAAAATGCAAAATTTGTCATTAAAGAGATGGTTCTTTGGTCAAACCGCAAAACAATTTGACATATAGAGAAACTTGAGGATTTAAGCTCTTTAAAGGGATTTAAAGAGTGATTCACTTAGCATCTTCCTATTCATGCCACTGTTTCTCATCTTAAAAGATTGACTGGAACTCATCAGCCCAGTTAAATTTCTACTGAAAACTGAAAAACTCTCTGAAATTATCCTTATGCATTTTCCTATGCTGAATAGACCAATGAGGCCAACCTGCAACAATTCTGTTAGAAATAAAATCCCAGTTAAATCTCTTTGAAACAGGTTAATCAAAATTTACATTGTATATTTGAAAGAACTAAATATTACTTGCAGTGACTTCAGGAAGATTTAAGGTTTACTGAGGAAAAAATGAAACAAGAAAACTGAAAAACTTTAAAGAAAACTGAATTGCTTTATGAAAATAGATTAGAACCAAGTTCATTATATACAGAGAGATTTAACATCACACTTTTATGAATTTATTATTTTGGTAAAGAAGTTGTTAGGAAAAATTAAAAAAAGCTTCCATTCCCCTCAAAAAACTTACATTCAGTTTGAAAACGTGTCTAGAGCTTAGTCAGGAAATAATCAACACTCTGTATTAGATCTATGTGACAACAAATGATTAATTCTGTAGAGAAAGATTTTTAAACATAAAAATTCCCATCACTCGCAGCTTATTCTAAGCATCATTAAATGCCAAATATATGGGGTTTTGCTATTTACAGTAATAAAGTTTGGACAGTAAGATGTATATTATACATTTGATAATCACAAATCCTTTCAAGAAGGACAGAGACCTAAACAGACACATGGCCAGAGAGTAAAAGCTGTCTCCACAATGAAATTCACAGTAAATAGTACAGCCTGTAAAAATATCATTGCTGGGATGTTTGGGAGTTGAGCTGAACATGAGTATTTT
Source organism: Aegotheles bennettii (assembly GCA_013398125.1). NCBI lineage: Eukaryota > Metazoa > Chordata > Aves > Caprimulgiformes > Aegothelidae > Aegotheles > Aegotheles bennettii. The sequence goes on from VZRW01012967.1 coordinate 10,627, forward strand.
GGCAAATATCAAATAGCATGGTACTGGTCCTTAGACAGTCAAAATACAGCACTATAACACATGGTCAGTCTGACCTGAATCACATAGTGCTGTCTTTGTCATTTCCAAGTAATTTATCTCTTCCCTTCTATTATTCAGCCTCAGTTAATAGCTAACTTTTGTAAATATCAAGATTCAATCCTTGCTATAATAGCTGAACTTTCTGTGACTTAGTGTCTTTAAGATTTAAGAATCAATAAATATTAAAAAGTTTATCAGGAAAAAAAAATTAAGGCCGTGATATATTTCCTCCTTTTGAATTATTTTTTAGCAACAGTGACAATATTACTACTTTTCTAGTGTTGCATATAAATTTAAGATGTTTAAACATTGAAAATGCCTTTCTGTGGGTGAGATGTCCTGCAGCATAGATTTATCTTGCATTGATACTAATATTTGATGGAGAAAATTCAATATTCATGTTAATTCCTTTAATCAGCATTCATTGAAAGCTATTTTATCTCAGTTAAAATCACTCCTTGACAAACCCTTATAAAATTTTACACACCTGTTGGAAGTAAGAATATTGGATATATCATGGGGGGAAGGAGAGAAGAGAAGAGAAAGAACAGAAAGCTATCAGATAAAACTTATTTTGTCTTGGAAAATCCTTTCTTCTTTATATTTTAAATTCTTTTTTAATTAATTACTATATCCAGGTGGCACAAATATATGTTACTCATAATATTGTTAGTTAAATGCATATCAAAATATTCTGGGATATTCCAGTCCTTATTAAAGACAAAGAATCTGCTTCTCCTCTGGCTCCCCAAGATATCCTGCCTTTTACATACATATTATTTTCCTTGGTTTAGCTTTAAATTTTCCTTTCAATTATTTTTAAGAAGGACTTGACACATCATGCCTATAACACAGACAATGCTCCCTTCAAGATGGCATTTCTGGAGCCATATAAATGATAAAATGCATCAATACTGGGTATGTCACATTTTTAGAAAATGAAGGAATAAAAAATAAAATTATGTAGCAGATCACACTTCATCTCCTGTTGTCACTCTTCTCAAGGAGACAAATTCTCTTTGTGGAAGGTGAAGAAAATGTATCTAATATTTTTAAAAAAATAAAATAACTAGATATTAATAATGTCATACAGACAAGTACCATAAAACACTTTTAGAAAAACATTATTTAGTTGCTTAAATATTTGAAAGAGTAAGGGGGAGATGCACACCCTGTCTTAGGAACAACACCAACTCCAAGGAGGGAGAGGAAAGAGGGGGAGGTCTGAGGTCTGCACAGGTGGACACAAGTTACAGCTTCTTATTGCCCTGCACTAGCTCATGGTGCTGGGACCTTCTCCCACCCAAATGGGCTGAAGAAAACAAAACAGCAGAGAGCAGAGAGTTGTGGGGATTTTCCCTCCGGTTCACATACTCTTTGTTCTCAGGATATAGAAAATAACCCTACATAATCATGTAAAGAAACATAGATACCTAATGTATTTTTTTCTTGAGCACTCAGATATGGGTCCCTTTCTTATACCACCATACTTAACCCCTGTTAAATACAAGGCTTCCTCTATTTATCAGTTGTAAAATCAAACCATAATCCTGTTGGCTAGGATAAGAAAGTAATTATGATAACATGTACCAGTATAGTCGTATAAATAACACAGTAAATTCAGGAGAAAAATATTAAAACTAAATTGAAAAAAAAATAGACTTATCTGGGATTCTAAGTGAAGAGGAGTTTGAAATAGGGTAAAAATGTTACATTACCTTACTATTTAATCCCATTAAGATATGTGCTCTTCCAGGGAACACCCAAGACACCTGGAAATTGAGATCACATAGCAAATTCCAGAACAGGACCCAAATTTTTATTTTTATTTCTAGAAAAAGTTAGTGACTTTTCCCTTCACTTCTAATATTTTGACCAGATCTATTTGTAGCCAGCTATCTCATCTCCTCTAAGTTATCATTTATCATTTATCATTTATACAGCAAGCTATTCTAATCTTTCCTCATCAGTCATTCCTGCTGGCTTCTTAATAATTTTTAATGTGTTTCTGATTTCTACAGTTTCTGTGGCCTAAATCTGCTTTCAGTGTTCAGTTTTAGGTATAGTGACAACAAAAGGTGCAGGACTGCTGTCTTTCTCTTCACTTGGTGACTTGGTTATACTATGGAATGTCTAAAACCAATCTTATTTATGTTTGCTGTCATATGACATTTCAAGCTAATTTCATGTTCACTAGAACTGCTTGGTCTCATTTGGCAATGTTGCTTCCTCTGTATTTTTCCTTTCTCTTCGGCTTCATATCTATGTGAGAATTAAATGAGCCTTGGCAAGTATGGCAGTCTCCTACTATCATTTTTATATTTGTAACCTTCTTAATATATTTCACTTTTCCCTTCTCTCAAGGGATTTTACAGGCTCAAAATACAACATCTTCTGAAATTTTAATCAGTGAATTGTTTTAATGCTTTAGAATTTAAAGCCATTATTTAAAACCAGATCTAATGAGGATAGCTATGATATGGTTTGATGTTTCCCCTACAACAAAATTCTCTTTCCAAACCTTCTTTGTTATGTATTAAATTGGGTTTTGGAACATACGACATTAAACATAGGTGGGCCGATATAAAATAATTTTAAAATTATTCTTAAGAGAAGAAGATTCTTTTGACAAATTTGTCATGCTTTTTTAAAGTAGCACCCAGTCTTTATTGCTTGTGAAATTGTTATAAGCGACTCAAAGATGGACTATTTCAGCCAATTTTATCCTACTGAAGCTTCAGAGAAATCTTTCAGTAACATTATTTTGACTAGAATATTGCTCTCTTATGTTTCCTCTATTAGTCTATAAGAGTTTGAAATTGGATTTGAGGAATGTCATGGTCTAGACTGATGAATACCAAACAAGAAGTCAAGAGCTTCCAAACTGTAATCCTAACTCTGGTACAAACTTGATAAGAGGCCTTATGGAACTCACTTAGTATGTTCACCTTGTCCTCTTTTTTCAGAAACTGGCAATAACACTCATGATATTCCAGCTCAGTGGGTTGTTGCATGAATGAAATAAGAAAATGCAAAACACTGCAAAAGTGCTGTGGTAGTAACAAGCTTAGGAAATACACAGTTTAATAGAAAACATAGGGCTTTTTTTTGAGTATTAATGACATCTATATTTTTCCTGTCCGTACCACTTATACCAGTATATTTCTAAGTATTTTTCTGTATTTTCTGTTCATGCATATTTTTTGCACTTTATCTCCCTTGTTAGTTGCTCCAAATCATTGTTTGATCTTCCATAATGGAGAGAGATGCTTAAGAGTACTTGACCATGTTGTCTATCTGATTTACAGGAAGAAAAGCTAGTACTGACAACAAAGTAATCCTGATAGCTGACTCTAGCTCTGCTATTAACTTTCCCAAAATGATGCAGTAAATCACTGGTATATTGTTTTATCCATCCCATTCTTTCACCCCATTTATTCAGACTGGCTAGATTTTTGTATTGATCATGAGTGAACTGCATCTTTAAAACTCAAGCACATCTGCAGGCAACATGTGAGAGATTGCTACATTCCTGCAGAGCCTTGTGTTTATTCCTTATCCCATACAGTACATCCTGAGCCAGGAACCCAAGGTAACAGGCTGTCATTCACCACGAAACATCTGAGAGCCTTTCTAGTGTATCTAGAATATCTAGTCTATCATTTGGCATGCTGAATATCATGTGCATATATCAAAGTTTAAGATTACAAAGCAGTCAAGAAACAAGAGACACGCCCACCACAGAGGACATACAACAAGATATCTGAAATTGCTTTCTTTGACAAACCTTACAGTTTTTTTGTGGCCAATGTGGCAAAGGAATTTTCTACATTGGATTATAAAAGTTTCCATTATCTTTATATGCTGCATACAGGTATCTGATAAAGAAAAACTTAAAGAAAATTTGAATATGTATCTAATGATGATTTTGTTAGTGTCTTGGTTTCAGTATTGTATTCAGGTATGATTTCACCTCCTTTTTCCATCACAATAAAGAGCAAGGTCATTATATTAGATTCATAGACTGTCCTGGGCTTCTACCATTTCATAAACACAAATCCAAAGCTGTCTGTTGAACTCTTCTTCCTCTATCATCTCATCCTGAAGGCATTTGAAGTTTAATTGCACTTCAGTTTCTGTCATTAAAGCTTACAAGTAGTTTAATGTTCTGAAGAAATCTCTTTAAAATTTTTCAGGCCTGTGTGGCTTAATACGTATATCATGTTTAAAATGGCACAAATTCACATTCATTGAATAGTCTCTGCAGAGACTATTTCAGTAATTTTCCTCTATCATGACTAGTAAGGACACAAAACCGAGTTGTGGTGCTTTTCCCAGTGTTTTACCTGACAGTTCAAAATTTAGGACATTTTCTGGGATGATAGAAAGCTTCATTTTATTCTCTACTGTTGAAAAGTAGAACGCGCGTTCTTGGCCTTCTGAGAGTGTGCCTTGGCTCTCTTAGCAATTGCTCTAGTGTGTCTTCTTAAGGGTCTTACTCCTACATCACCCTTCCTAGACTATCTTCAAAGGCATTTGATATTTACTCTGTAGTTAAATCTATGGGAATTTTCAAGCCAAAGCCTTACTGGGCTCTTATTTTTTAATTTTAAAAAATTAAATGGGAATTAAATGAAACATAGGATAGTAACATTGCAACTGTTACTGAGAAATCACAAAGCCTGCAGTTCCTACACTATGTCTCATACCATATGAGAAATCTTCTAGATAGTTTAAGAAACATATTAAAAGTAATGTGTTCAAATACTGTGTTCATCAAGAAACTCTGAAATGATGCTCTGCTTTCTTTTTCCTCTTTAAAATGTGTTGTCTATACAAACAAAAAGTCTTATCTGTCCCCTTTTTATCATTTTGTGAAAAGTCAAACAAAAATTGGATGAGAAACTTTGTTTCCAATATTTCTCAATCTTTGTAGTCTCAGCAGTAACTTTTTGCTGCAGCAAGTAGCTACAAGTGAGATTTTAAATTAATTTGTAATACTAGTCAATCTTAGTGAAGCTGTGACATTACTCTAGCAGACATCTGGTGCCCAAACACAATGATAAGAGTCCCTTCTCAGATAATTGTTTTATTTATTTAATGCTCTTTTAGAGACTCGTTTAAACAAACACAATGAAATAATAATATGTCAAAGATATTTTCCTAAAAACATTATCCGAACATTTATCTACCACATCAACACAGACTTTTTGATGCAAACCACACAAAACCTGCTGCCAACATATCTTTTCTAGCAGTATGTTATTTGAGCAAATGGTCATTTTCTAGGACAGCACCTGATAATTTAATATCAGCAGGTGACTTGGCCTCTGGGTTCCAAATCTGTGTATATTTGAATGCTCTAGAATTTGTTGCTGGCTGCATATTCCTGGTTTTGGTTAACCCTTTGCAAGTAGAAAATAGACAGCTCAGAAAAAAATCAGTTTATATTCAGATGTAAGTCTAAACTGTCATTCTCTTCTCTTGTATTGACTTCTTGTACCATAAACATCATATTTTTATTGCTTTACTGCTATATAACCTATCTCATATATTCTCTGCTTTTCTGCTTTTTCCCATGTCTACCTTACTCTGCTCAAATCCATTCACATTATTTTCTTACTTAAGCCCACTTTGTTTCTTCCGTTCTGCTGAGCCTTTCCTACAGATTTTCTTCTTCCTCAACCTTAGAAGAGCAACACTGGTATGACATTTGTTTTCTCTTCCTATGGGCCTATCCAGTGACTGGCTAGGGGTTTTTTTGTTTGTTTTTTTGTTTGCTTGTTTGTTTGAGTTTTTTTTGTTTTGTTTGGGGTTTTTTTGCTTGCTATTACTCTATATTGTACCTATAAGATTGGGGTCTTGTAAGCAGAGACAAGTTGCACCTGAAGTGAACATAATCTGTTCAATTCTCTCTAGCAGAAGTCATCTGTATTACTACTCTGAGTGAAACTGTGGCCCTGCCAAAGTCAGTGGCAAAAAAGTCGTATTTTAACTGCAATTAAATTAAAATTTTTCTTGATTTTGCAGTACATTACCTTTTCTCTTTCTTCCCACACTACAGATACAATAGGACAGGACTAAAAACAGGAAAAAGAAAAATATTTCCACTAAATTTTCATAATGTAAAGTAGATTATGGTTTATTTTTAAGCCAAAAAATACAAGTCTGCAAGGAATATTTATAGAAAACTCAGTAGCAATTGTTAAAATCCAGAACGTTTAACATAAGTACACTTCATATTATCTCCCCTGTATCACAGGAGATTGGAAAAATTTGAGTGTAAAGAAGCCTCCCTATGAATATTATATTTAAATAATTTATACTATTGATTGACTCAAAATCAGACATCATGCTGTAGAGCTCTAAAGTATCTAATAGGAGTGCAGTAAAAACTGGTTAGAGCAAATAATTTACAATGAATAATTTATCTCTCAAATTTTCTATCCTTTAAAGATTTTTTTATCCTTTGAAGATTTTTCTATAGCTTTTGCTGTTATGTCTAACCTCTGGTCTAATAGATGATATTATTAGAAGGATTCATTATTAAAGTAACTTTGCTTCAAACCACAGCATAGCTTTCATTGACTTAATTGGGATAGGAAAGGGTATAAATTGAAAGGAGAGGGGTTTTGATATTGTTTTTATGTTATCTCTCCAAGTGAATCTGAACAGATGCACTTTAAGTTTCATTATTACATAACTTGTAATGACTAAGGATTTTTCTTCTTGTAAATACAGATCAGTTACTAACAGTCCTTTGATAGCACCTGTATGTCAATATTAAATCTTCTAGATATTCTTTAATTTTGTCTAGTTTACTTAGATTTAATTTGATCTAGTATGTCCAATGTTATTGCTTGCTTCCAATAGACTTTTAATGTGTTTCACCAAGTTTGCTCAGTAAGCTCTCAAATCAATGTTCAAAAACATTCACACCAATGTAACTTGGCTATGCAGAGCTGACATGTAAAAAAACACAGAAGCAGGCAGAGCTAATTATAAGAGTGTATGAAATCTGTGAAAGATAGTTGCTTATGTTATTTCACTTGGTTTAATTGATCAGTTTTGGCAGCTCAAATTGATTATTTTCAGTCCATAAGATCTTATAGTCTCATCTAATTACAACACATGTGATCCATCTAATTACAACACATGTGATGTTGCATGCTCTTAACTTGGTCTTGTCAACAAATATTAATTATTTGACATAGCTAATTATTTTGAAACTAAAACATAATCAGCAGGGACCACACTGGTCTTTTAACATGCAATCTCAGTTCCCCAATTATATTGCATATGACATACAGTCTTTGTTTTCCTTTAGCAATGTTAGTTATTCTCCTAATGTGATTATGTATACTTATATTCCTTTTGGAAAAAAAAATCCTACTAAGGAGCATCTTATTTCTTCTCAAAAGTGTATATCTGCTTTGTTACCAGTACAACACCAATTCCATTTGCATAAGTGATGAGAACTGTCATGTAAGGAAGGAACTGCTTGTCAATTATCACACGTTACAACACTCCTTTGAAGAAAAACATCACTGGAATTCTTTCTAATTCTGAGAGTAAGCTGTAGCTCAGTACCATCACTGTTGTCATCATTAAGATGTGCCGCTTAAAAGAGCTTTTTATTATTTTTATCCATTCTTGCAATGTTTTCTCTAAAACAGGTTATATGTTGATTTCAGATGTTCTGATAAGTTATTCAACACCTGATTATTGGGAAAAATTAGCAGATGTTGTGGAATAAGAAACCAGAGTGGCAGATCTATAGGTACAGGTAACATTTAGAAGAAAAATTGGAATGCATCTACTTGTGTAAATTAAATCTTTTAATCTAGCCCACTGTAGAAAGAGCTAGGACCCTTAAGAAGAAACAATGTTTGAGGAAATGGTTGCTACTCGCTTATTTCTTTCACTTTAATCAGTATGTGACTTTCATCCTCATATTTAATATTTACATAATGGAAAAATTAAGTGCTATCAGCTTCTAGAAAAGGAAAAATACCTTCACAACAAAAATGTTTGTCATGGTTAGGAGAAGGATCTGGATGAAATTTCACCACAGAGGTATTTCTCAAAAGTCATTTCCTCAGATGTTCCCAGTAGTTTTTATTGAGCTATTTCTTTTTCTGTCTGTCAGCTCCTCTAAAGGGTATAATAAAAAATGAGTGTAAAGAAACACATTTAAGAAAGAGTGGAAAATTGCAGCCATCTCTGTTTTTTATATATTGGTAATCTAAACATAACCACTTACTATTTGATGTATTTTCCTGTCACTGAATATTTGGAAAATGCTCTGCACATGCCACCCATTCTGAAATGCACAAGCACAAATACAGGCTGGGCAGAGGATGGATTGAGAATAACCCTGAAGAGAAGGACTCAGGGTGTTGGTTGATGAGAAGATCAACATGATCCATCAACGTACACTTGCAGCCCAGAAAGCCAATGAGATCCTGGGCTGCATCAAAAGAAGAGTGACCAGCATGTCGAGGGAGGTCATTCTCCCCCTCTACTCTGCTCTTGTGAGACCCACTGTAGTACTGTGTCCAGTTGTGGAGTCCCCAGCATAAGAAAGATTTTGAGCTGTTGGAGCAAGTCAAGAGGAGGGCCACAAAGATGATCAGGGTACTGGAACACCCCTCCTATGAAGACAGGCTGAGAGAGTTGGGGTTGTTCAGCCTGGAGAAGAGAAGGCTCTGGGGAGACCTTATAGCAACTTCCCACTACCTGAAGGAAGCTTACATGAAAGCTGGAGAGGGACTTTTTACAAGGGCATATAATGATAGGACGAGGAGAAGTGGCTTTAAGTTGAAATAAGCAACCTGTTCTAGTGGGAGGTATCCCTGTCTATGTCAGGGGGGTTGGACTAGATCATCTTTAAAGTTTTGTTCCAACTGAAATCTTTTTATGACCCTATAATTCTATGAAATGCTGAAGTTCTTTTGTGAAAATTGAAGTCTTAGTTACTACCAGTCCAAAATTAATTAGGAGTTCTAATGTATGCACACATCTTCAGAACAGCAAATTATGTAGATCTTCACTAATTCTTGCTTTCCTTGCTGCAGCAGTAGAGACCTTTGAAATGCTGTGACTAATACCAAAGGTGAAGCACAGACTGTGGGATCTAAGAGTAGTAAATATGTCTGACAGAGTCAAAAAATCTTGTTCTCCTTTTGTTTGTTGCTGTTTGACTTCTAAATCTTCAGTTTTGTAACTTACATATTTGGACTACTTGACATGAGTGTGAAGGGATGAGTTAATCTACATGAAAAAATGAGTAATACTCACAGTCTAGTTACAATAGCTGAAGAAGAGATTTGAAATAACCTTGTCCAAAGAACAATTGCTTTGCAAAGAATAAACATTTAGAAGTGTTTCTGCACAGTTTGATCTCTGGCTGCCAAGACAATCTCTCCAAGAAGTTCCATATTAAAATGGGAAAGTATCTAATGTGACACTGCCAATCTGTTCATATATTGGGTGTATATAATTATGTCCTGCCCCCAGATCTTGTCTTGGAAAGAGAACTCCAACATAAAAACTCAAGACAGGAGGCAGAACTTGACAGATCTCCCCAAACAGAGAAAACACTGTCCTCTCTCTCTAAGACTAGTCTGCTAAATTATGGCTTAGTTTTAAATATCATGTAAAATAGATTTTAAAATATAACGTACTCAACATCCTGTAATTAAATTTATTCCCTGACCACCAGAGCTCTGTGAAAGTGTATTGAACTTTCTTTGCCTGTTTTTTTCTTATGTCTCTGTAACTTTATTCCCCACCTAAACTTAAATGGACTGAGAACTGAAGATAAATACCTTCAAAATAGTAGAAACTATGTCTTTAGTTGTGTCCTTGGTTTAGGAAGGACAGTATTCAGACACAATTCATATTCTAATCTCATTGCTGTGAAATCCTAAAATGTTGAAGGATCTGGAAGAGCAAAATATAGTGGGATTAAGTAGCAAGTATTGGGTTTAGTAACAATGGCATTTTGGGAAACGATGCTTTTTCCTCATATACGGAAGATTTAAAGAACAACTTATTCCCATGTGCCTTTTCCCAGGTAGGTTTTATTTTTGGGAAATATGGTATGAAGGAGGAATTGAAAACAATAATTAAGAACAGAGAAACAACCCCTGATACATTAAAGGGTGATTGTTACAACACAGGGTGGAAATGTGAGGTTTAATCATCTTTCCTATCTGTGTATGTATAGTTCTATCTTTGTATAATATGCAGAAATAATTCCTTCCATTTTACTTGCAGATTTTTTTGTAATATTTTAATTCTGTATAGTTAGGAATAAATAGGATGGGGTTATTAGACTTTTAATTTTAAGATCAATTTCTAAGTAAGTTTCCATCAATATTTAATAAACTGATGTTGAAATCCTAAAACATCCTATGGTCTATACCTAGTACATATAAATAGACATTTATACATTTTTTCCAGGGACTCATCCAGACTGTTATTATTCACTGTTGCAAGTGAGAGGTATACTGCTTTTTCAGTTAGAGAAACTGAAAGGAAAATGTCAGTTTTTAATTCCGGGGTAGTTACAGTTTCTAACTGCATATTTTCTATATAAAAATGTACTGTAGTACAAAGTCAAGCAGATGTTTGCATCCAAGTTCTGGTACATTCCAAATTAGAAACTTAGCCTGTAATAACAATCTGCAAAGATAAGCATGACACCCAACGTGAGCAAAGCACAGCTCTCTGGTTCTTAAAATAGTCTAGAGAGACTAAAAAAAGAAAGAATATGATTAAAGTAAATGAGATGTCCTAATTACATTTGTGTTTGAGAGAGATGATTGTATCTGCCAAGATTCTATAACTCATAGGCTTCCTAATGCTATTGAGTAAAAAGCTGTAGACATTGTCTATTTGTATAGATGTCAATCTCAGAAAAAGGACTTTCCTCAGCCCTTTTGGTAAGCCAGGCTGATGCAGCTAGCAGCATACGCAATGCAAGTCTAAAATCATGAGGAATTCAGGCTCCATTAAACCAAAGTTTATGAAACATTTTATAGAATTCAAAGAGATTCTTTTCAAAGTATATTTTTATTGCAATCACTAAACATATTATATTATATTACATATTATATTTTTATATAAGTAAAAGAATGTTGGTTTTATTTGAATAGATTTTGCACTAATTTCACAGAATCACNGAGCAGGGTCACCTACAGTACATCACACAGGAACGCATCCAGGCGGGTTTTGAATGTCTCCAGGGAAGGAGACTCCACAACCTCTCTGGGCAGCCTGTGAGTTCAATATTTTACTCTAATATTTTTAAACAATAGTGTATATCTTCTACTACTGACAATGTAACTTTTGGCCTACAGTTAAATGGTCATTTTCGTAATTTTATAGAACCACCTATGTATATATTATATTGTAGTTGATTTCACAGGAACCAGGGCATGTCTACTAACTTACCTGCCTGAAGTATCATAGATGCTAGAGATACATTTACCTCTACCTCTGTATTCATGTTTGTATGAAAAATTCTAACATAAGTTAAGTTTGATGAAGGAAGCCCTTATCAAGTTTTTCACAAAGCACCATTAACAAAAGCATGTCATATATGTATAAAAATCATCTCCTGATTATTTCTGTTAGTGCTACCATAGATACTTTCATGGCTCTCGCCTTTATATTACACTTCAATAAGTAAAGAATGAAGAAATAGATCTGCATAATTTTCTGTAATCCAAACTTTGTCTAAAAATAGAAAAGCATATTTCCATGCCACTTATCTGAACAACTATTTAGCTACCTTTTCAGAAAGATCTCAAGATTTTTTTTTTATTTATTTTTTCCTTCACTGTGCTACGACTTCACTAAATCTTTAAGGTAAATAGCAGAAAAAATCTACTGAGAAATTGAAAATATTAGCAGTCTCTCAGACAACTCAACTGTAAGGATTATAAAGTAACTGCTAAGAGCTTGGTTAATGATCCTCCAAATTCAAATATACATCCTCCTTCTCTCCCTCAATATATGGTTTGTGAAGTCAACTACAAACACTTCAAAGGATTTACTCTACAAATGTTGAAGAGATGCATTATAAAGTTTTTACCAGCTAGCAAGATCTAAAGAGACCTTAGAAACTATCAATTTGCAAATTGAGATACATGTTTAATTATTCTGTAATTATAGAATCAAATAAATTATATAAAGGGTGCCAGAAAATACGTCTTCCACTTGTTTTATCAGAATCTGCTCCAGGAAAAAGCTGTGGAGAGTAGACATTTTAATTTGCTGTTGATTGAAGTGAAAAAAGAAATATTTCTGGTCAATTTAAACTGAAAATATTTTCCTCCTCTCAAATCAAAGTGAAAAACTGTGGGAAATATATTTTATTGTGTAAAAGCTAGAAGAGAAAAAAAGACAGGGAGACAGACATTTTAAAAGGTCCCCTAATTAGGAGGGGAAAATTCAAAGGTATTATCAGAGGTGTCCATCTAAAATACTTTGATTTTTATTCTCTCCATTTTTCACACTGAAATAATATGATAATTTTTATACACTGTTAAGTGCAGCTGCTTGAAAATTTTGAAGCTATTTCAGTGATCGTTCCACATTTGCCAGGTGGCATCACCTCACAAACGTTAATGGATTTGCTTTCATAATGTCTCCTGTTGGGAGGGAGATTCTCTATCCCAGCATAACAACAAATTTCCTCAAAATATCTTTATAGACACATGGACTCAGCCTTAGGCCATGATCAAGTATGTATACACAAAGTAATTTCATTTGAAATACAGCCAAAGTGGTTAATGGTGAGACTTGAACGAGATTGGAGAACACCAAAAATCCATTATTCCATTGCATCTTTTTGCAAAACTACTCTTACAAATATTTTGTTTTACTACATTTTAATACCTGTTAGCTAAAGTTCTCACCAAGATTTTTATTATAATTTCTCAAAGAATGAGAATGTTCACAATGATAGGGCGATTTTAAAAGGATGCTCACCATGTCACCTACACTTGGATGAACCTTATTCCATTCTGGCCTTGCTTCTTCTGTGTGTTTCAACAAAAATTCTTTTTCATACAAGAGTCTGTTGAATCCACCCCAATATTTGTATAGTTTATGATTGCACAGTATGTACTGGGGGTATTTCCAGATGCTGTGAGGTCATATAGCATTTCAAAATAAATACTACAGGCACCATACCAATTGGAGGTTTACAGATGGCTGATTGTGAAAAAGCATTAGAAAATCTGAGTCCATGTGGCAGCTATTTCTGATTGAAACAATGCCATGAATTGTACCCACTGTTTATTTCATTTTGGATTTTTTTTTCCTTCTAATGGCACTCAGAACAGCAAACAGACTTCCTGTTCCCCATCACAACCTTTAATAACAGACCAGTGGGGAAAAACTAGAAAGTAGAAAATAATGTCTACATGACCTCATTGTCCAGTCTCTCCCAAGTTCCAAGTGAATTATTTTCCTGCCAATGTTTTCACTAATGTTTTCAGAGAATGTTTGTGATTGCATAAGTTTGATATTACCAAATATGTCATTTAGGGGATAGAAGATAGAGAAAACATTGAAAATGAGTCCACTGAAGCATGTACCTACGGTGCAGAAGGAAGCTTTAACATAATTGCTCCATAGCTTCTCCGCACTGATGTTTTGGGCTCTCATTACCTCTTTTCATTCCCCTTGCCCATTCTGACAAAGAACAGAGCAGGACCTCTTCGTAAACCCAAATGCACAGTGTTGGCCATGGGCACCCAGCGAAAAAAAGATTGTTCTTTAAAGTCGTGATTGGGCACTCTTCTTGTACCCAAAACTCCTATTAATTTCTCTGAGCACTTAAGACATTGCCTGGTAAGTATAAAAGAATTAAAATAAACACAGAGAAATATAATAATATTTTAAATAATATTGGGATTAACAGGATTTCTGGAAGTGAAATAAGATTAAACTTTTTGATCTCTCATTGTCACTTCCTACTTCTGTCCTCAAGTTTGTAAGAGATGTAAGAACTTCTTCCTCTAATTTTCCTTTATGATGTCTGTTCTCCTATTGGAAAAAGGCAGAACCTCTTCATCTAAAGATGTTTTGCCCCTCAATTGACTGTCACCCTGAGACCCAAGAAATGAGGTAGTTAACAATCAAGGGAATTTCCTGCAGCCCAGCACCAGTTCCTACTAAATAGCAGAAAGATGTCATCATGTCGTCTACAGGACTTTGAAAGAAGTCTGAGACTCGGCAGACCTCATCAGAAACTTCTCTGGTTTCCATTGTGTAAAGTCACCAGCTAAAGCTCTGGGCTTCAATCAAGCAACTACAATGACATGATACACTGAATTCAAGCTTTGAAACACTAGAGGTCTAATGTTGAAAAGAAACAGAATATTCAGCACAGGGAGTATCAAAATGGTTGAAAAGCACAGTGGAAAAAGAAGTTGAATTCAGGAAAAAACATTTGTAGATGGAGCAGTTTTTCTTTCAGGAATGTGAACCCAAGATATGCCTCTTGCAACAAGATTCTTAGCGTTCTCTCCCTGCTCAAGAAAAAGATATTTTAACAGATTCACAGAATCACAGAATCACAGAATCCTAGGGGTTGGAAGGGACCTCGAAAGATCATCTAGTCCAACCCCCCTGCCAGAGCAGGGTCACCTAGAATACATCACACAGGAACGCATCCATTCAAAAGATTCACTTTACAGCTATGGTGAGAATTACCTATTTGTAATCATTCATTATATGCACACACAAAATCCTAAATTAGAAAAGCATCGAAGATACTAAAACCTCTGCTTCATTTGCATAGAGTGCATTGTGTGCATCTGTAGTTGAGTGAATCAGGTTTTATAACAAAAATCATTGCTTTTGTGATTCTTTTCTCCTTTGCTGGAGCCAGAATTGCAAATAAGACGCTGCATATGAGTGTGAACACTCAGAATAAAAGTAGTGCTACTCCAGAAATTCTATTTCTTCCTCCTTTTTCTGTTAGATTGTGAGGCAAAATGTGGTACTTAAGCCAAATTTTTCTTGGAACATAATCTTCATTTCTCTGCTTCTCATTTCAAATACAGTAAGGTTTAGGCTTGTACTAATTTGCTGGTGAGAAGATGGACTTTTTTGTTGAAGAGTTTTTCCTCCTTGTCCAGGTCAAATACATTGGAAAAATCAATATCTCTTAGAACATACAAAACTCTGGATAATATTAAATACCTTGAAGAATCTAGCCCTAGGTTTCTCAAATTTTTACTCAAAATCAGCGGATGCTTCTGATCTCTAATATTTCTTCAACTCTGTTTCCCTAGGAAAACAGAATAATGTCTTCTTCCAGCAATATGTCTTGAGAAATCAGTTAATATAGTGGCCAGTGACACTATATGACAAAATTAAAAATTCTATATGCACAGCATGTTTTGAATGCAAAAGAGCCACTTTTTGAATAAATTAGAAGAAGCTTTTGACTATTGATAATTGAGTGAATTCTGCCATCTGTCCTGGGAACTGAATGAATTAGTGGTCCTGGGGAAAAAAACACTGTAATCCCAAATCTGCCTGACAACACATGCACTAAAGTAGGGCAAAATAGAATTAAAAGAATACAGTGAAAAAGTGGTCTTTTCTGAGGTTGAATTTTCATTCTAATTTTTTTAAAAAAAAAAGAAAAGAAAAACAAACAAACCCTAGCAACAACAACAAACAAACAAAGTTTTGTTTGACAAAGAAACACTAATGAAATAAAGCATTCAAGGCTCCTAACCCCTCACTACCTCCCCCCCCCAAAAAAGCTATTCATCACACTGCCACCCATATGAATACTCAACAAGAATAAATCCACCACACAAGCCAGGAACATTTTGTTGCATGGTCCTCTTCTCTGATAGATCTCTGAAGACACAATTACTTCAAGCAATAACACTGAAGCACTGATATAAATTCTCTACAAGATAGGTATGTTCTCAGAGCTTCTCACTGGCAGCTGTACTAAGTAATTTATTATAGTATTTTCTATAGTCATATATGATTTGTAAACACATATAAATATTTTTTAAAAATTTCCTTAGGATTGAATGCAGAATTTCTTAAAAGTCCTCCTATTTATACCTCTGTCTAGATACCACCATCTCTGGTACCCAAAGGTGAGTAATATAAACATGTTTTGCATACACAGATCCTGACCAGTATTTACAGTACATCATCTCTTCAATAAACATTCTGAATTTCTGAAACAAAATTAATTTTATTTTTGTTTATATTATGTTTTTGCCTAAAACTGTTTATTCCAATAGGGTTTAAAAGGTATGACAACTGCAAGAATCTTTAAACATTTTAGAATCCCTTGCAGATGTGTCCCAGGGTTTGAAACTTTACAATTTGCAGTTTAAATTTCGTTGGTTTTGGTGTTTTTATTTTAATTTAGGTTGGGTTTTTTTTCAGTAATATGTAGGAATTGAAACTCAGATTAAGGAAAAAAAAATTGAAAGAAAAAAGCCCAATATTTTCACATAATCATATCATACTATAAGCTGAGACATAGAGAAAAAAAGTGTCTTTAACAACATATTATTAAACTTTTTATAAAGTTTGTATTTCTCAGCAATAGGACACAAGCATAGAAAGATCTACAGTAATTAAATCTTCCAAGTCATGGCTTATGTAGGCTAATGAGGGTCAAAATAAACCTTGTTAGTTTGAAAAAGCTATGTAATGGGCTTTGATCTTTCTCTGGTAACTAATAAAGTAAGTAAATTTAGTGTTCATGATAGATATTAAACAGAAAATCTTCAAATTTTATAATACTTTCACAGATGACAGACAGTGTAGCAAGTCGAAGATTTGGGGAATCAAGTTAAACAGTAAAAGAATTATTTTTAATCTTCACTTATCTACCCCAGGCTTCCTGAGATTCCTTTCAGAAGCTCAGACTGTGACTCCTTCTGTGTTCCTACCTTTCCTACCTCTTGTTGCACAGAGTATAAAGCAAAACATCTACTAGAAATCTGGCTGGCATTTACAAAACAGTGTCCCTGAAATACTTTTAGTTTCTATTCTTATTTTTTGTTTATATCACTGGAAAATGAGACTGAGCTGGAAAGACACTCTCAAGATATTGTATATCAGTGTATTGGGGAAAGAAGAATGTGTTCATGAAAACATCAGAAAAACTTTCACCACGTATGTAGATGTTTTGCAAACATCTGGGTGTGACTTTTGAATAAAGGTCCTAAATAAGTTCACTTAAGTCTTGATATTACTCAATATTCCTTTCTCACAAGAAAAGTATCCTTGATTTGTGCTCTAGACTCCAGGTTCTATCAGTAGCTTTATTGAAAGAGCAACAAACTACAGAAATAACTGTTGAAAACTATAAGAAATCATGTCTGGCTCTAGAGTTCATTATTCTGAGAATGGCCAACAGAAGTAAAGCACAATCAGGGAATAATCTACAATATGCTTTCTACATCTGTTGTTTTCATAAGCCATCAGACAGCTTATTACATGTACAAATTCAAAATACTGAATAAAGCTGAATTCAGAAGAGAACAATAAAGACTAAGATGAGTGATTACATTGGAATGTATATGACAGAATGAAACATTCCTTGCTGATCTGCAGCTCTTTGAAATGAGTTCCAGCCTAGCTATTCAGAGCTGGGCAGAGAGTGCCCTGCCAGTCCAAGGAATTCAGAAGTAACTGAGGTCAGCTAGCAAAGCACGCAACTTGGACTCCTGGACTAGATCAGATAGTTTAGGACATCACTTTTGTATTGCAGATTAGAATAATTACGTAGGCATCTTAAATTCTATTTTAGTCTGCACTTTCAAGTGGCATCTTATGGGAAGTTGAAAACTGTCACAATTTGACTTTAGACCTCAGTCATATTCATATTCTCAATCACACAAAAATCATTTGCACAATTATTTTTATTGATTTTATAACTTTGCTGATCACTACATTTTTTGCGATTACAGAATTGGGTTCAAAAATTCATACATAGTTTAGATTTCAGGCATGAATTTTAATGAATTTCTCATTTTTGTTACTTAAAAATGTAACGTAAAATTAAAGATCTCTATTGCAAAATAATCCCTACTACTGGGAAACCTACCCTGCAAGTAAGGGAAACTGGGAATTGAGAAAGAATAAAGTGCATACATTCTAAGGCATTTATAGGAATTCTCTAGAGCTACCCTACTGTAACTGGAAGAAAGCCTACTTAATATGCTTTTGCCTCTGTATCTGAAGTTATGCCAAATTTACATATGCATATCTTGATGATAAAAATGACACTGCTTGGGTATTCCCCAAAATCATAAAAGTCATAACAGAAAGTGTTAACTTTGCTCTTCTTCTATGCTGATTCTATAGTCCAAAAGGAAGAGAATGAAATTCCCCTCTCCCAGCTTCATTGTTTATGTGAGAAAAATAGGGGAAATTGGAGTAATTTGGTTTTTAGAGTGTTAAAAAGGTGAAGTAATGGACACATACACGTGTATGCAGCCAACAGAATGGTATCTGCAAATCTGTAGAAGAGCTATTACAATGCTTTTATAAAAAAAGTGGAGACGAGTTACAAAAACACAGCTATGCAGTAAGAAACAAATAATCTTCTAGACCTGCCAGTAGTGCTTGCTCTGGAGAGATGGATGCCTGTCTCATGCCATGACTGCAGGGAAACTGCAATGGGTCAATGACTAAAACTAGCTGACATGTTATTGCTGGTGCCACCAGTCCTTTGAACAGCAGAGTGTGGAATAAAGGCCTCTTCTAAGAGATCTTGTTTCTAGACTCTCTTCAGCCTGTGCGCCATTTAATGTCAAACTAGTTTCACAGTGCCCTAATTACTTATTCTGAGAGATGACAATACCACCCTCCACTACTTTAAACAGTGCCTCAATCTCAGGTTAAGTGTCTCAGATATATAGCGCAAGTACCAAATTCTAACTGCAAGTAGCAAAGAATAATAATAACTTGTATAGGCTATCGCTAAATCCGGTGCATCCATAGATGTATTTGCCTTTCCCATAGAAACTAGAGGATCAGTTCTGCTACCTTCAGTCAAGCTGAATCAAAGCTTAATGCACAAGTAATCCCTGTTATTTCAATGGGACCACAGAGTATGACAGTACTTAAACTGGATACAAGCTGCAGGATCTAGCTAAATTATTTAAGTCTAAGAACTGGCTCTGGGTAGTGGAAGATAAAAGGAAGTTAAAAGAGTATTTCTTTTGGTTAAAACATACATGTTTCTAAGGTGCCCTGCAGAGGTATGGCAACAGAAAATACAGAACATCCACAACTTTATGACATCTCAGAATGTCAAGAAATTTACAAAAATCAAGTTGTCCTTTCATAAAGATATATTAATATATCTTTATCAAAACTGGATGAAAAACAATTTTATTTTTATGATCATTTTCTATAAAAAAGACTTCATAAATATATGTATGAATGCGCACTGGTCTGAGGATCAGTGCTGGCAATGTACAACATCCTGCTCAGAAATTGCTCAGGGATCTGGGGGATAGTCAGCAGCAAGTGCAACATGATATGACTACAGTAACCAATTCAAAAAGCAAATAGTCAGTTACAAACAGCAAACTTCAAATTGCAGAGGGAGGACTTCAACAGTAATTCACAAACTGCAATAAATTGGACAGTTTTGTATTGTACACGAACACAGAAATCACAGCAAAAAGTAAAATGATACTTTTGACATTGATGACTTTAAGGGTAAAGACAGAGATGAAATCATTACATTTATTTTACTGACATTATTTAACCAACGGTATTTGGACTATAAATATAAAAATAAAAAACTTAAAATCTAAAGCAAATATGTTATTTGTTGCAAAAGGGATAGCTAGTCAGGACATCTAGTTTACTCATGGATCTGAAAAGAACTGGCAATTTAGTATAACATTCTGTTCTACTCTGCTTATATTAGAAGGTTACTTCTGGTAGAAACCTTCTGTTGCTTACTTTTGAACAGACATTTAAATAACTTTTAATCATAATTATACAAGTAGCAGTGCTAATTATTCTGAATATGCATTTTAACACATCTTATCACATAAGCAGCTCAATTCTTTGGTTTCTAGTACTCTGAAAGATTTGAGAAAAATATCCCACTTACTCCCATATAGAGCAGAAAAGTCAAAGTGTCTGAGCAGAAGAAAGACTGGTTTGTTTTAGATATGTCTAGCTGCAAGTATATGAAATTTGTCACCATAATAGAAATAAAAAAATATTCTCAGAACTGAAGACCTGGATAGTTTGCTGAATTAGCATATTTTAGTCTTCCCATATTGTCAGTTAAATTGCTGTTGGATTACTGCACTAACAAAAACTAGAATATGGAAACATAGATTCATATAATCATAGAATGGTTTGGGTTGGAAGGGACCTTAAAGATCACCCAGTGCCAACATCCCTGCTATGGACAGGGACAACTCCCACTAGACCAGGGTGCTCAAAGCCTCATCCAACCTGGCCTTGACCATTTCCAGGGAGGAGTCAGTCACAAATACTGTGGGCAATGTGTGCTAGTGTCTCACCACTTGCACAGTCAAGGATTTTTTCCTAATATCTAATCTTAATCAACCCTCTTTCAGTTTGAAACCATTCGCCCTTGTCCTATCACTACATGTCTTTGCAAAAAGTCCCTCTCCAGGTTTCCTGTAAACCTAATCTGAGACAATTTATGAATTATGATCTACTACACCTGAAATTAAAAGAAGATACTACACAGCAGGGCATTTGAGTCTGAAGGCTTAACATTGCACTGGGTACATTTTCTGGTTTTGGGGTTTATTTCTTTGTAAACAGTAATGATTATGAGAAAGTTGGCACAGCCATGCAAACAAAATGACAGGAGATATGGTGAGGCCTCTACAATTGTCTTAGGTTTGCTTTCTTGTTGGCCAAATTCTTAACAGCCAGTATAGAAAATATTTCACGTATTATTCCTGGTATCTGATTTGTTTTGTCAATCACAGCATTATTCTAATATTTACTTACTTCAACCAACACTTTGTTTTCAGCTCCATTTTTACTATCCAGAGGTGCTGGGTTTCTATTCTCAACTTCATTCCCAGAAAAATCCATCCACTCTTATTTATACTATACTGAAATTCATTATTTTTCTATTATTAAAACATGTCAATAAATTTTCTCACTTAAATATAATTCAGAATAGCCCAAGGAAATATTTCTAATGTTAGAGCTACAGATGCATCTTTCTGCACCGATCTCCAACCTGCATTCCCGATTTGATCTTAAAATGAAGGTGTTGAAAAATCAGTATCCAAAAATTTGTATTCCTTCCAAACTGCAACATGAGAGTGTATTCCAAAAAGAATA
The DNA here is from genome assembly GCA_013398125.1 of Aegotheles bennettii. Taxonomy (NCBI): domain Eukaryota; kingdom Metazoa; phylum Chordata; class Aves; order Caprimulgiformes; family Aegothelidae; genus Aegotheles; species Aegotheles bennettii. The sequence goes on from VZRW01012967.1 coordinate 32,059, forward strand.
GAGATAATAATTTTTATCGCTCCAACACTTTCTCTAATACCATAGAGTTTATCTTTCTATGCTTCAGTAATCCTGGATTTGTGCACAATGCAACCAAGGAGCCCGTGGGTCACAGCTACAGGCAGTTCTCTCACTGAGATCTATTCCTGCTTCCTAATTATGTCATCATTAGAATATAACCAGTAGCATGTCTTCCAGAGGGGTAACCATTCATTAATGCAGACAGATAGGACTGTGGTCCGTTGAAAGTAATGAAGTGGAAACATCCGCATTAGTTCTAAAGCCCCTGAGACCATTCCTGCAATGTCCTCTGTAGTCCACAAAGCACTGTCAGGCACCTTCTATTGTAATGGTGAAAGTGAAACAATTACCCACACAGTTTGTGGCTCTGGAGATTGCTAGGTCAGAAGGAAAATTTCAGTATCTCATCTGCTATCTTTGCACTGCCTAGGCCAATCTTCTTTACCTCTCCTAACAAGATTTATTTTTTTTTTTTTTAAGCATCATGGGGTTTTTATTTGCTATTTACACTTAATTCACAGCAAAATGGAGACCACCAAGTGGGAAGATGGTCAGACTTTAAATAAATAAAAGGTTTCTTCTATAATAGGAATTAACGTACTCTCCATATTCCTGATGAAAAGGAAAAAAAATGCTAAGTTAAACTACAGCAAGGAAAGTAGGTAAAAACTGTAGGAAAATTTGTATAATGAAGGCAATATAAATGTACACTAAAACCGCCACATTTACCTGTCTTGTGAGGTTGTGAGACCTCCCTCACTGAAGGTCTTTAAGGTTGGACATCTATCAATATAATTCTTGACAGACTTATTTTAATCTTGTTTCAGAGCAGGGAACAGATTACCTGGTCTCAAAATCATTTCTGGGTCTATATTCCATACTTAGGTGATTATTTGCTATTTTATGACAAGATCAAAAAACTCCAGTAAAGTTCAGCACCCCAAAGTGATAATTGCTGTACAAATGTTATCTTAAGAGAAAAATCCTTCATTGGAGAATTTATGATCTCATTTCAGATAAGACACAAGGAGAGGATATAACTATTGAAAGAATGGTGGATGGCGCAACAGTGACAGACAATAACTTTACCATTTGTTATTTTCAAAGCGTAATTTGTGCTCTCAATCATGTAAAAGCTCTTTAAAACAGATGGTTTTGTGAAATAGAGAGCCATTGATCTGCCAACCATGTACATCTGAGTGATGGGTTACTCTGGAAAAACCCATGCAAGTAGCACCTACTCTGACAAATAAACCTGTTAGGTTGAAGAGTGTGGAGCACCAGGAGAGAATGATTTCCATTCAGCCTCTGCTGTAATATCACAATAGGTAGAAACGTGCTGCTCTTCCTTCTCACACATCTACACCTTATGTATCTTGATGGTCTCCCCGAGCTCTTTACCCAATCCTGAAGGCAGCTCAGGTCAGAAGATCAATTCTAATACTCTGAATTACTCACTGGAGGGGACTCTCCCTCTCCATAGAGAATCCAGGGAGACTAAATAGATAAACTAAGAGTTTAAATGATGAGTTTTTCAGTATTTCCTAAAGTTCCACTGCAAGGAGGTTGTTCCTTCCTGGGTTACAATTAAAGCCACGTGAACTGTGTGTTTTGTTAAAAGTATATTTTTACTTAGTAATGGTTTTATCCTTTGCAGTTTCACTCTATTATGTAAGACTTGCCACCATGACTCACCATTGAATATACAAAGGATTCTGCAGCAAGTACTGCACAATTTTACTTGGTATGAAAAGCTTTTTCAAAAAGCTAAAAAGCTAAAAAGAGCTATTATATGTTTATAGACAATGATTTTCAACAGTTTGCTACAAAAAAACCTTTTCCTTCTTCAATATCTGCACACTCTTGACTGTAAAGGTACAGGTATTGTTAGTTTTCTTTTCCCAGCTGATCTAACCTTTCCCACTAAAACTCTTTAGCTAAGGACTCACTTCATTGTCAAATCTCCATTTTCTAAAGCTCCAATTCCTTTAGTCATCTTTGGGGTTACACTGGTAGAATGGACAATAATCCAATTAGCCAGGAAGCAAATAGAGCAATCCTTCATGCTGCTAAGAACACACAATAAAACATTTCTATGATGCAACCCATAATATCAAAACCTTTAATTTCCAAAACAGTAACAAGAATTTCTTGTGACAAGATCCAATTCTTTACTCATGCTGTCTTACAAGTCTTTGTATTATTTTTTTTCTTAATATAAAAAGCCTGAAAACTTTCCTGGGAAAAGGACTGGTTTGCATAATATGCAGATTATTTCAGTTGCTTGATCACTGTAATAAGTGCCAGAGAAGATAAACAAGCACTCTTTGCAAATTAAGCATTGCATACAAATATTGTTTTTATTGGAATGACACTTGGTGACCTACTCTGAAAACTTAAATAGATGAGAATTTCCTAACCAGGCATGGTTTATAATATTCAGTTGATGAATACAAAAAAGAGGTTCATGATTTTTATTTTAAAAATACATACATAAGGAACCTCATTAAAAACTTGTGATGGAGAATATCACATTGAAAATGCTTGAATAGGCAGAGATTATTACAAAACTCAGAAGTGCAACATTCATGAATAAATCAAAAGGTATTAAGATTAAGCGAACATGTAAAGTTTGAAAATTAAAGGAGGTCAATTAATGAAAGCAACAAATTAATTCAATTTTCATTCAAGCAGTTGACATTAAACTTGCTGCTGTACAAATAAACTCAATTTCAAGATGTTTGATGCAAAAACCTATGTTGCAAGAAGGCCAGAATTTGTACCAAAACTTCAATTCCCTGGTTGCTGAGGTAAGACAAGTCATGCCTTTGTCCTGAGTGGTTGAGTATGATGGATTCAAATCATATTATATTGAAGTCACTTCTCATTTCAGATCAAAGAAATGAACATTGAGCACAACAAAGAAACAACATGCCTATTGCGAGTAGGAAAGCAGCTATATATGAGATGGAGTATATTCTTTTAGACAACCATGTGGATACTGCACCTTATTTGCAATGAAATGAAGGTGTACTTCTGATGGTCAATGCTAAAAAGAGTAATCTGAAAGCATATCAGCTCTAGGAAACAACAGAACAATGTTGTTGTGCATTATACTGTGCCTCTGTATTGAACCGTATATGTAACACGGCTGGAACATAGATTTATCAGTAAGGCCTCTGTAACAACTTTTTTAACCTATTCCACTGCTATTGAAGAATCATACAATATAGGACTAGGAAGAACAGATTCTCAGTAGATGTGATTTTCTGCTGCACACATAGCACTCCAGAACAAAAAGAGAACAAGTTTTTCTGTCTGTGTAGAAAATCTGAGTAACTATACAACTATAGAGCTGGCAAGCATTTCTTTCATTCCTGGTTCATACAAAGTTCATTATGGACAATTCACATTTATCTAAAACTTAAAGATGAAAGAGAAGTGGAAGATGGCATCTGATCTTGAAATCTTTGCAAAGAGATCACTTAGCTGGGTCTTTATAAAATACTTTAATTAGAAAGTGGTGAAGAATGTCATTGATATGAACAATATTTTAGAGAATGGGTAATAAGAACACAGAATGTCTGCTCTGGAAATTCAGATTACCCTAGGCTTCACTACATGGCTCTGAAATTGTAAATACTAGAGGAGTTAATAATAAAAATTTAAATTTCTCCCATTCTTGTAGCAGAGATGCCACCTACTAGAAAATATGTCTGGTCAATGATAAAAAGATACATCTAGGTCTAGATGCCAGTTCAAATCTCTTCTCTGCCCCTCAAACTAGGCAGTAGTCTCTAGGGAAGGATATACAAATGATGCAGGTGGTAGAAGGTAGTTGAGCATGGGCACAAAGTAGTTGCCTCTTATCAAACTACGTATCAAAAAGAATATAAGAATCATATTTTTTTTCTGAAATTCTGATTTGATAAACCATGGAATGTTTCACCATGGAATGACATCTATGTAGACAAAACAATAACAACCTTTGTACAAGGTAAGGGGAAAAACTTAATTCATTTCACAAATTTTTTCCTGCCTTAGCCTAATACATGGCCGAGTCTTCGAGTAGGGATGTCTCCATGACTGTGCTCCTCATTGAAGCCTACCCCTTTCACAGCACCCTAGAAGGTATAAAATGTAAATGCTCATGTACTCTGTCAGCACTTGGAACACATGTACCCAGATTTCTGAGCTCAACTTGATGCATTCTCATGAAAAGTCATGCACAGTTAGTTCTAGTTAAATCATAAATTCTTCATTTGAGAACTGTTTTTTTTTCTGTTCCCCAGAGTTTATCTAAAACAATAGATTTTTTCAAAACTACAAGTCAACACCTAAAAATATCTTCTAAATAAAGCATTTTTAATCTTTATTTTACTGATGGGGAAGCTTTTGAAAAGAGACATAGCTACAGAAAAACATGTGCTGAGTCTGTGCATTAGCAAGAATTCTAGTCTGCTTTCTGCTTTTTGCTCACATCATTGTATCTTGCCCTCTCAGAGAATCCTTTTATACAGTGTAAGAATTCAACTTTTCTGCATGTAGTCATTTTAAACCTTTGCAAAACACATGTTTTTGAAAAAATACAGTATTTTATGAAGTGGATTGTTGCATTGTATCAAGTATTTCATTATTGTTATTAAAAATCCTTGCTTGGGGGCTTGGCATTGATGGTATGATTTGTTCTATTCCTTGATATAGAATATTTCAGGTTTTATTTAGGACAGTAGCCCTTGAAAAAATAGTTATCTATTTATCTTATGGCTTGTTGAATATCACCAGACCTTAGGACTCTCAGCCACTAAACATGGAACTCAAACTCAAATTGCCATTACTGATCAAGCTTGCCAAAGTTTATTTTGTCAAATATGCACGTATATTTAGCTTACTAGTTTTAATCAAGACAACTTCCCGATATATTGGTTTTTTTCTTTCATAGACTACATTCTTGTATTCATTCTGGGTTGCACAGTTAAATTCTTCATTTTCAGTGGAAAAAACATTATGCATTTTTATTTGCATGAGCTACTACAGCTGTACAGTATTCATGTGTTCATCCTAAGTGTCTGAGAGGGTATCAAACCCAGCAGATACTGTTCAGTGTTACAGAAGAGAAGCAGCATTGAAAAGCATAACAAAGTCTCTGGGATACACCAATAATGTCTGAGTTGGGTAGCTTGAAATGCTAACAACATGCCATCTGCGTTTTAGTGAGGGTTAGCTACTGCTTAAATGATTGTGATTAACAACCAGAGCTTTATACACTAACAAGCCAAGTTTGATTGTAATTCTTTGGAGAGTAATCATCACTCTACCCTGCAATTATACACAATGTGCGTTGAATTAGAAGCAAAGAAAAAGAACATGAAATAACTTTCAGACTTGGAAAAGCAGGCTATTGAACACAAGCCAAAGGTGAGATGACTGGTGAGAACTCTGATATACCATGCAAAGATCAAGGAAAATGACGATTTGAAAAGTTACTGGGAAAAAATGAGGAACATGTCAGTAACATAACTTACATTAAATAGGCAGAGAAACAGGGTATAATTTCAGAAAAAGCACAAAAATTTGATTTTACAACAGAATTGTGGACTATAGAAAAATTTCAACTTTACATCATGTTTTATTTCTTTTGCTGATAACTAAGCGTTGAATGAATACTCTCACTTGTGCCCACTCGCAACAGATGTGCTCTTCCCTCCATTTTCAACTTGATCTAAAGCTGTAATAAGCAAGGCTTAAAAACTATATAGAGTTCCATTGAAATCTTTAAGCCCAGGTTAATTTTGTTGACAAAAGAGGATGAAGAATACTAATGACCAAAAAAGCAGGTTTTTCAGTAGAAAATTAGCCTTGCTTATAATAAAGACATAAGAGTATGTGTTTTAAAAGGTATGACACAGCAAAAAGTTTAATAATTAAATTAAAACACTTGATTCATATGTTTAAAGAATGTTTAAGAACCAGACATCAGTATCTCATAATTGTTAATGATTTTTATTTCTTTATGATAAGTAGCATGCAACTGAGGTCATACCACACACAAACTAGAAACCATACACGTAACTCCTGCAGATGGTATGGAATAATAAAAGGACTAGTAAAATATGTTTATCAATTTTCTTCTGAGCTTCCAAAGCAAACAGTGCAGCCAAACTTGCATTTGAATTATTGAAGGAAAAGAGTGGAATATTTAGCCTAGGGGAGTCAATATATTCCCCTTGAAACATACATTCCTTCTTAATCCCAAAGTAGGGATATTGTTCATTTGACAATGAAACTGTCTGCAGTCTTACAGCTTTCTTTTCAACCCTTTTCCATTCTATATCTTGCACCAAATCTGTTTTTCTCCCCACCTGTTCATTTTGCAAGACCCAGATCAAGGTAATGCTGATTTTTGCTGCCTCAGGGACAGACCTTGCTGCTGCTGTCCTGAGAAAGAAAAGAAGCTGAAGATGCAGTGAGGCAAAAAACACGGTGTGAGACGTGGAGTCTGGTTTACTATACACAGTGCTAGCAGAGTAGGTGGGACAGGGAGGAATTGCCCTCCCAGATTTTCAACTTCCTCTGTATTTCCTGCCTCTGAGAGAGACAAACTGTCACCCAGCTGCCTTTGTATGTGTCTGCCATGAGCAAGGCAGGCAGCTCAGCCAGAGCTGCTGCTTTTTGCAGAGTACTGCTCAAAGCAGCTCCACACTCCACACAGGCCTGGAGCATCCCCTACCTCAACTCCTTCCAGCAGCACCCGGCTCCTTTCTCTCCCATAGCTGCTTCATACTCACGCCATTGTGACTTGCTTTCCTACCCAGTGCACCTACAGTCTTACTGCTTTGTATGAAACAAAAGTGTTAAAGAAGTGACCATTTATAGGCCACATCTGCACTCTAGCCCCCTTCTCCAGCAACATAAGCAGCTTTTGCCTAGGCCCTTAATCATCCATAATCTTCTCCTTCCTGCCTGATTAGCTTTTATTCTGCCAATTTTATGCTTTTCTTGAACAACCACTCCATCACTCCCTGCTTCTCTAACAGCCTGTAGAGAAAGACTTTTCCATTTCTTTTTTTAATTTCTTTTTTCTTTAATCTCTCTTACTAGGCTCAACACTAGTATGAGGGCTTCATACTCCTCATCAAAAAGTACATATTCTTATTTAGAATATTTATTAACTTCAGGAAAGGGAGTTAAAACTCTGAACAGATTTTTTTTATAAGTTGCAAAAATACCAACATCAAAAGGAAAAGCATTCTACAGTCATCTGAAATAAATACATCAGATCATCACCTGTGTCCTTTAGTAACTACCTACCCAATTCTGCTGATACTTATCTCCAGTGGTAAGACAGAGATTTTACAGCACTCTTGTCCTGGGGGTACAGAATATTAACTTGAATTTACATGTGGCAACTGTTATGAAAGTTGATTTTGAAATGCAAAGCAAACAAAATCAACTGAATTTACATATCTGCCAGCTACTTCATTTTTTAAAATCCAAAGTTGTGTTCAATTGATAGGTCTCATTTATTTATAAAAAGATGCATTGGAACTGGAAAGTTATCTTTATCTCTTTTCATCCATTGGTATGAATGAGATTTTTCTTACCAAATGATAATTTTTTGCTTATTCACTGCTTTTTCATAATCTCGCTGGTAGCTGGTATGATTGTATCTCAGCAACTATGATCCCTATAGAGGCCCTGAGATTTCTGAGAGGGATTGTTCATCTTCAGCAGAATTTACTATACATTCTTCTTTTTCTATTTAGAATTATTCTCTGAAAGAATTAAAAGGAATACTCCAGAACCACCATCATACTTAAGAATGTAACAGTAGGAACACATCAAGAAAACAGGGAGTTTAACTACTGTTTCAAAAAAGGGGATGAAACTCATTTTTTATTGAATGCTTTCTCTAGTCATGCTCACACTTATTTCATGGCCACAGCAATTTTAATTCTGAACCATGGACCATGCTCCCATTGAGATCTGCATGTTTGGCAAGAGAACTAGGGAGCACCAGCACACCATGAGACATTGTTCAATACTATAAACAATCCTGTCAGAGACCTTCTGTCAGAGCAGTACTACCCTTGTCGCTAGACTGGACATAGAAATGGCTTCCAAAGTAGCCACATGTTGATGCACACATTCAAAAAAAATGCCTGGATAAGAATCAAAACCAATATGAGATCATTCAGACTGTCCATGAGGACAGGCAAACTCAGAGGGAAAATGCCTTTCTTTGAGCATAAGAATAATGGTGAGTCCCATGGGGTGAACCAGAAAGTTGTCAGTTTATTTACTTGAATTGCTTAGAGGAATCACGAAAAAGCTACCAAGAAGAGAGAACCATGAACATGTGAAAGAGAGGGAAAACTACTTTGCTTTTTCAACACCCTGCTCTCCCTCAAGTGCAACTATGTAAAATGAAGCTTCACCTGGGTCACTATTTTCATAAAAATATGAAAGGTTCAACTTACATTTCTGTTGTGAAGGCCTGATATTAAGAAGTCTTTAGAGCTGCCATGTTGAAGTACTAGCCTTTTCCAAAGTAAAGAATCCTTCCTGAATTACTTCAATTAAAAAACTATAGCCAGCAAAGTTTTGGTTTATATATATATTTATATACACACAGTAAATAAATATTTGTCAAATATATAGCTTTGGTTATATGTACATACACACTAAAATACTATAACCAACAGATACTTTGAATAATAGTTTCTCCTCTAGATAAGAGTTAATCTGTCCCAAGCTTCAAATTGTGTTTTTGCAAAGAGTGATATCATCTTCTCAGATATCGCTATCAGGTTTACAGGGATCAACTGATTTCATTATTGCCAAATTCCATAAAAGAAGAACACCCAGCAGAAAAGAACACAATTATTTTTAAGCCTATGCAGTATAAAAGGTAGGATGGATCTGCATCTTTGATACATGTAATATATAAATGTGGACTATTTGAACATGTATTTTAAGATATTTGGGTTTGTTTGGCCCAAAACCAGAAAAGGGAGAGACATTTAGTAGGTCAAGGTAGAAATATATAAACTGAAATTAATTTGAAAATAAAAATTATAGCAATTGACATTAAAAGCTTCATTTTCAAATGGAGTATTTAATAATTTAATTAGTGCAAAAGACAATCCATGTTCATTTTCCAATTAGGGGTACAGACTTGAGTGCATTGAACATAATTTTTATTTAATTCATTCAGAACAATGTCTATGCATGCAGTCAACAAAATAAATTATTTGTCCATTGTAGGAAGAGGAGAAAACCGGTTACATATCTATATCTCTGGAGTTCCCATAATCTATGATAGGACCTATTTGAAAGACTGTTACTGATTCTCTACGTTCATAATTTTCAACAAGTTAGATGCCTTAGAGAAGGGTTAATTAGAATAAAAGAAGGAAAGTCCTGTAAAACAGAATAAAACTGGTACATTTTATTTTTAAAATTATTCATTACCATCATATCTGAGTCTCCAGAAAAAAGAAGAAGGTGAGAAATCTACAGTTGTGTGTCGCAGTTAATATTTGACATGTTTTACTTTCCATTTTGGTAAAGATGATCACCTCTAAACATGTCCCACTAAGAAAAACTGGAATATAAAGAAAATTATTCCACTCAGGAAAACTCAGCTGTTTATAAACTTGAATGGAACAATATGTGACCCAAGTCCCAGACTGACATTTTGTGCAACGGGCCTGTGAGGCAGGAGGATAACATGTTGCCCAACATCAATGATGGACAAAATACCACAGCAGGGCTTTTGCTGAAATTGATATGTAACATTTACGTGGAGGCAACCTTCGAACTCTCCAGAACATGTTTACTTAAATACGGCAGTGAAGGAAAATACTCTATTTCACTACTAACATAAAAACACACATTTGTGCTAATTTTCTGTGTATTTTAAAATTAACTTCAAAGAAATCTTTGCTTTAAGCTGGAAGTAACAGTAATCTTCAAAGAGACTAATCCAGACTTCTAACAATTTTCTCCAGAATCCTGTCTCAATATGATATAGTCAAAATAGTGAAGTCACACAAAATAATAAAAAAACACAGAAATGATAAATAGTCTTAAAAGATCCAGGACTATTTTAGAACATATTTTTTTAATTCACTTTCTGTATTGAGTCACAAGGTCACATGTTCAAGGTTGGTTTTCCTGCATATAGAATGAAAACAGTTGTGTTTTTATTTTCCAGTTGACTTATTTTAAATAGAGGATTAAATTCTAGTGAATCTCTAATGCAGTAGGTCCTGTGTGCACGTGTGTATTTTTTTTTTGTATATATATGTATAGATGCATACAACAATTAATCAGAAGGTATATTAGAAAATTAGAAGAGTGTAATGTTAGAAGTATGAACTGAAAATATCTTTGACTCCGACAGTTTGAAATACTTTTGATTTATTGTCCAAAGAACAGTATCCAATAGCAATAAGCAGGGCAAATTCTGACTGAAACTCTGCATTAAATTAAGACAAAAACACAGAGTTAGAAGATTTATAACTTAACTCTCTTATGGAGAGAGGTGATGTAGGTGAACACCTCTCAAATACCAGCTATAACTCTACTAGAAATAATCAATTAACATTTTATCTATGTATTTATTTTTATACAATGTTCATGTTACAGCTATCAGTTAAATTCTGGACTGGCTTATTGAAGTTTACATTGTAAGTGTCCCATCATTATTGGCTTTGAAATTGGCAGTTAATGTGCAGTAATCAATGTCAGAGGAGATGCTTGCTACAAATAATGTTGTGCCTACATTTTTCAGATACTTTCATTTCAATATTTTGAGATGAATACAAGCATGCAGATTTTTTTAATAAGAAAGCTGTCTTTATGTCTTTGCTTTGGGAATATATTTGCAGAAATTAATCTCTGATCTTTTGGGAGCTTCAAAAATAAAAGATGCATAGGATTAAATGAACCTACACAGGCAAAATCCTGTATTCTTGTAGAGAGACATTTCATAAGTGAATCCATTTTCTGTATGTCACCTTTGAAGGCAATAGCATTTTCTTTTAACATGTGAACGAAAGAACAAGGCATGTAAAAACTTCCACCATGATACTTTACGTTGTTAATTGAACACTAGTGAAAAGAGGTAGCCATTCAAACTCCTTGCCTGAAGGCTGAAGAGAGATATTACCATTTAAAATCCAATCACAGTTTCAAAGCAATCCTCAGTCCTGTATCAGAACCTTATGCCAATGGAAATTGGATGGCAAGGACACTGACCATAAATCGGATCAGATGAAAAAAATCTCCATTCACAAGAGTCTTCAGACATTAAATTAATTTGCTGATGATTGAATAGAAAGTCTTTAACAACAGTCTTGTAACATATTTCAGGATGGAAATCCACTAGACTTTAAGTTGGCAACAGAAAAGGCCCAGTTTTGCCCTGTTTGCCTTAGTACAATGAGCTCAGGTGAAGGACATCAACAATACCCATAGCTCAGCAGGCTGGTTTCTTCTGTCTGTATTAAAAAATCACAGAGAGAGAACTTACTGAATAAAATGCCATCTAAGTAGTTTCATGCTAGGTCATTAAATCTCCCCCAGAATGACAGAATGAGCACTACAGTTATTGAATAAAGAGAAACTTAAAACTGGGGTGGTACAGACCTCTGTTTTCAAGAATCACATTTACAATTCCAACCATTGCCATAGTTAAGGAAAGTCCCTAGGGTGTAGGATCACAACTAGCACAGACATTACCACAGCACATGATATAAAACCTGTACACTGGATGTTTCCAGTCCTCAATAGAAGCATTATGCATTTCTGCAGTTGGGAGCACACCTTCTGCTTGGGTTTCAGAGGACGAGAATTTTAAATTTAGTGTAAATTCCATAGCTTTTGTTCAGGTTTGCTCCATGTGACTGGCATCCTTTCTGCAGACTAGGTGATCTTTAACTTCTGATTGAAGTTCCTTCAACTAGTTCTTGCTTGCAGAACTTTTACCACAAAATAAAATAAATAGTGACTTTACTGTCCTTTTTCCTTCTTTACATTTTACATAATTTTCCACTTTTTTTGCCAGCAATCTCCTTTTGCTCCCTTCCATGATGAAGATGAAAAGGGAACAAACAATTCTATTTCCAAAAATCAAATGTCAGATCAAAATATGCTTCCAGCTGAATTCACTCTAATTCTTAGTAATTTAAAATAATTCCAGTTTAGTTGAACTCCAAACCTTTTCTTCCTTTTTGTGTTTTTAAATGCTTTTAACAAAATGTCACTGCACAGTAATTTCTCTCTCTCACACACACACACACATAAATAAATATCACTGGCTACAAACTTTGTATAATAAAGATGTAATAAAGATAAATGTAGATTCTCTTTCCACTGTCCCTTTCATATTTCCAAAAGACTGGTCTGCTGACAGACTGATTTACTAAGAGATTTTATTTGAAATCATAAATAACTTGCATACACAGATGTAAATTAAATGAATATTATAGAGATAGTGCTACAAGTAAAAATATAATGAAGAATAATGCAGGTTGAACAAAAGCATGTTTGAAATATTCATTGTATAAAGGATTTATCATTCCATTTTACCTTCCTACAGTAATTGACATTGAAAAACAAATGTCCTTAAGAGTTGTGCTTAGAAAATAAAGTATTTGAATCAATGTTAAAATCCCTGTTACCACTCAGCGATTACATGATATGCATAAAGGGTATTCTGTTATGGATGTAACAAGAGCATCAATTAATTTCATGTGCTTCTTTTCATTGCCTTTTACATGATCCTGAAACACTGACTAAACCAGACCTTTTTGATTCCCAAGGAGAGCTGAGACAGCATGAAAGGCTGGATGACTCTATTACACACTGGTGAATCTAAAAATGCCTCAGTAGCCCTGATCTCAGAAGCTTTCCCTGTTACCAAATCTTTCCAACTATCTTCAGTGTATTAGGCAACAAAAGTACTGTAAAAGCAAACAGTCTTTTGAAATTATGAAAAGAACCATTTAGCTGAACAAAGAGGACACATACATTAATTTAGTTTTGAAGAGATGTAAGTGGGCATTTTAGGCCTCTGAGGTTGATGCATCTCTGTTCTGCAGGATTACACAGAACATTGCTATTCTTAAACCTCTGTTTTATCTTTAACTCTGACCTAATTCCTCCCCAGGCCCTGATCTTTCAGCCTAATTGGTTTTCCATACTCTCTGATTAGCCACTGGAGTGAGAAGATCTTCATGTGCTGAGCAGGACCACAGAGGTAGTCCTGGTGCCACTGCTGCATGCCAGTGGGCTCTCACAACAGCAAAGGAAGCAACACAAGGCTCCAAACTGCAATTCTTCAAGATCCCTCTCCTCTGGCTTATTATCCACAAAGCAACAGCAAGTCAACAACAAAACACATGTCAATGGTCCCCAGAGGCTTTCCAAGCTCCAGTCAACCAGGACAGAGTCACACTCCCCACTCTGGTTACAGTCTTGTTTTTCCCTCTTCCTCTAGCAACCATATGACCTTCCAGGATCACTTTTAACACCTTTCTGGCTGTGTTTCCCTTTCACTGCAACATTTACAACTAAACTCAACAGGAGGAAATTGAAATTCAGCAGAATTTCTGATTGTGAAAAAAAATGCTCAGCAGTAAAGGTTCATGGCAAACATTTTAATGGCCATAAAATTAGGGGTTTTGTTCCCACAGCTAAATATAATGTAATATGAGTACAAAGGTTTTTCCCATGACAATAGCTGAAAACATTTTCAATCTCGATATTCTGTATGCTGGCTGATTTATTAGGATACTTTACACAATCCCTGGCAATGTTTATCTGATTGGGTCTCTGCCAAAAAGTAAAACAACTGTATCACACTATTTTTTTTTCCCTTTAATTTGCACTTTTCTTTAGAAGCAGTCACCAGTTTAGGACCACCTTTTGGATCTGGCCTAGAGCCATATGCTCAGAAAACAGGATTTACGAAAGATAGATGAGTTTCAGCACAAAATTGCAGTAGAAAAATCCTATTCCCACATTCTAAAAAGCTTCTCTCTTTGGCTTGAAAGGCTATGCCTATATTAGTTCAGCAACACAGTCTTGAGAAAGCTTTCTTACTTGTGTTTACTCTAGAATAACAGAAGCAAACAAATTACAAAACAACCAATTCCTTGGTGCTGCAGCACTTCCTGTTAGAAGGCACTGAGAGCACACTGGAAAGAGAGTGCTTAGCTTAAATTAAGAGGTAGGTGGTCCTTATTTCTACACAAACCTAGCCAATCCAGAGTTCACACAAAACTGACACCATGAGGCAAGCTCACTCTCAGAGGTATATGCAAGGCCAGTACAACAGTATAGGCATAGTCAGTCACGCATCCGAATTATGAACGAGCCTCAAAAGCCACATACTAAACCATACAATCACGTAACTTGTAGGCTACAGAAATATCTTGTAGAGTAATAATTCATTCTTGCATCCACACAAGTACAGAAAAATCAAAGACTTGTTATTAGTCTGGTTACAGTGACTTCTAATCTATTTATTACTGTTTATTCCTCATAATGAAAGAACTGAAGCTGATATAAACAAAGTTACCCATTTCTCTGGTGGTTTACTCTGACTTCTTATGTGTTGGTGTGGTGAGTCACCAGCCCCTAAATCACTTTATGACTCAAAATATGGTCTTTGTCTATTAAGTTTTATTTTTAGAACATGTCCAGAACTGCCAGAGCTTGTGTATCTAAGTCACTCACTTCCAGCGGATCAAGGTGCAGTGCACTCAAATCAGTTTGATTGGCCAGTAATATTACCACAGTAGCTGCCTACAGTTCAGTTTAGAGTAAAACTCTGCATTTAAATAATTACAATAAAGTACCTCTGAAGACAAGCTTAACCACCAGGTTACATAACCACTCTTCCAGTGGAGGTAGTATCCAGCCTGGAATTATGAGTTCAAAAGTCATTGTAATGATTATTTCACAAATATAGAACATCAAGAACATTATTTTTTATCTGAGCTACCAGCAAATAAAACACTTTCTCATCATAATAAAGAGGGTAATTAAGTGCATAAAAATGACCCAAAATGAAGACTGTAATCCTAGAAATCAGAGTTCACTACTTTCTGTTTTTCTTTTGTAGAATAAAACATTTCTATTACATTTTTGCAGGAATGAATCAACAATATCCTTAAGTATGAGCCAGGAGTATGGAAGCACCATTAAATGTTTTGACATTTTACCACCTTAGGTTTGCTGTGCATCAGCTTGACTTCACTTTTATAGCTGCTCTAAATTTCATTGCCCATCTAAGGTTTCTAAGGTGCTGCTACAAATACTGGGAAGGAGAATCCATACAGAACCATAGAATCACAGAATGCTTTGGGTTGGAAGGACCTTTAAAGATCATCTAGTCTGACCCTAACTGCCATGGGCAGGGTCAACTTCCACTATATCATGTTGCTCAAAGCTCCATTCAACCTGGCCTTGAACAATTCCAATGATATAACATCCACAACTGCTCTGGGCAACTTATTCCAGTGTCTCACCACCCTGGTTGTAAAAAAATTCTTTCTTATGTCCAGTCTAAATCTACTCATATCACGTTTTCCAAGCTGCTTTCACCCACAGAATCCTCAGGATGCTGAACTGGCCCTAGTTGCTTTACCTTCTCCCTCCGTGTCACAGAAAATATGCAGTGGATGTAGTTTTGCAACAAGCTATTTAGGTGCCTTCATCTGGCAATGTGGCACCAACAAGGAAAACTCTAATTGGACTACTTGTGTATAGATTTACTCTCATGCAATATTCCTGGCTAGCAGCAGACAACTAACAGAAGGAACAGACAGATGGGCTGTTATGACCCTGGAATGGGAAATGTCTGCCAGGTAGAAAGAACTTAAACTGTCACTCCAAAGAAAGTTGGAAAGGTCAAGCTGATGTTGAGACAACTTGCTTTACAAGGAAGAGCCTCATCTTTGTGTAACTGGTAATGGAGAAGAGTCACTACGCTCAGTCTGTAGGGAACCACTTATTAAATGGGTCAGAGAATACATATTTCAAAAGTTAGACCGTTGGCTATAAAAGGTGTAGTTTCATTCTATAATAAACAAGAGCTTGATGTTCACAGAAATAATGCTGTCAGACTTGCCCTTTAGAACATTGATCCAGTGCTGGTAAACATCAGGAAGAGGACAGCTTGCTTCAAGTGCAAGCCACAGACATTATGTTATCGAACTACAGTGAAAACAAAATAACATGAATAAGGCAAGCTTGATAAACTCATAATGCCAAATATTTTTCTCATTAATACAGTACCTGCAAACAATCTGCACTGTTGCCCATAAGGAAAAACTCATTTTGATAATCTAAATAGTTGCCTGCTAGTCCCAACTGATTTGTCAGTAACAGCATTTATGTGCTAGGAATGGCAATGTAATGATTTTGAACACACTTTTATGCTTCCTTTGATATTCCAAACATCTCTGTTGTTGTCCCTGAACAAGAAAATCACATAATTACTTCTGCAAAGAGGTTTGTCATAATTCAATGTTTAGTATGGACCTAATCTTTCTTTAGAATGTGGACTCTGAAACACTAAACTCAACAGGAAACAGCCAACAAATGCACACATTTTTCAATAAAAATGGTCTTGTGCTGGCAAAATTGGCCTGTTAATGTGCCTCTTAGATTGATAAATGTGAATGTGAATGATGAATGATGCGACTTTCCTATCAAGTTTTCATTTGCATAGGTTACCTCAAGGTCTCCATTCAAATTATTTGGCTTTTTGTATGAAATAGATACAATCCACTCCATTTCTCACACCAATTTCCCCTTGTTTCAGTACTTTCTCCTTCCAAGCTCTTCACCTCCCATGAAGCACTGAACCTCTGAGACCAAAACATGACACAGCAAGTGAACTTTCCCATTACATATTAAGGGTGAAGAAAGGGATTCACACAAGAGAAAGAAGGCCATACAATAAAAAGGAGTATGAGATAAGATTAATTTATTTATTACTACAATTTTTGCTCATAACTGAACAGTTAGCAATAGTGAAAACCAAGACACAGAATAGCATAGCTTCAAGGGACACATGGGCTATGGTAAAGCAGGGGTGAGAAGTAAAAACTTAAAGGGAACAAGTATCCCAACATAACAAAGAATACGCTCTGTGCACAAAAAATGAAGAATTCATTGACAAATCCTGTGTGGGTACATGTTTTTGCCAGCTTTACCTCTGCTTGAAGAATTGCTGGTTACAGCTATATTAAAATTACAGGTTGCCAAAGTTTGCCTCCTGACCTTGAAGGTGAGAGGCACTGCACAGCTCTTATTTGTCTGGCTAAACTCCTTCCTTTTCTCTCTTCCTTTCCCTTCCCTTCTCAAAATAAGACAGCTATGTTGGAGCCATCTCTGTTCTATGCTGCTTGCAGACTGCATCCAGCAGTGCAATGCTGGTCAGTGTAGGACACAGCACAACAAGTCACATGCCATTGATTCTTGAGGCTCTGCTATAGTCCTGTGTTTGGCTCCTTAGGCACTGTGGGACAAAACCCCAAAAACCAGAGCTCTTTTTGAGAAGAAGAACCTTACAGGTCAAGTTTAAGGACATGTTTCCCAAATTGCCTCTGAAGGTTAATCAGCATTTGCCTTTGCAGAAGGCTGTTCCTTAAGAGAGTAGAGCTGGCCCTGAAATCTGCCTCTGAAGGATGACAAAATGCCATTGAAATATAACATCACTGGGGACTAGATGAGCTTTGCTGATTTCCTCTGAGGCCAGGAGAAACACACAAATTGTTGCACCATCTGAAAAGAGAAGAGGTGCATCCTACAGAACCATCTTTCATTTCTCTATACGCACCATTCCTTAGTTAGCATGGAGACTAAAAGGAAATTTAAGAGCAAACTTGCTTGGTGCAATCTGGTTCTCTTGGTAAAGAAAGAAAAATGGGCACTGGAAAAAAAGAGAGATATACAGAGGGAAAACATGGGAAAAACTGAGTCTGCTGAAATGAAACAGCAGCAGTTTACTCACAACTAAAACAACTACAACAGGAGAGGGAACAACAGCAACAAAAGATTGCTGAAATCTCTGAAAAAGCAGCGATTTCAGCCATGCCAAGCTGTATGTCATTTTGAGTAGACTTTCTTAGCTCTTTTTGGTTGGCTATTTGATTGCTCCCTCCATTTACTCCACATGCCATGTTACCCAAAGAACCTTTGCTGTTCCTGCTGCATTATACCTGATTGGACAAGTTATGCAGCTTCCCTGCTACTCAGCTGCTAGCCCTTCCACATCTGAAAACAAATCTTACACTTATTTAGGCTATTTAGACTGCAAGCATCTTGAGTAAACTGCATGTTACTTTATGAATGGCACCACACAGGATAGCCTCATTGTAACTAGCCACTGGGCACTACCAGAGTATGTCTCTCCAAAGACACAGAAAAAAACCAAACCAAACCAAAACACAGAAAGCTTCTTTATTTTTTTATTTTTTTATTTTTTTTTTAAAAAAGGGAAAGGGAGAAGGGAAAAGGGAAGGGAAAGGGGGAGGCGAAGGGGGAGGGGAAAGGATAAGGGCAAAAGGAAGGGTTAGGGGAAAGGAAAAGGCAAAAAGGGAGAGGGGAAGGGAAATGGAGAAAGGGGAAAGGGGAAAGGGGAAAAGGGAAAGGGGAAGGGCTGTGTCCTGTCTATATGAGAGATTTTATTACACTTTTTGAAATATGAACAAAATAAATCTATAAATAATAAGGATGGTGTGAATCAGACACAGGTAGGTGTGTTCATAAGAACGGAGGAAACAGTGATATGAATCATACACAAAGTCACATAATGACAAAAGAAAAGTGTTTTGGTTAAACCGGCAAAACGAGATTGAGTTTTAAAACATTTTACAAATAAAATATGACCTTGATCCTCAGTGTTACTCAGATACACATCTTCCACTGCCAGTCCAAATTACTATGTGTTAGCTTTATTAGAAAAACAACGCAGCTCACAAATTACCAGACATATATCTCTGAATACCTTTTAGAATTAGTTTTCATGCTTGGGTGAACTAAGAAGTACTTGATTTTATAAGAAATATAAAGCTATTCCTGAAAACTGCTGAACCTTTTAAATCCCACCAACCAATACACTGCAAGCAGCACTCTAAATGTCACTAATTTTAGTCTGTACCTTTGTTACATAGAAGAATCAACCTCTGTAAGCAAAATAATCAGGAATTGAATAAATATTTGTGTAATTACAAAAAAAAATATAAAAAATGGAATTAATTTATCCAAAGGGTCTAATCCTGGCAACAGTCACACACGGGAGTAGTTTTATTCCAGTCTTAGCAGAGACAATGAATAACTTTAGTAGAAAAGATATTCCTGTGCAAGTGTTTCCAGGATCAGTTCCCAAATCTATAAAGAAACCATGTTAAGAGCTCTGGTAAAGTTATTTTCTACATTTATTTAGTTTACATTTGAATAAAATTACATAAAAATTTGTAATTTAACTTTAAAGCTATACTAGGAAATTGAAAGAGTTACTTGTGTTTTTACTTTCCAACGGCTATCAAAAAAGCAATTTGAAATTGAATAAAAAGGGAGATATTATCTGAACTGTAGGTGTTGTGAAAATTGTGCAGTGAAAATTAAAATACTAGTTTGTGCTGCAGCCATAAATTACTAAACTAATTATCTAGTAGCAGGCATAACTGAATCATTCAAAGGGGTAATTAGCAATCAGACATAATGAGTACTGCTACTATTTCTTGTCATACTGTATTTAGCTTCTGTGCAGCCTAGAGGAACTGAATTATTTCCTACCCTTCTCGGAGGGCATTACTGCTATATTGAGTGCATCAGCCCATATTATTACTCCCAGTAGTTTAATTCTTCACTGAACTGCACACTTCTGATTTCTCCTGTCAAAGTTTTGCCTGATCTCCTGGGTCCTTTTAAGCAGGTATCATCTTAGTTTCCTCCTTGGCCTTAGCATAAATGTAAACTGCAACGTAATCAAATTACATGGCTCTTTAATTATATTTATTGTATTCCTTCCTGTGAACATATGCTGCATCTTAGATAGTTCATGATTTCTGTAGCACTTGGACTTAATACACAGTGTAAAATGGAGGACTTGTATAAAACTCTATATCCAGAGACAGTAGAGCAAAGTTAAACTCTTAATGTTGACCTTTCTAATAAAAAAATCCAAACCCATGTATGTTGTTGATCAAGGGTAGTTTGGAGAAAACCCATTTTATTCCAGTGAATTCAACACCACATTACTGTTAGCTTCTTATTTTGCTCAAAGCTTTTGTACATGCACATACTCAAAAATGTATCACAGAGTTCTGTAGAACCTCTCTTTGTGAAGCCAGATTCTACCAATATCCTTGCATTTTTGCAGCACAGTTGCAAGACCACCTAGTATTTTACATCAGTAGAGAAGCTGATCACCTATGAAAACTGATGGAAGCAGAATGCTGTAGGGAAGAAAGTACTTACTACTCTGATATGAAAACTCTAGAATTTTAAATATTATCAATTTATTTTGTTATGTTAATGTTAGATATAATGATAAAAAATATTCACTAATAAATGGTTAGGTATCAATGTTCTAATTTTCTTTCCTCATTTGCAGATTCAGACAAAATTTTTCTCTTCCCACCACCATCAAGGGCTCTGCCTGTTCAAGATTTTATGAAGTGACCATGTCCCTACCTGAAGGGATCTGGGCTAATACCAAGCTAGCAAGGTTGAACTCTTTCAATGACTTGACACAACACTGCAACAATGCAGAAATAGTTTGAACTATTTTCAGAAAGATATCTCCTCACTAAACATAATAGAGTTTACATATCAGCATGAGTAGAGCCCCCTTCCCCACACACCAACTTTTTTCTTTGGAAATTTGCAGTGACATTAATATTTGCTGTTGTGATAGAATGAAAGGGAGAATTGCAGTGCAGGGTTATTGACCAGCCTGTCTGTGGATGGGGTCTTCATGACATAATTTGCATGCTTACTTTTGTGTTTCTACAAAGGCCAGGATTTGGCACATAATAGTTTGGCCCAACATTCCCAAAAACAGGTTAACATAATTTAGTGTCAAATTATCATTCCTGTACAAACACTGACTGCAACATCAGGGCTGCTTCATGGAAAAAGCAGAACAGAGATTTTATGAGTTAACGTCTACTTTTTAGTCAGTATCCTCATGTCAGTAGTAGTCCCTCTCTGAATTGACTGATAAATTGTATACTTGAGCCAAATCTGAGTTTGTTCCACTAGTTTCTAGAATCTGTTACTTCTACTTGAAAAAAATCCTACCCTCAAGAAACTACTCACTGCCAAACATCTAAATGTGCATATTGGTATGGCAGGTTGAAAAGAATTTACTGTATTTTCTATTTTGTCAAGTACTCCTGCAGATGCATTGCATTTGGATTAAGGTCTTCAGCAGTTATGACAGCGGCTTGTGTGCATTCAAACTATCAGTTTCATGGTTTTGGACTGCAGATTTACATTGGTCTTTACATTTAGATAATGTCTAAGATGCTAGTGCCCCAGTCCTGAATACATTCATTAAGGCTAAACAGAGTTCAAAATAAACTGGATTATTAGATATCTTTATGAAAAAAATACAGTGCATCACAGAAAGCACATGGTTTAAACTGGATTGTTATTAGTCACAGAAATTTACAGAATTTACATAAATTTTCTTCAACCTCTTTAAAAAAATTGTTATTTTTAACAGGTTACTGAAATTTCTCTTTAGCGAGACACTGCAAATAATAAAATAAATTTAGGATTGTGAACTACTATATCATATTATTTTAAAATAATTATGACTTCCATATTGCCATGCACACCTTCAGGGAAGACTACAAACTTCACCTCACCTGTATATTTTTGCTTATTGCATTTGCCAAGCATCCAAATTTTGCTCTGTGTTTAAAAAAAAAAAATAAAAATAACAAGGTAGAATTAGTAAATGATTAGGTTAAAACAGTTGTCCAGAAATAAGTTTCAAATAGATCACAGATTAAATTTGTGGTTATACTTGTACCAATTCTCCTCACTGGACAATTTTTTTGAATTTATGCAGCCATGAAAGTCAAGCCTTTATTCTCAATTTAATTTTTATGTAATCCTTTCATGGTATGATCTATAGCATTCTTCTTTGATGTCAAGTGGTCACTATGAAAGCTAATATCCTTTCAAGAAATATGAAGCTTCCTGTTTTCTTTTTTCTTCATCTCCTCACTTTATCCTGCCTTCTCTTTTTGTTATCAAAAATAGGGCATTTTGATTCAAAATGCACCTCACAGAGATGGGTTAAAGCTTTTCTACTTTGATCTCTTAAAAACCTCTCAAACTTCTTGATCAAAGAACTCCTTCCTAAGATCTGAGTCCTGCAGCCATTGGCTGTTTCACTGAAATTAGTGAGAACAGAACCATTCCCAGGAGTACATCCTGCAAGACTGGCCTTGTACAAATGGAGGTAAAGTACTAACTTTGACTAGCTGCATTTAGGTTTCCTCTTTCTTGACAGTTGATGTTTCCTCATTATTAATTCTTTCATATCTCTGGCAACAGATCTATTTCTACTAAGTAAAATCTTCATATTTGCACATTCAACTAGTGTGAAGATTTAAGCAGTTTGTATCTTCATTTATTCTACAGATTTTCTATTAAATTTATTTTCATTTCAATCAAGTGGTAGTAGATTTTATACCTGATAACTATGCTACAATACATTTCTAATCAATAGCTATTTTTCCCCACTTGAATTTATTTATTTAAAAAGGTCAGTCTTGACTGTATTAAGAAGAAACACTGACTTGCAATTTAAATTTGGACAAATAGCATCCAGAAAAAAAAAAGTTTTAAAAGATGTTATATGCAGACTTATAAAATGTGTACACACAAACACAAATCCACAAAAGTTAAGAAAGTTTTCGTTTTAACCACCTTAGCAGAAGTAATTTAATATAGAAATACTCTAGAATATGGAAATGTATGAGGTCTACTTCTGGTTCTACTCCTCTAGTTTCACCAGAAGTCTGTGAGATATGACTGATGCCTCTACACCCATTTGGTCCTGCCAGCAAGATACTCTCCCTTAATTGTTCTGTTGCCTGTGGCCTCTCTTAATCCTGGAAAGCATCAAATTACTATAGTTTATTGCACTCTAGATGCATCTTTGTATAAAGCAGCCAGAGAAGGCATAAATGGAAGTAAATGTTTCTTCTTAAATATTGTTCCTATGTGTGAACTTCATTTTATACACTACCATTTAAAGCTCAGCCATAACCTTTATTCAAATATCAAATTGAACTTTGAGATTCATTAAGGCTGAACAAGATAAATGCTGCTTGTTTTCCATTTCAACACTGCCAGTAGTTGTTGGTTCTAACCTGACATGGAAATGGGCTAAATTTCATGTTGAAACCACAGGTTGTCTTATCCACATCTGTATACCACCACAATTACAGCAAAATAACACTGTGATAAAACCAGCTGTCTCAATTCCCAAGGTTATTATATAATCAGTCTGTAAATGTTATTCTAATCACTGACCACACAGGTCTGGTGGTAACCATTTTCTCACCGTTTCCAAACATTTAACCAATTTTTACATAACCATGAAAACCTCAGGTGATAAAGTACTCAGCCTTTCACTGAGGACAAACCTGACCTTTTTGGGTGTTTTGACACTCAAGAGGTTTGGGTACATGAAACCTGTGATTACATTACTCTAAAAGCAACATACCATAACTTATGGGAGCAACCTTGAAGTGCAATTCCTACTAAATGATGTTCCCACTAGGTTTTAAATCTTTGGATGGGAAAGCAGATTTGATGTTGTCTTAGATGTAGCTTGGTCTGTCCCATTGCTTTCTGGGAGCAGGAAGTGAAACATAAGAAAACCATATTCTTCTTTGAAGGGGATAGAAATGTTTTGGAGATAGAAACCTTGAATTATCCTATACTGAGTCTTGGAATCGTTATTATACATGGTTACATAGAAAAGATTTTTACAGAACAGAAGTCAGATAAAAGGGCCACAAATTTAACTTTTTGAGGTTAAAATAACTGTCAGAGAACAATGGTAGTTTGGAAAAGTTAACTTGACTACTTTGATGGCAGATTTTAAGACACATTTTCAGATTCCCAAAGTATTTGTAAAAAACATTTCTAAATGTCATCAGGTTTTATTCTTTGTCTAAAACTGGTACATGTCACATCTAATTTATCTCCCAGCACAGCAAAATAATGAAAGGAAAAACAAAATGCTTTTTCAGAAGCACAGTTTTAGAAAGCATCTGTATTCCTAAAGTCCCCTCCTGGACTAAATTTAGCTACATGGTTGCAACTGAAAGCAACCATTCCTCCCAGGTTTAAATATGTAGTTCCAATGGCAAACATTTTAGACAGAAATTGTGTCCTCAGATACACTTCAGCAACTGAAGTACAGTATGTTTTGAAGACAGAAATTGTTCTTAATAAGTAAAATAAAGGACAGTCTCATAATCTTCAAGGGGGTTACACCTAAATGTGATGTCAAGGAGGCACAGTACCAAAGCTGACAGAACAGCAGCTACACCTCATAGATTAGAATCCAGCTTGTTAAAGTAAAATATTTTTAATATAAATATATATTGCATATAAAATAAAATTCAACAAAATATTTTCTCCAGTTCACTAGATAAGGCTGATAAATTTCCTTTCTTTTATTGGAAGTAAATAGCACTTATTTTTATCATTCTGCACTGCTTAGAGTTTTTGTGTTAGTAAAGACAGATTATGCATGAAATTTTCAGCTGTGAAGCATACTAGCTTTTGAATCTAGAGTTAACCATTGCTCTTCATGTTATTTTTATTTTGTAAAACTATAAAGAGCTTAAAATGTCATTCTTTTTGTACAATGATTTGTTCTGGAATGATTTAAGGAGTGTGTTCTCACTAAGGGGTCCAGAAATTACCACCATGCCACCAAATTTTCATATTCCCAGCATCAGAACACAGTATTTGTTAAGCAAAAACTCTGAAGTTTCTAACTCTGAATTCCTTCCAGCACCGTAACTAAGACGTTTTCTAGGCTGCTTTTAAAATCTGAATAGATTAAAATCTATTGTATTTAGAAATTAAAATTCTCACATATTAACTTGCAGAAATAGAAAAGCTTGCATGACAACTTCAGTTATTGTCATTTTATGATAAACACTTCATTTATTTTAGAACACACCTAAATCCAACTCTGAACTCAATTATTATTCCAAATATCATGACTGCAACATTGCTTCAAAGATTGACATCTGCTTTCTCAAGTTCAACATTTGACTGCACATTTTTTTAGTTGAACAACTACCCTTCAAAAGTTGTAATGTATCAATTTTCTAATGACAACATGCAAAAGCATCGGGCACTGTAAGGAAGCTCAGTATGCTTCTTTGAAATGTTTTTTTTTCAGCACTATTTCCAACTTCAAAATACTTCAAAGAAAATGTCTTTGTGTACCTGCTCCATTTCAAAATGGACGAACACAATAAAAAATGGACACAAGTACTTTGATCTCATAGATTAAAGTCTGATTAGAGTCTGATTTCACAGCATTCTATTTTCAAGTTTTAGAAAGTAAATATCCACTTCATATATATTTGTACTAGATACAGAACAAAGACACAGAAACAAGTTAGGCTTCTAAATACAAAGAATTCTTCTATACTTATTCATAAGAACCTCAGCTTCCTATTGTGCTAGTAAAAACATAAGCAAAATCTTACAGTGAAACCTAGACAGAAATAATGTATGTTTGGTTGGTTGTTGTTGTTGTTGTTTTTCTTCGAGTATATTCCATAAAAAAGAAGATGGAATTGCAGTTAGAGTCTTAGCAGGTAAAAGAGCACATGCCCCTAAAGACAGAATGGTTCTCAGTTAACTTTACTAGTTTATGAAGTTTTCACTTATGAACAGGACCAGAACTAGGAAGCTTCCTGTGCTGGGGAGTTTTAATAAAAATTTTGTTTCAAAGGGTTAGACAAAATCAACACAGTATTCATGTAAAGAGCATCTTTTTGCTTTAAGCTACTGATATGTACATAAACTTGGCAGTTCAGCATACTGCTATAGCAATGTATTTCAATGGCCCTATACCTCTATGGGATCTGTGGCTTCCCTGTTTAGGTTTAGCACAAACTTAGCAGAAATTTGAAACATCAATATTACCACCATGAAGCTTCTTCCCATATCTATTTCTTCTTTTTACAACAAGAGCATTCCAGAGAAGATCAAAGCTTGCACAAGCAAGCTGTTTTCAGAGAAGCCAGTTCAGCACAAACCAAGCAAGCAGACTAGAAGACAGTAAGGCTTGCTGGCAGAGATAGCAGTCTCATACCTAGTATAACATGTCTAGCATGGGCAAACATCATCGTGTTGAAGCATGGTGTTATAGTGGTTGTCTGCAGCACTGACTGCTGACAAAAGGAAATTAATAAGAAAAGAAAAATCTGAATATTTTCATAAGTAATCAAAGTCAAAGATGAACAGTGGGTAATTAGGTTTTTATGAATGTAGTTAGATAATCCTAAAAACACCAGACAACTTCTCTCTTGAAAGATATATTGCAAGTTCCTTTCTGTTAAGTGGAAAAACGTTCAAACGTCTTCCCAAAAGGAAAAAAGGCATTAGTATACTACTTGGCCTACCAGAAGTTTTGAAAATGGTGGATTGTCTACTTGTCCTTGACCATAACCTCAGAATCCTGCCTCCAGTGGACACTTCAATCCTCATAACAATAACTCTTACAGTAGATTTAAAAAACAGTAGCTAAAAAGTAGTTATTATCATTAGAACTTCAGTTTGATTTTACAGAAAGTTCAAGTATCAGATTCAATAAGCTCAAAAAATGCTGCTTTACAAGACTCAGACCATTGCATCTGATAGTTCTGGAATAAAAGTATGTATGAAAACCAACTGATATATCAGTGTGATTTTGGTTTATAAAAACTGAGGAATTAATGAAAACTTAATGTAACTATGAACTCTAGTTACAGAATGGGCAATTGGCATGCAGGACTTCTTTCAGAAGAAAATTCCTCCACATTCCACCCCCAGATATGCAAGCAAACATATGTGTGTGTATAAACTTAATATTGCAGCATTCTGCAGAACTACACTGAAGTTTCAGTTTGTTGGGGTTTTTTTAATTATTTTTTTTTTTAACTAGCTTAGTAATAATATGTAAGGTAAGTTTCAAAGGAATAAATAACATGACTAAGGCTGAAAATTAATTGAAGAATTATCCTCCAAAACAAATTGACTACTTTCATTTTCCATCCGTGAACAAATCATTATAGTTTAATTAAAATATATGGAAAAATAGAGGAATAATATTTATAAGAATTAATACACTAACAACAATTGTGAGAAGTTTGTTACTCAAAAAAATCAAATCAGAAAATATTAGATGCACACAGTTTATTGGAAAATGATGGCATTTAAATTATTGAAATTTTCCTCCCTCCGTGAGTCATTGACAATCACAGGGTTTTTTAACCAAAAATCTTACTGATGCTTTCAGTAGCTGAAAGGAAATATCTGCAAGTTGAAACTTCTGAAAACATATCATCTTAAAGTTTCACAATTGAACAATACCTAGTATTTTGAATGTTGAAGTCAGGCAAATCTGCAGTTTTGCCTCACACTATTAATTTTCCTAGTCCCATATGGAACAGAGCACACGTCATTCATGAAGGCGGTGAACATTCAAGGTCTGACTCTTGGTAGGGATGACCTACAGAGCTTTTTTACTCCCTATTCTGTTTTATTCATAGCTATACACAAAATATGCAGAAGATTCACCTCTCCCCACCTAATATTTCCGGTCTTATGGGAAAACAAAGAGAATACCTTACGGCACTAGACAACACTCAATTTACAATTTGTTGATATTTCTCCTTCCTGGGAGGGTTTGCCTCCTGGGAGGATTTATCTGTTACTTTGAACAGGAAAAACCCACCAGGTTATATTTCTGATGCATGTTGCATATGACATTTTAGTTAATTACAGGTTTTCCTCCAAGAAAAGACCACCAATATGGCAAAGGGTGCTGAATAAAGAATTCCAGCAATCTGAAGTCCAAAGGGTATCTTATAGCTGAATAAAAAGTCTACCTATGTTTTCAAGCAGTGAATCAGCTAAATTAGTTAAGAAACACCATACGCCAACAACAAATTAATTAATACAAGATTAGAAGAAGTCAGCCTGCTTACTGAAATCACGCATTGTAGTCATCACTGAAATCACAGCTAAAATGTCTATGTGGATTTCTGCATTCAGAGTAAGTGCAATTCTTTGAGAAATGCAAAATGAGTACTTTGAGAAGGATAAGATGTCACTCATTTAATACTTACAGGACCACAAAGTAAGCAGGGAAGCATAAACATTACAGGATAAATTTTAAGTCTGTTACCTTTTGAACTGTTCTAACAGTGATCATTACTCCAGGCTACTTAAGGAGTTGAAATAGCCACAATCTTTCAGAAACAATTGAATGAGTTAAATTTACTTTAAATAATATACTGAGAATGTACAAATAGTTCATTGCATTATTTCAGCTGACTTTCCTTTGCTTCCTTTTATATGAAAGGAAGCCCTTCCACCTCCGCAGAAATACCAAATCCTCAGAACTGTAAAAGTCAGCAGTCTCCCAACCTCAGTCCACACACACCTTAGTAGTTTACACAGCGAGAGAATAATTTAGAGCAATATCTCATGTGTAATCAATACAGTAGCTTGCTCTTCTAGAAAAGTTGTGTAACAACTATTCACAATATATACTGTCATCTACTCACATAAGCCAGGAATGTACATGTGAGGGTTGCAGAAATGTTGTTACAGTTTCTACGGGATAGACGTCAAGTATATAACATTATTCCTATAAATAGATAGGCTGACCCGTCCTTTTCCTCCTCTTCCCAGCTCCAGATAACAGTTTCAGAGTAATATTTGTTACTCATATAGTTTAACATTTACTTTCTACTTTAATCTTTTTTTGATCATCACACAGATGGATTTTTTTAAATTTTTTTTTAATTTTTAGGATTGATTAGATGACTGTCTCGGTACTGAGACAGAACAGGGCAGAGCTGTCTGTCAAACAAACAGCTCAAATTCAGTTTCAGGACTGGAGCAGCCCACATTCTTCTCCAGAACTAATACAATATTTGATCAGTTTGAATGTGCACAGCAGATTAATGCACGATTGTGAGAGGGGCCAGCTATGTAAAGCATTCTAATGAGGATTCATGGAGCATTATTTTGGCATTAGGCCATAAATCTTTATGCTGAAAGAAATAAAAACTATGAAGTAATGGTCTGAAAGCTTTGTTCTCTTGAGATCAAGACAAAGACCTCAGCTGAGATGGAAATGCATATTCAATAAAGAAGCAAGCACTGAAATCTTAAGAGCTGAAATTAATTATTAGGAAGTTTTTGCTATGGATTATGACAGAGTTGGAACCCGTTATAGAAGCACTAAAAATCCCAATATTATCACGTGTTCTAGAAAAAATGTGTGATGGCAACAATTAGAGGTGAAACTTTAGCATCTAGGCAATGAGCAACTAAAGAAAAACACTACATTAAAAGCCCACAGAGCTACCTAGATGCATGTTTTCACAGAATACTAAAATATGAGTCATTAACACTAGGAGTTTGCACAACAGGCACTTGTATTCTGGAGAGCTGGATGTTCCTACAACCCACCAGGAACACTTGCTACTTAATGCATTCCATCTCCTCATGCAGGAAAGGAAGAGATGGGTTCAAAAAAATCACTAAATAACAAAGTTCTGCTCAAAATACAGCAAATGCATGCTAAGGTATGAGTCTACTCTTTTTACAGCATCACAATGTAAAAAGAAAAAAACTTGTCAAGAAGCTAGTTCATCATCCTAAAAACATTAAGACTGCTTATTCCTGTTATATCTGATATGAGCATCCTCTGGTGCTATTCCTGATCTTAAATATCCCGCAAGCTAATCCACTTAAAACATAGTTACTCATTTATTGCTGTTATTTTCCACTTATTCAAGTCAACCTAAGATACTTCACTACTGTTGAAGTACAGCTGACCTTCAGGCCTGGAATCATGACAGATGGTATTTCTTTCAGGTTTTTAATCCAATTTGGAACAGCTGAAACCAGCTTAAGGAATGAGTTAATAAAAAACAGCAGAATAATTACATTTAATTTCAGTATAAACATCCTTTTAAAATAGTAGTTAAAAGGGAAAAAATGGGGGAAAATCCTCACACAAAAATCAAGTGTGATGAGAAGGAAAGCCCGATACATAAGAAGGAAGCAGATTTTAAATTCTAGGAGGAGCGCGGATAGAAGCAACCCCAGGAACTTCTGCCCACTGACAAAAAAATACAATTCAAAGGCACTGCATGTAGCTTGATACAAGCTTGTTCAAAAGTTTGAAGTTGAAGAACAATTTATTTCTCTTCAGATAAGGGAAAAAACAAATATGGACACATTCTATGATACACTGACATTTGAAGAGCAAAATCTAGGCAGCAGGAAAAAAAAAAGGAAATAAGAGGACTTTTGAAATTAAGTTAGATAAAAAAGAAAATATGAACAAGCTATCCTCATTATTTGCTCCTATTTGATTCATCATCTACAAAGTCTCCTTCATAATTCAACCAAGTTAACGCAGCTGCTCCAAAGAATCAAAATTTCAACTGTTGATGTGACAACTAATGTGGTGAAAATAAGACCATCATGATGACAGAAGAGAGAAAATAAAAAGAGATGTATCACTTCATAACAGAGCTTGGTCAGCTCGACAGCCTTGTCATGCAACAGATNTTCTCTCTTCAGTAATCAACAGATTACTGAAGAATCTAGAACAAAGTTGTTTGCAAACAATTACAGGAGAGAATGGTGGCAAGGATGGAAAAATATGTTTTAGTTGGCTGATAAATTTGAAATTGGCTGAACCCACATCCTGAAGTAGAAAACTTCCTACTGGAAAGTAAGGGAAGAATGACTCGTGCACATTGGAAGACTGACTTGAACCAAAAAATGCTTTGAATGAAAAAAATAAATGAACACATAAATTTTGTTTTGTTAGATAAGTGTATTCTTTTGCTAGGTCTGAGTGTACAGGGGTTTTTTGCTTTGTGTGTGTTCTTGAAGAGGTGAACTCTAAGCGAACTTTCTACAAAGTTGGAGTTCTAGCAGTGGTTATATGTTGGCAATATGCACCTGAAACATGGAGGGGCGGAAAGAGGTTCTGGATATCTTGAACTGATGAGATATGAGGTTATAAGTCTGCAAAATAGCAACAGAGATACTACTAGTGAAGTTCTACAGTTCTTAAGGTACAATATACTGGGACTGCCACAGTACTGCTTCCCCAAACGTACATTCTCACCCCTTCCCTTGTGAAAGTCCTGGTAGTCGTGTGATTGCATACAAGGATATGTCAGAAGCTAATTCAAGAAAAATGTGATTGATCTTTTGATTATACCTTCCTGAAGCAGTTCATTGTTCTGTGGTGCTGAACCAGTATCTGTACAAGCAAAAACCAGAAATTCCTGAGCATGAGCAGTACAAAGCATGGGACTATAGCAGCTCCTGCTTCAGTGAATTTGTGCTGATGGATAACTGTACCTTGTACCCTACCTTTCACTGACCAAGGCAGTGAGAAAACTCTAGCCACTACTTTTTTTGCCATACAAAGGAAGTCTAAATGAACCAAGCAGCCTGGACCTAGATACCTTAACTTGATATCTGGGTGAAAATTGTTCATTAGTGGCACTGTGTGTTTGGGTATTTTATAACAGAGCTGTTATAAGCAGGGCGTGATTTTTCCCCAGTGCTGTCACTAATAGCTGGGACTCTCAGTGATGTTTTTTAGACTCCCCAAGTGATATAGCTCAAATCCATTTAGAGACTTCATTTTTCATGAAGTCTAGCATTTTAGCACTTCAACAGGCCATAAAATATCTTTATGAAGTTTGGCAACAGTGTTATGCACAAACTGACAGCTAGAGAGTTTCACTTTGTCAGATTCAGTGATGTGGCAGATTTATGGATAGAAAGGAAAAAAGGACAGCTGCTAGCTTCCTCTTCATATAATATTGTTTATTAAACAATATAAACACATGTCCATAAACTCCCCTCAGTAGTCCACTTGCATTGTTCTCTAATTCACAGGAAAAATGATTTATATGTATATGGACTTAGAAATGATTTGTTCAGTATCTTCTTGCTCCTTTTTTATACATGGAAAAAAGTGGGAATTTAGGCAGAATATAACTTTATGAGCACTATCTTCATCAGGTTGCACTGAAATATGCTTGGTTTATTTCATTGTCATCTTCAAAATCTTTACATAAACATCTCTGTGCTGTAATTTATCATCGTCAGGAGATGGGGAAGAGGTTAAATACATGCAAAAAGTAACACAATCTGAAGGACATCATGTCTCACCTTGGTTCTTTATTGCAAAATC
This sequence comes from Aegotheles bennettii, assembly GCA_013398125.1. NCBI lineage: Eukaryota > Metazoa > Chordata > Aves > Caprimulgiformes > Aegothelidae > Aegotheles > Aegotheles bennettii. Next base: position 64,613 of record VZRW01012967.1, read on the forward strand.
TTAATAAAATTGCTGTGTTGCTTTAGAACACTGGCTTTCTTATTCCAGTAGTAAAGGCTAGCTAACAGCAGATGTTTCTGAAACAGATTAAAATACATCATTATAGTAGGCTCCTCATATTTCCATTAGAGTCGTTCTAGAAAATAATCCAGTTATAAATATTTTAAGTATCCTCACACTTGTGCCATGTCTTTAACCTGGAATACTTATTGATCAGACTAATATGTTATGAAGGAAAAATTAAATTTAAAATATTTTTTTATATAAAATGAAAATAATTAATCTCATTTTCTGACCCTCACTTTTAAACAGAAAGTCACAGACTAGTTGAGATTGGAAGGGACCTCTGCCATTATCTTGTCCAAGCATTAAACAATGAAAAAGAAGGATTTGTTTCTTCCCTGTGTGAGTTTTCTTTCTCGTTTTTCTCTTTTTCCTATCTCTTTTCTCCCTCACCTCCCTTATCTCTTGTAAAGTGAGAAAACTGTCAAAACACAGTAACATCTCTTTTTCCTCTGTCTTCCTCTAATAAATACCATGACTTCATGACAATTGAAGATCAAGATCCTCTCTTGTTCCTCCTCTTGTGCAAGAAATATTCATCTCTTATGACTGTTTCAGTACCTCCATGCTGACTATGAATTATTAATCAAAAGTGAGATTTTTCCAAGAATGTCTTTCTAAATCTCTTGACTTTTTATTCTTTAAAGAACTCATCCTCCAAATATACTGAGGTTATTTAGGACCAATAAAATGAAGATAAAAATATAAGAGCTGGTTTTGCCATTAATTTCTCTCCTCCTGCTCTAGAAGAGGTTAATCCTAGAAATCGGAAATAATCAAAAATACCTAAGACTTTAGTCATCACTCACTTGGTGGAAATTAAGTCATTTGTCAATACCATTTTATTACATTGGTTTCTTTCTGCTCTGTACTGCATAGGAAGGCTGAAAGCAGACATTTTTCATAATTTTAGTTTTGAATAAATACACAACATATGTATTTAAGTAATTACTCTTATAATATGGATAAGACTAAAACAACAGTATGAAAGTATTTTAGGATTGGATTTTTGTTTTGCCATATTTTCTTGTTAGGTTTGAGAACAGTAGGTAGAAGTGCAAAGTTTCTGGGAAAATAGTTTATTTCTTACATCTATGGTCCAAACATTACACAGAAGGCATACAGGACAGATTTATGCTGAAATTTATCCTATTCTCTCTCAATACAGTCAAATGTCTGACTGTTCTTTTTTTTCTCTTGTTCTTTTTTTTTTCTCGTGCAAGAGGGCTTGGACCCCTAAAGAAGCAAAAAAATCCCTGGAACCATTTTGCAGTAACAGATTTTCTCATTTATGATTGATGAAGAGGAAGAAGTTTGTTTTTAAATAAAAACAGTAAATTATTGGGAAATTATTAATTTACTTTGCATGGGATAATTGATTTTTCATGTGGTATATGAATAGTTTGTAAAATTTCTATCCCATGAAGGGCCTGTGACAATACACAAGCTTCCCTTTAATCTGTGAGAAACTATATCTTTCCACTTTCTGCTACTACGGGTTATAACAATAAAAAAGAGTAGAGTTTTTATTTGAAAATTTGACACAGGCATATGTTACTCTGCCAGTGATTTTAACTTCTCACTAGCTGTGGATTTCAATATTCTGTAATCTACACACAACTTTATTAGGCTGATTTAGTTTAACAGACCTTAAAATTTTCATGTTTTTTATTTTCTCTCATTAATGAACTTGAATTCAGCAAGGTCAGGTCAAAGACCTGTGAGGTGAGTAAGGTCATTTGTGTGTTTCACTGCATTTTTCATGGACGAGGTGGGGATTTTTTAAATTAGTCTAAAGAGGTAAAAATGCAGCAGTGACCAAAGCTATTTAGAATTGCTATCTTAACACACTGGGAAAGCAAATCCCTAAGTCAAACATCCATCAGTTTTTATTCATTTGGAGGAAGAAATTATTGCATTGACCTCTTTTTAATCTATACTACATGTACAAGACTATCAAGGTTAACAAGCAGAGCAGCAGCCACAGCTGCTAGTACATCAGACTATATGGACAGACTCTCTTCCTCAATATATTGAGTTTTATAATGATGATGATGATTGTTATTGGTTTTGCATTGCATTATACTTCCAAGCAAGTACTTTGAGAACTGATTACATAGATATGAGCTTCCTAAAGTGTCTGTTGTTCTTGAAATACCCATTCACATAATAGAAGATAGTTGTTGTTAGTTAGTTGTTAAGGTACTAAATGTTACAAGAAAAAAAATCAGAAAAAACAATAATTTCTCATTTAACAGAATCCCATGATGTAAAAATGTGCAAACATCAATTGCCACAAGGAAAGATACAGAAATCAATAGAAGTTACCAATCCATACATAATAAAATATCAATCATGGTTTACTTCCTGACTCAGTATGAAAGGTAAAAATATCAAAGCAGAGATGATGCCCTCACAAGGATATTTAATCAAGTATTGCATTTGTGGCAATGTAGCTTATAGAATCAGAAAAGCCTCAGATACATGTGATAATATTCCCATTATCATTTTACTTCCCAAAGTGTCTGACTGAGTTGTCCTGAGATACCCAGCTGTAAGGAATATCTGGGACCATTTATCAGCCCAAAATTGATAGCTTATACCAATACTGAATACTGCTATTTCTAGAGAGTTTTACTTTCTCTAAAAAAAAGTACTGTGAGTAGAGAATGAAAAATATGTTTAAAAAATTCAGAAACAGGGTTCCGTATGTAGATTTTTAATTTTTTTAATTGAAGAAGGTCTGTAATGATTTTTTAAAGCTCATATCTATGCTATTAAAATATACAGTCAAAGAAATCTAGTCACACTGAGCAAAGTAGCTTATCATGAATGCAGAAAGTTCTGTTCTCTGAATGTTCACTGTGTAAGTCAAAGGATTATTAATTTTAACAATAGCATACAGCTTGATGGTCCAGGGTCATCTGACCTAAAATGAGAAATAGATATGGGTAGTTTTAAAAACAAGCAGAAAAATTATGAGATACTGGAAGAAATAGCCTGCAGCTACAAGACCTTGGGCTGTGAGCTCATTAGATTTTAAAGTGCCAGAGGCAGCCAGGATCAATACTTGAGTGACAGAACAACATGGAAAATTATTTGGATCGCATAATACCATAAAAAGGCTTGAAGAAATGAATACCAGTGGTATGGAAAGATGTAGGTTCTCTGTAGAAGTAAATTATTCATTGACTTTCCCAAGAACAATAGTACTAAAAAAAATTACACAATAAAAGTCTTAAATAAAAAATATCGTAACTTAGGCAATTTGTTTAGATTTAAGATCATGTTTTATTTTCCAGAATCTTGAACTTTCTTATGGAATCATAATTACTCTAAGAAGCCCATAGGGACAGAAAGTAACCTACTTTTTAAAATTTTGGCATCTAAATAAACGATAGCAAAGGTAACACACAATAAACATAACAGACTACTGATAAAGAACTTTCAGCCTTAAACTAAGATAAAGCAGATACAACTGCCACATAATGGGGGCCAAATCTCTTGAGTACAGCAGCACATGCTCCACGAAGTTTTAACAGAAATCATAATCCAGTAAATTAATTATCTTGTGCCAGTTCAAATTATGTGTCTAATCCAGGGTGTCTCACTAAGAATAGGCTATTACATTTTGCACACACGAAATATAAGATGCAAGTTTGGCACACATTTGCAAGAATGAATATCATAAAATCATAGAATCATAGAACATTTTGGCTTGGAAGAGACCTTAAAGGTCATTTGGTTCCAAAATCTCCCACTAGACTAGGTTGCTCAAACCTTCATCCAACCTGGCTTTGAAAACTTCCAGGGAGGGACAGTCACAACTTCTCTGGGCAATCTGTTCCAGTCTCTCACCACCATCACAGTAAAGGATTTCTTCCTGATAGCTAATCTAAATCTACCCTCTTTTAGCTTNTCTTCCCCTCATCCTATCACTATAGGACCTTGTAAAAAGTCCTTCTCCATCTTTTCTGCAGGGCCCCTTCAGGTACTGAATGGCTGCTAGAAGGTCTCCTTAGATCCTTCTCTTCTCTGAGATGAACAACCCCAACTCTCTCAGCCTGTCTTCGTAGGAGAGGTGCTCCAGCCCCCTGACCATTTTTGTGGCCCTCCTCTAGACTCGTTCCAATAGGTCCGTGTCCTTCTTATGTTGGGGACTCCAGAACTGGACACAGTACTCCAGGTGGGGTCTCATGTGAGTGGAGTAAAGGGGGAGAATCACCTCCCTCAATATCTTTTAATTTAATAAAGCTTCAACCAGAGATGTTGAACAGATGTTGAACCACTAGCATACACTGGTTTTAATACCCCCTAAAACTTCATAAAACCTGCTATATTTTTTTCTGTGAAATGATGAAACATGGCCATTACTTTGAAAGGACCTTGCAACTTTCTCCTGCTTGTCTCCAGAAATAATTGTGAAATGCAAGTGTCAAAACATGCAACAAGTTTCATATTTGAAATGCCATATAAACCTGAGCAGTAGCCTTCAGTGGTGACTTCACTGTCTATATCCAAGCCTGCACAAACAGGTATGTGGCAAATGAGGCTAGTTCAGAAAGAAACATATAGAAGAAAGCTACAAGGTATTGATCATTTTTTGTCTTTATCTGTGTATAGCACTTGTTTATTCTTCTGTAGCCAGTTTTACCTTGATAATTATTAACATACGCTACTTTTTTTTTGTACACAATTGATCTGCTAAACCTCCATTGTATTATACATATTTGCATACTCACATCTACCATAAAATTTTTTGTTGATATTTCTGTCAGCTAAAAAGCATCAAAGCTGCCACTGGCTTGAACACTATTCATTAATTTAATTGTTATAACGAATAGCTACAAGGAAGTAAATAAGGTAACGTAGCAATGACTGTTAACATGACAATGCTGCAGTTTCTTATGAACAACATGCTATAGGGTAATTCAAGAAGACAGAAAACACAAATGATAAAAAAAACAATTACTGGCTGATAAAAATATGTAAATACTCTCTTCATACTGACAGTCCATAAAACTGTCTTATAGATAACTTGCAAGATGAAGCTTAGGTCTCAGACATTTGATATATGACAAAGTTTCTTAAATTCTTCTAATCTGAGCCCTGTAATGATCCCCCCAAGGTTGCAGGCTTTGTATCTGACAGATCATTGTTTTATAGTTTAATACATTTTCTTCCAGCAACGCAGTGCATAAACAAGTGCTTTAGCAATTAAACAAATGTTGCAGGGGCATGTAATGGTACCCATACCTCATTTCTATGAGCTCGGTTATCTATATAATAGAGTTAATTACTCCCACTGTGAGGGACAGCATGGACTTCTGCCAGCCCTATTTTAAAGAGCCTCCTACTGTGTGTGGCCAGCATGAAAACCGAATGGATCCGCTGTGTACTTATAGAGACTGTCGTAACAGCTCTGTCCCCTCAAAAGTGTGAAATAGCAACAGTGGCATATAGGATCATAGAATCATAGAATCCCAGAATCTTAGAATCATAGGATCACAGAAAGGTAGGGGTTAGAAGGCACCTAGGGAGATCACCTAGTCCAACCCCCCTGTTAAAGCAGGTTCACCAAGAGCAGGTGGCACAGGATTGTGGTCTGCCAGAACAGGTAGAGGAAGTAAATAAGTTTAAGCCTTTTTAAGCTCAGGCAGATATTTTTCTTTTCTTCTGTGAAGCCAGAAAACAGCTGCAATCAAGAATGACTCCAAAAGAGAGTATACACGGACGAGGGAAGTACAGTCACTTGCATGACTGGAATCCTGGATAAATCAAAACTCCTTCAGTAAAAAAAGATATTGATTTTAGCATCTTCGTTGGCTAGCTAAGAGTGTTATATGATCTGGTTATCACAACAGCAACAAGGGACTAATGCACCCAAGGGTGATAAGGGAGCTGGCAGAGGTCATTGCTAAGCCACTCTCCATCATCTTTGGTAAGTCATGGGCAACAGGAGAGGTGCCTGAGGACTGGAGGATAGCAAATGTCACTCCAGTCTACAAGAAGGGCAAGAAGGAGGACCCGAGTAACTATAGACCGGTCAGCTTCATCTCCATCCCTGGAAAGGTGATGGAACAACTTGTTCTTGGCACTATCCCTAGGCATATCAAGGATGAGGGGGTCATTAAGAGCAGTCAACATGGCTTTACCAAGGGTAAGTCATGTTTGACCAACCTTATAGCCTTCTATGAGGAAATAACTAGGTGGATAGATGATGGTAGAGCGGTAGATGTGGTTTATCTCGATTTCAGTAAGGCATTTGACACTGTCTCCCACAGCATCCTCGTAGATAAGCTGATAAAGTTTGGGTTTGGTGATCAGGTAGTGAGGTGG
>VZRW01012967.1:82979-156014 GCA_013398125.1 Aegotheles bennettii
GGGTTGTATATATTTGTATATATGCATTTTCCCTTTTTCCCCACCTGTTACTCTTTCTCTCTGTGTCATTAAATTTTGTTATAATTTCCAACCACTGAGCCTTTTCTTCCTTGCTTCCCTTCTATTTCCCAGGGGGGAGTGATAGAAACAAACTCTGTCTGGTTTGTGGTTTGCCCTGGCCGTTTGTTAAACCAGCACAAGGTTGTCTAAATATAATTTAATCTTTTACAGTAAAACATATTGCCTAAAATTACAGACCCTGCATGTTTCATGATTTAGAAGATTTAAACCCATATATAAAAAAAAAATATTTTGTCTCTATGGTTCTATGATTCTGTATCTCATCAACTGTAGTTTCAGAAGATCTGTAACAACTATCTTTCCAAAGGTGTATATCAGAGAATCTACAATTCACTGGGAGACCACTGGGAGAGACTAGGAGAGGAATTAAAGTGAACTGGTAACTCTTCTAATGTAAACCTGAATGTACATTTTACATTCTTAGGTTTTATTATTCAGTAAGAATCCAAATAAGTTATATATGATTCACACAATAACTTAAATTCAGTATCACTGAAAAGCTGAGTTTACAGATGTTGCCATTTCTATCCATTTCTGGGTAATCTGCCTCATTTATGCATTCTCTCTGTTCATCTGTATGCATGATGTATGGGGTTTGGCAAATGGAAAACTTCTGATATGATAAATTTTGAAATAGGAGACTTTTGTAATCATGGAAATAGTGCTTTCTGATTATGCATTTTGCATGTGAACATCGCTAACATTCTTGTGTTTACGTAATACATGTTTTCTATAACAACTCTATAGTTAATTTAGGTAAGGAAAAATTAGATCATTATTTTATGCATTAGTAGATATTACTAAAGCTAGAATCTAACCTTCAAACACTAAAAGAACAAAGAGACCAAATATTTGTAAAGTCTTGGATTTCATTGATCCTGCTGCTTAGTTATATTTTGGACCAAAACACCAAAAAACCCATATGTCTGTAAAACAGACAGACTGTTATCTGACTATAAAACCTGTAAAGATTTTTTTCATCTCTCGTAATGATTTTTCACCTTTTAGGTCTCAAGTATGCTCTCATTTTTTAGAGTGCTTTTTGATCTTTGATAGTCTGTTAAATCAACCTTGGTGACACAGAAATTTAGACGTTTCCTACATGGTGATCAATGTCTGTGAGTTTTGGACAAAATAATGTTCAGTGGGAGGGGAGGAGTTAGGATGAAATTCTGGACAGACCAGACATAAAAATCTTCCCATTCAGTCGCAGAATACGTTATGTTTCCCAATTAAAATATAAAGATTGCAATCATAACTATAATGTTTGTATGAAGAAGACTTGTACATCCATTTTTATTTTTGTCATCTTGTATCTGTTCACTTCTTGCTCTTTACAGACTTTTAGATCATATTTCAGATTACAAGTTAAGGAGGTTGCATGTAGAACTGCCAATTCAGTCAATTCAGTAACCTCTATGTAAGGCTTTAAGTCTATAACAGGGACTTCTCTCTTCATCCTAAAGTTTAAATAGTTTATATATTAAATAAATAAGAATTATTTTTGTAATATATATTAAACAAATAAATCCTAAAGTTTAATATTTTAAATAAAAAACTGCTAGTTGAAATAAAAAGTGTCTTTCCTTCTCATCTACAAAAAATGTACGTATTTGGTAAGGTTGTCTGTGCATGCCACAACAGCCTCAAAGCTGGCTTTCTGTTTTCAAACACAGTAAAATTGTAACCCCATCTTATGAAATAAGGCCACACATGTAGTAAGGATTTTATAAAGCTAGCCAAAATTTTTTGCCTAATAAATATCAACATTTGTTAAGACTTAATCCGTGCCATTTCATTGGGAAGAGTTTTCATAGTTATTATATACCACCAGTTTTTCTAGCCTCAGAATTATTTGAAGAGTACTTTTTAGTGTATTTTTATTATTATCTTCTATTTCTCCTTACATAGGTTTTATTTTTGTTTGTTGTTTTTTAAATAGCTGTCCTCAGACTGGTGGCCTAAATATATTGCAGACCTTACTATGACTCCAGCCAGAACACTGGCAAGTTATGAGGACAGCACACTCCCCACTTTCTTTGGTGCCCATTAGTATATTTATAAGGAAGCTGAGAGACAGTAAGTGACAAGTTATTGTTTGCAGTTAGATCCTATCTGCTTTTCTGTAGAGTAAAGCTGGGGATACAAATAACATTTGTAGTGTAAGATTTCACTTTCAGGAGAAGGAGCATGAGAGAACATTTGTTGGAAGATATAAAACCAACATTAGATTGGAGAGGAAGGTAAGTCAGTCAATGGATATACAATTAAAGTTGGGATTTGGACTATTTGCAGTGTAATGCAGGAAATAACTGAATACTTGTTCATTTGAGCACAGGGGCTGACTAATGTGAACACTGCAGTTAAAAGGTGTTCTTCTTAGGACCAATGTCTCAGCTACTTTTTGTTTTACCAGTGCTGCAGCCATGAAGTTTGTCTTTTTTAAGGCTGATCCCGTACTCCTAAAAGGTCACAGCTCAAGCTCTGGAGACTTATTTTAAAAGAGAGTAAGAAACTTGTCAAACAAGGCATGTTAATGTATTACTTCGAGTTCCAAAGATGAAAATGTCAAACAATTTGATTCACTGTTTTCTTCTTCAATATTTCTTCATATATGGAGGGGTGTACAGCACCAAAACATGCATCACATGTGGTGTAGCAGGAAAAATTGCATATAGAAATTTTTTTAGTTACATTAGATTTGTAAGAAGCTGTTCCTTCAACTGGAAAACTCAGTAGCTGTAGAAAATACTTGATTTAAAGTGCCAAGTATAGATCCATGTGAATTTCTCTCATATAACTTAAGTACCCTCTGTATCCCTTTGCACCTGCCAGATCTTGCAAACTGAGGTCCAGTAACCAAGTCTATTGATTACAAAGTTCTCTATGTTGCCCATTCTATGTGCTTACACTGTTTTCTGCATCCTGAGATAAGCAGAAGGTGTATGTAACTTTTGGGTCCTCTGAACGTCAGCTAGAACAGCTTTCCCAAAGTCATGACACTCTACACTGAAAGTATTGTATTTTTTAAAAACCATCCATATACAGATAATATTGAAAATTTTACAATCATGTTCTTAAATGGATCTTAATAGCAGCTTTCAAGAAAGGGTTTAATTCTAGATTGCAACTAGTCAGTTTATCCCTAAAACAAAAAAATTAAGGAGTCTATGGCTCAATTGCTTCCTTAGTTACTCTAATTCCTGGCCAACTCCTTAAACCACTAATTCACAGCTATTCTAAGTTCTGCCTTCTGCCTTCCACACCTATCCTTCTACTTTCTGCCTATCCATTAGTCAACTGCTGCAGGAATGACAAGTGTTAGCATATATACAACTATATGTGCATAGGCACATACACACATATGAGTATCTTTCAATTCTAGGCTGCTGCCAGAACATTTTGTTTCTAAAGGGGATTTGCCCAAACTGGGCTGGGAATATGAGAATGAAGGTAGTGACAGGATAAAGTGCAGGGGAGATAGACTAGCATGGAGAATTCTGCAGTGAAGTGAGAGATTACAGCAAGAAAGGCTAAAAGCATTAGAAAAAAACCCTCTCCAGCATTTGTGGGTTGCTACCCAAAACATAAAGTGATAAGCTACACATTTTTTCTCACAATTCCTTATTGTACAAACCATAGGATTTATTTGTATTCAAAACACAGGATGCTGACCTCACTCCTTTTTAGTCGTATAGCTCCCAGTTGCTTCTCAGACATCTTATTCAGGTTGAACAAACAAACAAAACCAAAAGATTTTGTTCACTTTACTATGTATCATCTTAGAGAAAAACGAACAAAAAACTTTTTTTTTTTTGCATTGATTCTTCAGACTGGTGGTATACTACTGGAGTTACTTTAATGGTTATATTCCACCAAAACCTTCTGCTTCTTTAAAGACCTAGTGACTTTAGTAAGTAGAGATAACTGTCACATCGAGTTTCTGTGGATTTTTTTTTGTTTTCTCCCACTAAAGTCATTATTTTTACCAGAGCAGATCAACATTGAGTGCTAGATAATATAAGATAGATTTAAATTCAAGAAGGTATATACCAGTTGATAAACAAAGATGAGTGTTTACAAGTAAGTGGTGCTAGTTTATGCTGCTTGCACAATACTAGCATTATATTTTATATGAACCACCTAACTAGATCTGAAAAATATAGCATCTAAGTGGCAACCAACAGGGAGTTTTATGCATAAAGAGGGTATGGAATCCAGTCACCAAATATGAATGGAATTTGAACAGACTGCTAATGATATAGATACCTAGCCGTTGTTATGCTTCATATTCATTACATTGACATATATGTAAGGTCTATACCCAAAGTCTAACTCATAACTAGAAGTAGAAAAAATATTAAGAAATCATAACATAGCACACTAGAGGTTTATTTAAAAAACACAGTTTTATTATATAGATTAAACATTAATCCTAAATCCTGAGCCTAATTTTGTTAAGATTAGGAAAATAATAAAAATAAACAAAATATAAATCAATCATCTAATGAAAATTGCATGAACTCAAGGTTTTTTAAAATATTCCTATGAATTCTTAAAGGAGAATAGAAAGCAATTTGAATGGATCAAAATTAGGAACTTTTCCTTTAAAATCTTTATGGTCTAATGAGACTGAAAGACACAGTAAAATAAAAAGTCTTTTCATTTCTACCTATTTAATTGGCTGGAATTACCGCTGTTCATGTTTTGAGAAAGGTATGCACAATATGTGTATCCTTTCACACACATATATGTATATATTGGAAAATTTAGAACTAATACTTTGTTTCAAGTGGCTGAAGGACCTTCAAAATGTTTGTGTTATTTTGGTTCTGTTGTCTTTTTCTTCAGAAAGGAAAACATGTGCTGAAAAGGCTACTGTTTATTCTATGTAAGCTTTTAAAAAATATCTGTATATGTAGAGTTTTTTACTAAACTTTATAATTCCAGTGCATTTATTCAACATATTGCTGACTCAAATTAATTTCAAGCTAAATTATTTGCTTTAAGTGCATAATATACATTACTATTCACCAAAGGGAAACTCATCATCTCTTCCCTTGCTATTTCGCATTTTCTGTATATCTGACTTATTTTCATTAATTTCAGTCTTCTTTCTGGAATGTACACCACAGCTAAGCACATCAACAAATGAAAGGGCAATCTTATAACCTATAGTTGTCAAAAAGTGAAATACCTGGCCCATTTTTGAGACAGTGTTTGCTCCTGTCCATAGTAATATATTCAGCAACAGGCTGAATCTGTATTTACTTTGTGTAATAATTTGTATTATTCAAGTGTTCCAGAGAGACGAGACAGTTTTCTCTAAGAATGACTTTGATTCAGCAACAGAATGATACATGTTAATGTTCCTCAAGAAAATGGCTAAGTTGAATTCATTAAAATATACATTAACATCCAACCCTGCTTTAAATAAATATTTTTAAATAGATTTTACATTGTTGAAATAGCTACATCATATTAAAAAGATCTTCAGAAATTCCACCTAAAATAGTACAAGACAAGTACTTCTGCCTTGGTTACACAGACAAAATAATATTTTTTTTAACTTACTGAAACAATGGAAATGGCAACATAGCATATTTTATATGCATCTATACCACTGATACAGAAATAAGGACAGTGTTCTGGGAAAATATCAGTGTTCTCCAAAAGGATTTAATTACTGGCCCTGATCTCTGAGCTGATTGCAACACAAAAAAAAGATTTTTGTATTCCCAGTGGAGTCAGTGCTGATGTTTTACATCTGGAAAATATATACAGAGAAAATGTATGTATATACATGTGTGTGAACACATGTGTATGCGTGGGGTGGCACATGAAACCTTCAGCTTTCATACTTTAAGTTTCAGTTAGCTGGCATGTGACGAAATAGCTTTTTCAGGTGGAAGTGTTTATTCCAACTACAGTACATTATATTTTCCTGGTCATTTGAAAGCAGTATTGTGCTCAGTTCCAGAGCTGTACTATTCTACAATACACTGTTTTAAAACAGACATTTTTTAATAGCTGCTTAATAAAAATAACCAAGGCTATAAAAAAATAAAAATTCATTATTTAAGGTAAAGTTTATTACATTCTGATTAAAATTAGTGTTTAACATTGGGAATTTGAATTCATTCTATAAAGCAGAGACCTGAAGATGATGAGAACACATGAAAAGTTAATCCTTGAACACACAGAGGTCCTCTGTCTGACTTTTGGAGCTGGCCAGAACCAAAGCCACTGAATTCCAAAGGCAGCTCTGTTCTGAATGCCCTATAGATGCAGGAGGGTACAGCTCTCTGCCTGAGTTTACAGAACTGCTTCAGGTTTGGCAATGCCTCCTATTTAGTCAATTTATAAAGCAGGGCAACAAGTGCTCATCCAGCACCATCCACACCGAGCTACCAGAAATACAGTGGGAAATCAGAGAAACTCAGTGTTACCATGTCATCCCTGAAGCAGAAGCAACAAGGGAAGGGACTCATTAGAAAAGCCTATTTCACACATGTTGCTGTAAGTTCACACCACTTAGCATCTGAGTAGTGCATCTCTTACGTGTTTGTCTCAAAACGTAATGTAAAAATCTTATAAATTCTGTTGTAATCACATAAAAGCTACCTGAAGACATCTAAAATTACAATAAATCAAATGAGTTCAGCAAGACCTGGACAGGCTGGAGAGGTGGTCTGGGAGAAACTTAATGAAACATAACAAGGGCAAGTGTAGAGTCTTGCATCTGGGAAAGAACAACCCCATGTATCTGTATAGGTTGGGGTCTGACCTGCTGGAGAGCAGAGAAGGGGAAAGGGACCTGGGGGTCCTGGTGGACAGAAGGATGGCCATGAGGCAGCAATATGCCGTTGTGGCCAAGAAGGCCAATGGCATCCTGAGGTGTATCAGAAGGGGGTGTGGTTAGTAGGTCAAGAGAGGTTCTCCTTCCCCTCTATCCTGCCTTGGTGAGGCCACATCTGGAGTATTGTGTCCAGTTCTGGGCCCCTCAGTTCAAGAAGTACAGGGAACTGCTTGAATGTCCGGCACAGAGCCACAAAGATGATTAAGGGAGTGGAACATCTCCCTTATGAGGAGAGGCTGAGGGATCTGGGTCTCTTTAGCTTGGAGAAGAGGAGACTGAGCGCTGACTTTATTAATGTTTATAAATATGTAAAGGGGGAGTGTCAGGAGGATGGAGACAGGCTCTTCTCAGTGATGTCCAGTGATAGGGCAAGGGGGAACGGGTGAAGTTGGAACATAGGAAGTTCTGGGTGAACATAAGGAAGAACTTTTTCACTGCAAGAGTGACAGAGCACTGGGACGGGCTGCCCAGAGAGGTTGTGGAGTCTCCTTCTCTGGAGACATTCAAACCCCGACTGGATGCATTCCTGTGTGACCTGCTCTAGGTAGTCCTGCTCTGGCAGGGGCGTTGGACTAGGTGATCTTTCGAGGTCCCTTCCCACTCCTAACATTCTGTGTGATTCTGTGAGTGTTACATTGAAAATTGAGATATCTATATTTCCTTGAATCTGGAGAAATAAAAGTATTTTAAGATAAAATAGGACATGACATGATATTCAAGTTATCATACTTTTTAATTTATCAGAAGCTTTAAATTATTTTATTAATGCTAGATTTTTTCTTAATTTATGAATCAGAGTGAGGAGAGGCTAGGTACAAAATCTCCAGTAAATTATGGATTTGTTAAGACAGAAATGAACCTCTCTATCTTTCTGTTTGAAGTTCTGCTATTAGAATTTTATTATAATTTATTGAATAATGTATCATTTAGGAAGGAAAAAAGAATTCATAAGAACTGGAGAGAGAAACAGGTATTTCTTTTGCACAACAACTATGATAGAGACATAAGAGCCCTTACCCGTTAATGTTTAAGACAAGAGCTTTGTTAAAATAAATTTCATTTTCATCAATGACATTGTGCAGAAATTAATTCCTCCTTAATGAATGACACAGGCATGTCTGTAGAAATAACTAATGGTAACAGGACCTGCATTTTATTCATGGTGGTGCTGAAAGTGTTACAGAAACTGTCAGTTCAAGTTTGTAAACTGTCAATCTACAACAAGTCTTTCAAAAATTGCAATTTAAAGATTAAGATTTTTTTACAATTAAGATTTTTTAATCAGCAATGATCAGACTTTTGCAGAAAACTGCTGCAGTAACAGTTCATTAAGAAAGACAAGATGTAGGAACTGTTTTTTACTGCTGACAACACATGAATATTTTTTTTTCTGCATTGTCTAGTTAGGCACAAAACCCTAAAATAGTCACTTATTCTGGGAACAAAAAGCCCTTAAAAATAATTTTTTTTCATCAATAATTTCAAATTATATTTCCCCACATTTTAGAGACTTTCTCCATACATGTAACATTTACTAGTGAATAATATTTTGTCAGCTCCATATAGACTACGTCTATGAGCCAACTCTGTGTGCATTTACTTAGTTGTTGCTAATTACATGTTCTGTAAATTAAGCTTATCACCTCCTTTCAAAAAAAAACACCAAAAAACCCCAAACTACAATAACTGGGAATTCCATCTTTCCTTGTCAAAAATAATAAGTAACTTCATATATTAATTAAATGTGCAAGACCATCTGAAACTTGACAGAATTCAATGAAAACACTCACATTAACATTAATGGGTCTTGGATCAGGCCCTTAAAATTAAATGCTTCTTGTAAGAGGTAATTATATTTTTTTGCTTGTATGGAAAAATGAAAAATCTCTCTGGAAATATAAGTGTATTTAATGTTTGGCTTTTATGATGACTAGGTATCAACCACTTCTGGAGGTTTTTGGTAAGTAACAGAAAAAAGTAGAAAAATGTATAGAACTACTTGACTTCAAATAAGAATTGGTCCCTTTTCTGAAGGTTATATATAGCTACTTTTCTCAATAAAAACCTTTTCTTTAGAAACAAACCAAAAGAAATAACAAATTTTTAAAACCTTGCTCTTACTTTTCTATTTCTACGTGTACACTTGTCCAATATGCCAAAAACCTAATTTTTAAATAATTTTGTAATAAGGCATAATAACAAGGGATGTTAATGTTATTTCTAGGTACTACCCAGAAGCGAAGTCTAGGTGGAATATTATATGCAGGTTATTTATGTACTTGCTAGGGGAAAACTCTTAATTAAAAAAAGAGTGAGACTAAGTAGTAAAATAGGTGTTAAAGAGTACTTTTATGAACTGTGGAAGTCAATGTTTACTAATTAAACTGCAGAAGAGATAAGTTGACATGTGTAAGCAAGAATTCCCAATGTGGCAGTTGGCTAAGCACCAAGTTATGTTATCCCTTGAAAAATGACTTCTTGGTTATACTTGTTCTGAGGCAAGAATTGAAGGATCGGCAAGCAGAGACCATCAGAGAAAAGAGGCTTTTTACAACAAGTCACTACACCTGCTGTACTGATACTGCCCCTTTCACCACCTCAAATTTAGAAAGACTTCCCCATTTTAGACTTCCAACTTCAGTGAGTTATGTGTTTAACTCCAGCAACAGCAAAATCAGATGAAGTCCCTAGTGACTGGAGAAAGGGGAACATCACTCCCATTTTTAAAAAGAGGATTAACGAGGACCCCGGGAACTATTGATCTGTCAGCCTCACCTCTGTGCCTGGGAAGATCATGGAACAGATTCTCCTTGAAACTATGCTGAGGCACATGGAGGACAGGGAGGTGATCCGAGACAGTCAGCATGGCT
Source organism: Aegotheles bennettii (assembly GCA_013398125.1). Taxonomy (NCBI): domain Eukaryota; kingdom Metazoa; phylum Chordata; class Aves; order Caprimulgiformes; family Aegothelidae; genus Aegotheles; species Aegotheles bennettii. The sequence continues at coordinate 92,790 of VZRW01012967.1, forward strand.
TCACGAAGGGCAAGTCCTACCTGACCAACTTAGTTGCCTTCTACGGTGGAGCTACTACATCCATGGACAAAGGGAGGGCTAGAGATGTGATCTATCTGAACTTCTGTAAGGCCTTTGACACAGTCCCCCACAACATCCTTCTCTCTCAACTAGAGAGATATGGATTTGATGGGTGGACTGTTCAGTGAGTGAGAAATTGTTTGGATGGTCATATCCAGAGAGTGATGGTCAACAGCTCTATGTCTTGATGACCACTAGTAACACCTGGTGTACCCCAGGGCTCTGTGATGGGGTCGGTACTGTTCAATCTTTTCATTAATGACATAGACAGCAGGCTTGAGTGCACCCTCAGCAAGTTTGTAAATGAGTGGTGCGGTTGACACATCAGAAGGACGGGATGCTATCCAGAGGTACCTAGACAAGCTCAAGAAGTGGGCTCAGAGGAGCATCATGAGGTTCAACAAGGAGAAGTGCAAGGTCCTGCACTTAGGTCAGGGCAACCCTCTGTACCAATACCGGCTGGGGCATGAAGGGATTGTAAACAGCCCTGCTGAGAAGGACTTGGGGGTACTGGTAGACGAAAGGCTGGACATGAGCTGGCAATGTGCCCTCGCAGCCCAGAAGGTCAATCATATCCTGGGCTGCATCAGAAGAACTGTGACCAGCAGATTGAGGGAGGTGATTCTGCCCCTCTACTCTGCTCTGGTAAGACCCCTCCTGGAGTACTACATCCATCTCTGGAACCCTCAGCACAGGAAGGTCATAGACCCATTAGAATGAGTCCAGAGAAGGGCCACAAAAATGATCAGAGGCCTGGAACACCTGTCCTAGAAGAAAAGGCTGAGAGAGCTGGGGTTGTTCAGCCTGGAGAAGAGAAGGCTCTGAGGACACCTCATTGCTGTCTTTCAATACCTAAAGGCGGCCTTTAAGAAGGATGGGGACAGATTTTTTAGCAAAGCCTGTTGTGGTAGCACGAGGGGTAACAGTTTTAAACTGAAGGAGGGTAGATTTAGGTTTGATATAAGGATGAAGTTTTCACCATAAGGTGGTGGAACACTGGAATGAGTTGCCCAGAGAGCTGGTGGATGACCCGTCCTTAGAGATGTTCAAGGCCAGGTTGGATGGGCCCTCTAGTAGAGGATGTCCTTGCCCATGGCAGGGGAGTTGGACTAGATGACCTTCAAGGTCCCTTCCAACTCAAGCTATCCTGTGATTCTGTGACTAGTTCATACTTAATAAGCATTCCTGGAAACTACGCGTGTCTGTAATCAGACATCTTCCACTCTCTCTTTTGTTAGTAGTGCCCTAATTTTCCACCTAATATGTTACTTTTCCCCGAAAGTCCTGCAATTAGTAAGACAAACATCTAGGTCCCACTGAAAAATACGGGAGAAGGCATTCAAAACTTGCTTTTATTTGAACAGCTTGAAGTTTTACTGTACCAACTATAGTTACTTTGCTAAAACTTAATTTAAATAAGCAAGTGTGGAAGCCAATACATCAGTAATGACAGTATTGTTGTCAGATTAAGAAAAAGACCCATATCCCTATACTTCACTGTTTTTCATTCCCCTAGACAGAATGCTCAGCTCTGTTAGGAACAATTTTTTGGTCCACTTGAATCAGAAGTTAGCACTGCAGAACTGCAAGTATTGTTGAGAGTGCCTTATCTAGTACTGTCTCTAATGATGCTACCACCATATGTCACAAGTTACTATTTGGTAATAACACCAGTAACAGCTACTTCCAAATTTCAGACTAATGCTCATAAAATAGATTCCTCTTATAATTCTTGTTAAGAACAAGAGTTACACATTGAATTTAAGTAACACTTCAGTTCTCTCGATATTTCATAATTTTTCTAGAGAAGAATTTATCTATTGTCACACTTGGCTCTCATTTGAATCAACACTTCATTGCAATTTCTTTCTGTTCCTAATTGAGATAGTCATACAAGCATCACAGAACTTCAGAATCACTCAAGAGGAAAGAAATGTTCTTATCCTCCCCAAAGAAGGCCAGGGATATTTAATTTTACTCAGGTATTAAAGTTAGGGAGGTCTATGTTTTGCAGTTTTGATTGGTTGGGATTTTTTGTTAGTTTTGTTAAAGTTAGGCATGGATAGTTGTTTACTTTCTCCTGAAATCGTCAAAGCTATCTGTCTACAAAACTAGAAATTTTGTTTGGTCTCCTCTATACCAAAGGTTTCTATAAAAATAATTTGGCATATATTAGGTGAAATGACTCTGAAGGTCAGACACATTTTTCAAATAAAAATATTTCTTTTCTAGAAAATCAGTAAAATAAAAATTTCACAATATGTCCAAAGTCTTTTGCACAAAATATAATCCAGCTAAATCCACAGAAAGCCTTGAACCCAGCCCTCCTAAACTGAAACTCTCTAAACAGTGTCTATCCAGAAATTAACTGCTTATACAATGAGGGAGGATCACATAAACTCTGCGGTTTTAGGATATCTATTCATCAAATCTTCAAAATAAATCTGCATTGTACTGATATTAAATAGCTGCTCAGAGCTCCTAAGCACAGGTAAATATCCCTGAACACCTAAATTCCAAGAGAGTACAATATTACTTTTCAGTCTGAAAGTACTAGGCAATAAGCATTAACTGCAGTAGAGGTTCAATCCTGCCGAGATCACAACCAAGACAGGTTACCCAGTACAGTGGGTATTAAAATACGCTTGGTGATATAGAACTTGGTCTTTGTATCATCTGTTTATTATTTGTTCTATTTGTATTTGTGTAAACTTTCAAAAATACCAACAGTTTGTTTACGTCGAAGTGTTGCTGATTTTGTAGAATTATCTTTTCTCATTTACTGAGCACCAAGTAAATTTTTTAGTCACTAGCTTGGAATTTAAAACATCTAATTTCTATTTGAGACATATTGAGGTTGAATATCCTTTTCACTTTGTGTGACTGATTTATCAGAAATCAGGTAGCAATTTAGTGATAAAAAAAAGTATATTCCCTTCTGCTTTCTCTACCACTTACTAAATTTCAGATTGTTATATAAGTTATATTTTTAAAGCTGGATAAGAGTTACCTGGAAAGGGGCAAAGTTCAGTACAGCACCCCAACCATAGGGAAGGATCGCTGCTTATACGTTTAGGAAGGACAGCTGATGAGGCGCACCAGTCCCTGGAACCAGGGCTAGAGCTATGCTGCACCCTGGGACCAGGTGAGGTCCACTCATGCTGAGGTCTCAGCTGCTTGTGTCCTCGGTAACTAATGTGAAGTTACTTCAGTTCTCCTGCCATTCCCCCAGCAACGCTGACAGGCACGTAAGTATATTCTGAGTGCAAGAGGAGACAGAACAGATGGATGCAGACAGGGGAGCACATGAAAACTGTGGGACCATATTGGCAGTAGTCATAACACATCACCAGGCTAACTGTCGTCACGATCCCTGCAGGCATCAGAGCAAAGAGGAGTTAAGGGGGGATTTGAAGGGGATAATGAAGTAGGCCAACAGGCATTTACAAAAATCTCTTCTCAAGCATGAGAGATGGTACAAGAGAAAGGAGGGTTTGCTGAAACATAGCAGGAAGCGGAGATGATGCTGACATCAGGAGCCGTCTGGGAGCAGGAGTGAGGCATTTGACACCGAGTGGGAAATAAGTATGGAAAAGTGATATTGTGAAGGGCCTTGAAAGCAGAGACAATTTAACATCTGAGACACCACAGGGAAAGCAATACCATCAGAATGACTGGTTAGGAAAGTGTCTGAAGCAGCAGTCTCTATGCATATCAACACAGTAATGAAGGCTAAGTAAGACTATAAAACCAGAAGAGTTTGGGTTTTTTTCTGCACTGGAATTAATTTCAAAGAAATGGCATTTGCCATAAAACAGAAGCATAGCAATATAAGCAAAAATAAAGTTACCTAATAAGAAAACCAATTGGCAGAATCTGGACAGTTAAATTTCACTGCATAATACCACCATTAATTCTAGCAATATTGCCAGTGGAACAGGCTGAAATTGTCATTTCCGACAGAAAAAAATATTTTGCAAGATAACCAAATCTATGATGGATGTAGGCAGGCACAAATCCTTTTAAATAAGTGGTGCAGCACCTATTTCAGTAACAGTCTCCCCTAATGTTTCATGAAGTTTATGACAAACAAATTGCAATATGTGGAGAAAGCAAAACTTTCTATGTATCACACTGAGATATGAAAATGGCACAAGGGTTACTTATCAAAACATGCATGTTCCATTCTGTACAACTTCAGTCAGATAAGACCTCACAAAAAAAGCTACTCTGAGACAATACAGGCTTAAAACACAAAGTTTTTGAGAAAGATAAGAGATAAGGAGCACTCTAAACAACTGATTATTTCACCCTATACTTGAATTGCCAGTCACAGCATTTTAACCATCAATAATATCAAAATAGATATTTGTAATTCATATTCCTGCAAAAAAAGTTAGAATAGTCTTTTGAAGATTATTAAGCAATGATTATGTAGCTTAGAAAAATTGTATTTGTCCGTTTTAGTATCTAAAATAGTTTTAAGATTTTTTTGATCTATATTCAATAACTTGCCTTCTATTTAATTTAGCTAATAGCTAAATAAGGAATAAATAATTATTTTTCAATAAGAAATAATTTTGTATTATGAAAAAATTGTTCTGAAACACCACTAAATACAGAGAAGCTCAGTAGCTCAGCCATGTTTGGGAGAATAAAGGTCCACATGAACACAGGAGAAAATTAACTAATAATTGCTATATCTTTTCCCAGTATTACTTGGTCTTCTATAGATCTGTGAGAATAATTGCTAGTGAAATTGGCTTGGATTCCCAATCACTTTCACGTAAGAACTCAACATCTCATTTTCAGATCTTTTCCCAGAAAGATATATTCGATGTTGACACGTTGTTTTCCTCGTCCCCTGACTTTTCAGAAGTCAAAGCAAAGTTTAATTTTAGAGAGTAAAAAGAGCCACTGTGTAAGTGGCTTAACTGCCTATTGGGAAAAGAATTTGAGTATCCTATGATTTTCCCCCATCACAAACAGCAATTTCTGTCCCTCTTTTGGAAGGCTTTCTCCCTCTTGGCCATAGCATAATACTAACAAAACCATACAAAAACCTCATAGGCTACATAGTATCATCTTTTGGTGACAATTAAATTAGGATACAAAATGGTTTTTAATGTCTTCCTTGGCCAAAGGGAAGGAATCACAGCTCTGCAGAAAAAAAGGGGTTAGAACTGCCTCCTACAGAAAGTAGTAACAGGGTTTCCTTTTAAAAGCTGAAGAGCCCATGTCTCACATTAAAACTCCTCTTATCCCTATTCCAATATATTGACTTTGATTTCCACAGTGCTGACAAGAAAAAAACAAAACTGTAAGTGCCTCCAGACCCCAGCTTCTCTTGCAATATACTGACAACCCTCTGGAATTGAAGAAAAATAGGTACACCTAAGGATCAAAGCTGTTCTAGTATCCCCTTGTTTCCTTATTGAAGAGATCACATAAAAGCCTTGCAGCAGATAATCTCTTCCTGCTCATTCAATCACTTGCTGCCCCTCAGGAGGGCATAATTTTTTTCTACAGTGGACCTCTTCAGTTCTGTCAGCATCACATGAAACCCCCCAGGATATAACTCTGGTAGCAGATACATTTCCGGGAACAGTGGCATGAATTCTGCCTCTTGTCAGCAGCTGCCAAATTGTCTAGACCCAGTTACGGAAGACAGCTTAGAGGCTCTTACACTCTGGACCTCAGTCACCATCACAATTTTGCTCGACCCAGACTTTTAGTTCCCCAGTAATTTGAATAATTCAAAATAATTACTGAACTGTCCATGATTTGTTCAAGCAAGTTCTCTGAATATGAAAAGCTGGAGATCTTACACTAGGCAATGTCTATCTATGTTAATTATTTTAGGGAAGTAAGCAAAGCACAAAGTCTGAAGTACATTTTAGAGGAATACCCACATATAGGATATCACTGGAAATATAGTAAAATGAAGGCACATTCATTGTACATGTAGGGCTAGATCCTACTTCTTTCTGTTTGTATAACCCTGGTGCTCTCTTTGGCTTGAACAAGCAGAAACTTCCCAGCTGTACGACCAGTTCTGTGTGGCATCTGGGCACCACAGCCCGTCTGTTTCTGCATATGGGTGTAGTACAGTGACAGCTTTACTGTGTATTAGTCATGCATCATGTAGTACATTTCTTGACAGAGGCAAAAGAAGTTTATGACTTGAAGCAAATAATTTTTCCCAAGGGCTTCTCAGAGCCAGGCAAAAGGCCAGGGCTTAGGTCAACAGCCTGGAGTTTGGCAACCATTTTCTATCATTGTTTTCTCTGTGAGGGTCCAGTACCTGATCATGTTGGAGAGTGTGGCCCTATGTTGATTGAGAAGGCACTTTGAGACAACTAATAAGGAGCTGTATTGGACATCAATATTCAATCACAGAATCACAGAATGGCTGATGTTGGAAGGCATCTCTTAAGATCATCTTGTCCACACCCCCCTCTGCTCACTCAGGGCCAACTAGAGCCAGTTGTCCAAGACCGTGTCCAGATGACTTTTGAATGTCTCTAGGGATGGAGACTCCACAACATTTCTGGACAACCTACCTGGGCAGTCTGTCACTTCCTGCTAAATTACCCAAGGAAAGAAGTCTACCAGAAGGAGGACACTTAACCTCAATATAAGTTGGTGTCTACAAACCTACACAGGCTGTGGATTAAGCATCCTGAATGAGATCAGCAAGCTAGAAAAGTTCCCACTAATTAAAGGTGATGGCAACTGCATGCAGTAACATGGGCAGTTTATGTGCCCTGAAATTGTACTAAGCAATAAAGCAGGGTGCGGTGACCCCCAAACTAGCACCAAACAAGCTACCCCCCCAGAACTGCACCACCTTGCTGTTTTCCCAGGGCAAGGGAAAGCATGCACATATATGCAACACTGTGTTCAGACAGTACGCTTCCTAGCTGCCCACAGAGAGGATGGTTTACATATCACTGAAATAATACCTTAAAACATTACTATTCAATATAACCATGTCTCTGATTTCCATGGAAGTTTTAAAGGTAAAACAAACCTGGCAATTTAGAAACGACTTAAGCAGCTTAAAGGTTGACAGATAAAGGCCAATCTTACTGTGATAGATTCCACAGTGTATTAGAAGAATTTATAATAGAGAAAAAAAACAAACCACAGAGTAACAGATTCCAGTACACAGACATGTGATTCAGATTTTGCAGTAAGAAACTCCATACCTATTCAACTGCCTCTTCATTGACAGGAATATATTACATCCCACTATAGTTATCCGGTAAATGCAGGAATATTAAAAATGCTTTACAAATACTTCATTCTTCTAAGTCAAGCATTTCTTAGAGAAATAAAAAATCCTGCTAGCTCCACTCTAAAGGTCATGGCAGCTATAAAGTCTAATAAAAAATTTCCAGATGGCAGCAGCCAATTTCCAATAAGATTTAATTTGGTTAATTGACTGTCTTATTTACTAATTTATAGGAGTATGCAGTTCATTCAAATTAACCTCAATTGCTGTCATGATTTAAGCAAGGTTAAACAACCTGAGATAAAAAAAAAAAATAAATTGTGTGTATGGGAAATGACAAGGAGGTTATTTTCCTATTTGGCATACTAATATAGTTATTGGGAATTCAGAGGCTCTTGCTTTTGTTTAGAATAAAGAAAAATAGGAAATACTGACTAATTTAAGTTAACATAAGGACTATGGAAGCATGGAACATTCTCGCTACAATTCTTTAGTAGTTTTTAAAAAAACCAACAAACCTCTGGGTGAGACAGCAAAAATATAAGCCAGCTAACAGGAATAAGGGACTTGCTTCAGCTTAGAGAGCTTGTACAAAAATTTTTTCCAGCAGACACAGTCCTCAGCACTTAAACTGTAGCACCAATTCCTCACACCTTGGTTCTACAAAAAGTTTCTCCACAATATCAGCTTTTCAGTACTGAAAATCTAATTTCTCTACCATCTTTTCACTCTCACATGAAGAATAAAAGAATCCTTTTTTTATCAAAGGAAGAAAAAAATAAAAGAAATAAAAGGCAGTACTAGACTGTAATAAGGCATTTGTGGATTTAGCCAGCTCTGATTGCTTATCAGATTCATCTGGTACTGTGCTTTGTCTAATCCTGAATGAGTTTAGCAAGAAAGGAAAGTTTTTACTGGAGAAATAAGTTAGTCCTTGAAGATATATAAAACTTCTGGGTTCCTACAGACTGTTTCAATTGAAGGTTTTGTCTGAAAACTGAAACATTCTTCTGAGGAAAAAACTGCAAAAACCTTAGTGAGATGCCTTTTATTCAATTGCTTGGAAAAGCAAGAGAGCGGTATCCCACAGAGCCTGCAGAAACAGGGTTTGATATGTGTTGGCTCCTGGACCCTAGCCACCTCTGGTCCCACTCAGGCCACTCCTGTCTGTAGCACAGATCAAAGATTGAGAAGAGAGGGGAAGAAAAGAGGCTGGGTTGTTCTGTGAATTCTTGAATGGCACAAAGTTGAAGGAATAGCTTATGTCTGTGCTCACAGCATGTTGATCATGCCCTTGCTTGCAAGGTATTTAAATTTCAGAAAGAGCTTTCTTTATTTATTGTTGTTTTGTTTTGTCTTGCCACTGGATTTTAAGATTCTTCTCTGTTGTTTCCAATTCTCCAGAAGAAGAGGATTTTTTGTTTCCTAAGGAAAATTCCTTAGGTTTTTGAAACCTAAGGAATATGAAATAACGTGAATGAAAGACCTGAAGCTTGAAGAAAAAAGTTCTACAAATTGCAAAACACTTGCTTTAAAGTCCCTGACAATGAAAACTCTGAGGAATATCTATGTTATGATAGACTGAATTCTCTCATCTACTGAATGAAACTATTCATAATCAGAAAAATCAAATACACCTATAAACAGTACAGCTGGCTTCCTTTTTAATGGAGCTTGATATATCTTCACACCAGGGAGCGGTTTCAGACAGAAATGTTTTTGTGAAGTGTTGGCAAGAAACACATGCAAGAATGAGAATGCACTACAAGATGACTTCTTGGAAGGTCAAGCATTGATGTGACCGTGCTCTGCTCACTGCAGTTGTTTTCAAGTTTTCCTGACATTCATCACAATTAATTCAACACATCATGCCTTTTCCTTAAAAGGAAATTTTCCCCAAAAATCAAATCAAAAAACCCTGAATATGTATAGAAAGCAGAGTGTGCATCAACATAAAGCAGGAGAGTATGTGTTCACACTGGCATATCTGCTGTAAACTCGGAGTGCTATCAGTGCAGGTATGACAAGATTGCTAAATAGCTCATTTGTGCCTGACACTGCAGAGATACCTGGTGCTCACAAGCAGCAAAGAGCTGGCTTGGATGTTTAATGTCCTTTGCCCTCATTGACTGAAAAGTCTCATAAATGCAGTGATAATTTCAGAAAGTAATGGTTTTCTGATTCTATGCAGTGGGAAGTCTTACACAGGGGCCTGAGCTAAGATAGCTGACTTAGAAGCATTTCTAATGGGCAAGTAACAAAGCAATTCCATGCACAGAATTTAGTAGACTATTTTTCCTGCAACTTTTTATACAGCTTTCTTATTTTCAACTAATGTCGCATTAGTGAGAAATAAGAAGTGTTGATTTCCAAACTGTGATTCAGGGAAAGGCCTCTGCAGTGTGTTAATGCCCAACTGGGAGAGGAACAAGTGGCAACTGCCAAAGAAGGCTCCTTTCCAGGCTTCCTGTCTGAGGCAAATGCTTCCTGGCTTTTGAATGAGGATTGACAGTGCAGTGAAAACAACAAGAAAAGATATTAAGAAAAAGTAACACTTTTAGAGTAAATGTCATACAGCTCTGCCTAAAACACATGCTTGTTACCATCTGTTGTATACAACCTGTGTGCCTCAGCTGCGCTCTGAGCACATTACTGTTCCTTGGGGTGTCACTGGAAGCTTTCTCACTCAGAAAATGTTGGATGTGGAATTGGTTTGGTAGTATATATAGCTAATTCAAAGAGTATCACATTTATCTGATTAATTTGAAAAGAATCTCTGCTTTGGAGACAAAAGTCCTTTAGCACCCTGCTAGACAGATTTTGCACACATGGGTAGCTTTAGCCAGGTTCAGATTTCAACTTGTGCAGAACTGTCAGACGTGGCAGTGATTTTTTCAGTCATTATTCTGTTCTAATTTTGCTTCCATTATTGCCAATAAGAGAGTAGAAGAAGCACATTTCTTTAGGAGCTGATATAGCTGAAGTTCTCTTCAGGAGCTTTGTGACGTAAGGAAAAGAGTATCTTTTGATTGATCTATAATCAAAGATCTATAATCATCTGCCTCTGTCAGTCATGTTATTTTTACGCTTTGGTTCTTCATGAGGTCTCAGGCTGCAATGAATGCCTGAACTTCTCACTGGTACCAGAGCAGACAACAGTCTGCAATGAGTGCCCAGGCCATTCTCCTGGGAAAAGGTAAGTACCTGCACGAGGTGTGCATGGGTTGATGATCTGTTACATCAGGTGTTTCAATTACAGAAAACAGTTAACAGACTGTGCAGTATTAGAGGAGCCAAGGCAGAGATAGGTGGCTTCAGAACCGTGCTCCAATAGCAGACACCACTGAGAATGAAGTACCTTAGACCCTGGTGACCCACAAAAGCAGGTCTTTGCCACAGTCTCCACCCTCTAGAATCACAACTGAAAATTGATATAAAGTTTTAGCAGTAGTAGACACCAATGAGCAAGGCCCACACAGAATAACTGCACCAATAACACACAGTGGGTATCACAAAAAGAAACAACGTATGCTTCTAGTGGGCGACCATCCGTTAAAGAGCACTGAAATGCTGACAGGGAGTCATGTGAGGTATTCTGCCTTACCAGAGCTAAGATGTGCACAACTTGTCAAGAGCATGGATTACTATTCCTTGTTGCTCTTTCATGTGGACATGAATGACTCTGCAACTCGGAAACTGGGTAGAATTAAGGAGCAACACAAAACCCTAGGGGAACAAGTGAAAATATTGGGACCCAAGTTCTCTTTTCCTCTGTTTTACTAGCTGGAGGCAAGGGGACATCTAGAATAGTGCTTATCAGCTTCTGGCTGTGTGGCTGGTGCCCTAACGGTTTTGACTTTCATGACAATGGGACATTCTGTGCAGGCTACAACCTGATAGGGAGGGACGGAATTCTCCTGTCTAGGAGAGGCAAGGGAATCTTTGCCAGCAGGCTGGCCAGCTGGGTGAGGTGGGTTTTAAACTGAAGGACATGGGGGATGGGGTCCAAAATGATAATGCTCATGTCATCACATCCAACTGGAGAATATGTCAGGACAACCAAAGCTGCAACAAATGCCCCTTAGCTGTCTCCCAAGATGAGAACCAGGCAGCCAACTACCCCAAGGGTCTGTATGGCTATGAAGTATCCTCTTGCACCCCTCTAGGGAAACCTGTGTACTCGACTCCCCCTCTGAAATGCCTGTACACCAATGCACACAACATGGGGAATAAACAGAATGAATTAGAGATCTGTGTGCGGTCACAGGGCCATGATCCCATTGCAATTACAGAGACACAGTGGGATAACTCACAGGACCAGAATGCTGTCATGGATGGCCATGTACTTTTTAGGAAAGACAGGTCAGCAAGACAAGGTGGTGGAGTTGCTGTTTAGGTGAGACAACAATGAGTTAAGAGCTTATGGATAAGAATTAAAGGGCAGGCTAACATGGGAGATGTTGTTGTGGGTACTATGGGCCTATGTATTATGGACCACCTGATCAGGACAAGGAATTTGATGAGGCCTTCTACAAACAGCTGAATGTTGCCTCACAATCACAAGCTCTGGTTCCCATGGGGGACTCAACCACCCTGATATTTGCTGGAAAGTCTACACAGACAGGCACGCACAGTCCAGGAGGTTCCTGCAGAACACAGATGATATCTTTTTGAAACAGGTGGTCAAGAAGGCAACAAGGAGAGGTGCACTACTGGAACTTGTACTAACAAAGAAGGACTGGTTGAGGATGTGAAGACTGGGGGCAGCCTTGACTGCAGTGACCATAAGACAGTAGAGTTCAGGATCGTGTGTGGAGGACGCAGAGTAACAAGTAGGATTATGGACTTTAGGATAGCTAACTTTGGCTTCTTCAAGGAACTATTTGGAGAAATCCCATGGGTTAGGGCTCTAGAAGGTAGGGGGACACAAGAGAATGGGTTAGTATTCCAGTACTGCTTCCTCCAAGCTCAAGATTGGTGCATCCCTATGAGTAAGAAATCAATCAAAAGGGGCAACGGGCCTGCATGGATGAACAAGGAGCTGCTAGAAAAATTCAAATGAAAGAAGGAAGTTTACAGAATATGGAAAAAGAGACTAACCGTTTGGGAGGAATACAGGAACATTGTCAGAGTATGCAGGGGTGTAATGAGAAAAGCTATGGCCCACTTGGAACTATATATTGCAAGGGATGTCAAGGACAACAAGAAGGGCTTCTTCGAGTGTATCAGTAGCAAAAGAAAGACTAGAGGAAATGTGGACCTGCTGCTGAATGATGTGGGTGCCCTGGTGACAGAGGATACAGAGAAGGTGAATGCCTTCTTTGCTTCAGTCTTTACTACTAAGTCCGGCCCTCATAAGACCCAGACTCTGGAGGTAAGAGAGAAGAGCACTGGAGAATCTCTCTTATGAGGAAAAGCTGAGAGACTTGGGTCTGTTTAGCCTGGAGAGGAGAAGACTGGGAGAGGTTCTTTCAAATGCTTATAAATATCTAACAGGTGGGTGTCAAGAACATGGGGCCAGACTCTTCTCAGTGGTGCCCACTGACAGGACAAACGGTGATGGACACAAACTAGAACACAGGAAGTTCCATCTAAACATGCAGAGAAAACTTCTTTACTTTGAGGGTGATAGAGCACTGGAACAGGTTGCCCACAGAGGTTGTGGAGTCTCCTTCTCTGGGCACATTCAAAACCCACCTGGATGCATTCCTGTGTGACCTGCTTTAGGTTATCCCTGCTCTGGCAGGCGGGTTGGACTAGATGATCTCCAGAGGTCCCTTCCAACCCCTACCATTGTATTATTCTGTGATTCTGTGATTTAGCTGCAATCATTCTATTAGTTAAATATTTAATATTTAATATGGAAAAGGACATATAAAAAATTAAAAACAGTGCCAAAAAGCAACTAGCTTTCACATAAATACCCCAAGTTTATGTGTTTTTAATGGCAATTTGTGTATTGACTTGTTTAGTTTTCATCTATTCACTTTCTATGTGCTTAGTCTCTTCCTATGGTCAGCATCTTCTTCAGCTCATTTGTTTTTGCACTTTACCTCACCTCTCCACAGATCTCCTCAGGTCCTAACTGTTTTACATATATTTCTGCTTAAGCTCAGTCATAGCACTTCCCTTTTCTTCTTAGCCAAAAAAGAGAAGTATAGGTTCTTTTAAAATATCCACCATTCCTTGCTAGCTTATATCCTCTACTTCTTTTCCTAGACTCTTACAAAGTGACTGGAACACTAGACACAAAGTGTTTATAGGCACCATGGACTGCTGTCTCTAGAAAAGTTTCCCAATAACAATGATTCCATGCACTTCCTTTAGGCTCCTTCTCTCAGTCTCTTCATTTATATTATTTATATATATGGCAAACCATAAACTTGCATGAAAGTGTCCTATATAACTGTACTTGTAATTGAATTTTATGTCCATCATATTTCTCTGTTTCTACAGAAATTTGTAAAAAAATCAAATTTTAACTGTATCAGAAATTGACTTCTTGTGCCAAGACTCAAATATCTTTTTTTGTCTTTTAGCTCTAATTGTAACATTAGCTACTTGTGATCATTTTGACAAAATTAAAATACACAGATGAATCCATTTAAAAACTTTAGTGAGCACCTTACATCAATTCTTGTGTGGCGTTGGTTTGATCAAGTAAAGGCTTTATTTTAGCTCTTCAGTGCAAACACTGTTTGTTTTTTTTTTAAGGACAATTAAATCTGTAATAATTGTTATTTGCTTTCTTAAGTCAGACTCCCTATTTATATTTGTAGTATAAACCTTTGGCACTGTCTTGACCATAAACTTCCCTCTCAGTTCTTTAGTATACTACTCACAATCTTAGTGACAGCCTCGCTTACTACAGGGATTTGTCTCCACTCTACAAAACAGTGATTTCATGTCTATTTTTGTTATGTTGTCATTTATTTGGCATTCTGTGCCAATTCAGTCCTTCTTACCTATTAAATTATTTTAGTACTGTCCTGACCCCCTATATGAATCTGTTATGACTCATGATGACAGAGGTTCATGGCAAGTGATCTTGTAATTCACCTTATTTTCAGTGAATTTTAGCCTGTTTGCACATCATTTGTTACAGTTTGTCTTTTGGAACTTAATGCAGACCATGTCTAATCTGATAGCAATTTCACTCTGACTTCCATTGTTTTTGGATTCAGCATCAGTCTTTCTCATCAGTGTAAAATAATTATGCATAAAAAAGTAGGCAAAAACAACATTGGGAATCAAATTAAAGCTTAGATGATCTTTTTACAGCTTCAGAATGAGAATATCCTAAATCCTAAGTATCCTAAATACCTTGACTGAAATGCATATGCTACATGTAAGTGGAAATGTAACTTTCAAATGTCAATGCACATCCAGGATGTTTATTTCTACATAAACAGAATCAGAACATATGGCCAACCAATAACAGTATATCAGCAAGCCCTTTTAGCTCCTGAGATGGTGCCTTGAAGAGAATGTACTATCATATGCCCCTTCTAGATATTGATTCTTGTCCCTGTTGAGCTGTCTAGGCACAAAAAGAATGGTGTGCTTCTTAGAGAAACAGCAATATTGTTGATTTGAGTGTCAAACTACTAAGCCTTGAAATAATGTATATTCTACTGTGATTTTGTTCAAAAGATGAAAGATGTTATGTACTAAGAAAAAAGTTTATTCTTCTCCATATCTCTTCTATAATTTGACTTATATCATTTAAGATACTTAAGAATAGTGTGATGCCTTCTAAACTTCTACAATAGAAAAGAGAAAAAATATCAGCACTACACTCTATAAGCATTGCTTTTTCAGTTAAAAGGCAAAATTCTAAAAGCTGTAAGGATGTAATTACGTCCTCTGAAGGTCAAAGTAAATGTTTAATGTCATAACAGAAAATTTTGCCTGAAACATTTTGTAGTATTTCTGGAGAAACTTTTTAAAAAATGTTGATCATTCATAGGACAAGGGGCAATGGGTGCAAACTGGAGCACAGGAGGTTCCATGTGAATATCAGGAAGAACTTTTTCACTGTGAGAGTGACAGAGCACTGGAACGGGCTGCCCAGAGAGGTTGTGGAGTCTCCTTCACTGGAGACATTCAAAACCCACCTGGATGTGTTCCTGTGTGATGTACTCTAGGTGACCCTGCTCTGGCAGGGGGGTTGGACTAGATAATCCTTCGAGGTCCCTTTCAACCCCTAGGATTCTGTGATAAAAATAAACTGATCATTCTAGAACAATTATTCTTATCTCACTTTCAATATTTGACCAGTTATAACCTCACAAATGAGCAATTGGGAGGCATAAAAGATGGTGGTGAGCAGAATATGATGCAGATGCAGTAAGCAGTCACGTTTTATTAGAGAAAAGAGTTTGGAGGCAGTCAGAGAAATACCTAAATTTTAAACAGACCACTGAAATAATAAAGCTCATTCTTACAGCATTCTATTTAAGAATCTACCTAGAAAAATAAAGAATGGACTTGTAGCTTCTAAGGCAATGAGTGGGAAAAGCAGCACTGTAAAAAAGACTGTTTAGTTTTTGTATCTGAAGAAACCTTTTCTAACCCCTGTTTATGCCTGTCAGAAATCAGCTCTCTTGGCTGGTAGTTCAATCTACTAGCAGTAGTCCATCTGTTTGGAAACCCTGAGGAAGATTGAGGTTTTTGTGGATAAAACAGGGAGGATTGCAGTCAACGTAATAGATTCAGGCAAAATGACATTGTGAACTTTCATTTTTAAATAATTGGCTATGACATAAAGATGGGGAAAGTAGAACACACAGATGAAAAAATAAAGGACTAGATTAAATTCTATTTGAGGATGTCTGTATCAGCCTACAAATAAATTAGAAAACTATTGCCATAATATTTTAAGAGACTATATCTGCGAAATGACAATTTGACCATAGGAAGTAACCTGGACACTTGTACCTGTTTTGCTCTAACTACAACCCTATTGAAAGGTTGAGTGCTAATGTATTCAAAATCATGTATATATGTTTTTTTCATCTGTTTAGTCATACATAATTACTGACTAGCTAAAGTCTTGATTTAATAGGTTTTGGTGTTATATAGAATGTCATCATCAGTTACACTGACTAATGCAGCCAGAAGAAAAAGTTGGTGGGTATACAATGTAAACATATCAAATTTATTTTAAAAATCCTGGAAATCATCTTTCATCTCTATCCTTACAAAAATTAATACCATATATGTGCCTTCCTGACAAGATTCACAAAATTGTATGCTATGGGACTGAGACATTCTATCTCAGTGTGTACTGCTGTAACTCTAGAAAAAATTCTGTTCAAAAAAACATAAGAAATATAACAAGAGTGAGGATACGGTGATTGTTTAACATTTTTCAGAGGCATATTATGTAGAACTTATGTTAAGTGTATCATTTTTCTGTAGGGCAAAATGTTGAGTATTATAGTTCTTACTAGGTTCAGCCAAATTATGAAGACCACAGCACTATGTAGGGTTGGGATCACAGTCACTCCAAACACAGTGTAACATTTTCTGATAGATGTTTCAAACTTCTAAGATTTATCCAGCATAACAGGAGAAAGTTTGAATTTTTCAGAGATTAAATTTAAAAATTCAAACAAAGAATTTTAAATAGCTTGGGCTTTGTGTCTGCACAAAGAAATTTATTGAATACAATTTCAAACTACATTATTTGAAACTGAGACGCTTATCTATCTTCCAAATGAAATTATCTTTAAAAAGAGAAAAATCCTGAAATAGAAATGTATTTACTGATAAATAAATTCATTGATTATATGAGTTTTTGAGTGGAAGTAACCAAAATAAATAATTTCTACATGCCTAACATTTATTTAAGATACTTTTGATTTCATAAGTTTCTTAAAATATTTTAAAGAAACCTCTTGGTTACTTTGAATCAATAGTCTAGATGGTGTCGTCATTGTAATTCACAATATACTCTTTGAAAATATTTCCACTTTTCTAGTTTTGATCTTTGCTTCTTAAAGCACTAAATGCAACTAGTACTGAAATCATTATTTATTTGCTTGTACAACTGCAAAGTGTTTTCCTACAACACAGTTCTAAAGTTAATCTGATGAAGCCAAAGGGGTACCACAAACTGCCTCATGTGGAGTGTGCCAGCCTCCTAAAGTGAAAATATTCTCAAAAAGTGTAGCACTGCCATATGACTTAACTTTATGAAGTGTCTTACAATATGCGATGTTTTTCTTAAAACCTGCACCACAAAGATCTGCAAATTACTGATATATTTTGTTTTCAGTTTCAATAGATTATATGCCTGAAGTTTATGATTACAGTTTGTGGCTGAACTGTTAGCAAAATATATGCTACAAACTCACATCAAGAGACCAAACAAAACATTCAATATTTATCCATTTTAAAAAATGCCATGACTTTGGAAACCTGATTTGTGATTTTATTGTAAAAAATATAGGTTTGGAAATTTCATTATTATCGAGTCAATGCTGCAGCAGATTCTTGGGATTCATTAAAACATCTATTTCACCTTTCAATCTGCAACTGTGTTCTGTAACCTGCTGAGGTCCCTCAAATCACTGTTCAGAAATTGAATAATTATTGCTTCTACTTATTTAGCTGCATTCGAGGAGTTGAATCAAATATTTATTCTCCTTTAACCTTGTTAAAATAGACCTATTTATACAGTAATTAAAATTGGATTTGTAATTTTTACTGTCTCTTCTATATCTATAGCATACACCTATAAAATCTTCATAGCTTTACCATTAAAAAAACCCAAACAAACCTGGGTTTGACAGCATAATTCTTGGTGATATGTTAGACTTGTAAAATAATTACCTGCACTCATCTACTCCTGTAAAGGTTTACTAAAATCTGTCTCTACTGGTATATTTAAGTCAGGTCTTCATGGGGTGGAACTGTGCTCACTAAACAGAATTTATTTAAAAATATAATAAACCTTTAGATAATATCTCTGTTCCTTCCAAGGAAGCTCTCTGTTTAGGAATTAAATTCAGTGTTGTGGTATTAACAAATTATTTTCATTGTTATTCTCACCAAAGATGAGGAAAGGTCTCCAGTGCCCTTTCTTATCCTTAACACCTTTGTGAAGGTGTGGAAGGTGGAGAGATACTTCACCTGAAGTAAACTGAGACCAAGACAAATAAAGCAGTCTTTAAAAAAAATAAATATTCAGATGAGAGACAATGACTTGTATAAAGATTTCAGATTCAGTTTTCTATTTATTGCCATTAGGTCCTAAATCAGAAATGATATCCTGAGAGCTTACATTCACCAGACTATCATGTTCTTATGTTGTGGTTTCATTCACAGACCTGATGGCCAATAAGGTACTATTCTCTTTTCAGCACTTTTCAGTTCTGTCCCATGGCTCTTTCAGGCTCCAGGATTTTTTTCCAATTATCTTGGAGATTTTTATGATGGTTTTAGTGTAAATAATGTCATTGCCTGAAATAACAAGGCCTTCCAGTCCTATTTTATTATGTAGGATTTATGGATTTTTCCAGGAAAAAATATTCAAAAAGCTGTACAAGTGCAAAAGGATTTTGTTTATTGTTATTTTTCACACAGAGATTTTTTTTTGTTACAGGATTTTTTTTTCACTTTTTCAAATGTTATTGATAAAAAAGAATACTATGGAGTGACTGGACTGTGCTTGCTGACCTGTAGTACTGAATACACAAAATTTGGAAGACACAGTTGGAATGACTATGCCAAGAACTATGCCAATAGTACAAATCCATCAATACCAAATATATTTTCTTTCTCAATATGCTGTAACACATGGTTTCCTTTTTCTTTTCTGTGCAAACATCCTTGTAATGAAGAACACTAAAACCAAAGGGATTTCCTGGATGACAGAATGCAGTATTCTCTGCTGTCACCAGCAGCCAGCAGTTGCTTTCATAACAAGTTGAGGCTCCTGATAACTCCTTTGGGGTAGCTAACCCAAAATCTGACTGCAATAACTTTTAGGAAACTTCTTCCAATATCTCTGGAACGAATTAATTTTCATATGTACCAGCACTGCTGTTAATGATCTTTTTAATTCCTTGTTGCATATACGGACGATAGGATAAGATTTTACTTAGGCTAAAATCCCTGAGGTGTAGTTTTTTCTGTATACTTGTATTGTTTTGATTACCTACACTTTAAATTTGGGTATCCATAATCCTCAAGACTAGAACACTACCAATCCCTTATCTGCATCAGAAATATTTTCCTTGTATATGTTAGCTTAGTATTTTATTATTTTTATTTTTTTTTTTAATTTGGATACTTGTGGTAAAATTGGATGCTCCTGAAGTTAACTTCTGGACTCTGCTGTGGCATACCCTGGGGACAGGCTACCCTTGTGTATGTTCCATAAACCAAAGGAGAAGACAGTTCTCTGAATAATTATATTGTGACAAATACTTTTCTATGTAACATATTATGACATTCACCTAGATGAGAAGTACACCAATTCCTTTGTCTAGAAAATTCTTCAAAATACCTTCAGTTCATTCCACTGGATTTTGACACTGTGAAACCTTGAACCTAACAGTTATTTACCAGTTACCTAGTGTGGCCTTCATCCACCATACCATATTCCCCAATTAATTTGGTAGAATGTGAATACTTATATATTATTTTGGTTTTATATTTGGAAGTCAGGATTACGACACAATCATCAAATTGTTACTTTTTCAGTTTCCACCAGCAGTGCTGAGAAATCGATTTAATCTTTTCTTGTCTTTTCTCTTATTGCTTCAATTGGGATTTTCTAGACTGTTTTGAAGGCTCACCACCAGAAATGGAAATTCAAATTCTTAGGCCCCTGGTACTGGTGAGGATGGCCAGATTCATTTTACATGCTAGTGTGTGTGCATGCAACCAAAACTCACAATTTAAAAACACTTGTAAACTCAAAAACTGTAATGCTGTGATATGGCAGCTCACTCACTGACCTTATGCAGATCTAGTCAAAATCATGTGCCTGACTGAGGCAGCTGTGGATGACTTTATAATCATCTCCCTAGACATGATATAAACAGTCATAGCTTCTTTATGTTCCTTTCACAGTGCAATCAAAGGCACTAATCCTGCTTATGTGGGTGAATAACATTAAATATTTGAATAATCTCTCTGACTTCTCTCTGAAACTTCTGATGAGCCAACAGCTACTTTCATGTGTCATCATGGATTTTTTTTCAATAATAACTATACAGACTTGATAAAATACATACAGCAACAAGAAGTTTTATAGAAAAGGAAATTCTAGTCATTTAGTAAAGGTATATGTTCCTAAAATCTTGAATAAATTCTAGATCTACTCATTCTTTTTAAGATTTGTATTTTGTTTCCTGTTCCCTTAGAGAGAGTGCTCATATTTTGTATTATTTTGAATATATGTTCCTATTTATTTTTATCCATACTTTTCTATCTATTGTATTTATATATACCCATATATTTGTTTGCACAGATTCAGGATGCGTGGCCAAAGTAGGTCACAAGCAGGTAACTAAACTCAGATTTTTTTCTTCTCTTCACAGGTAAATGTATCCATTATGCATTGTTCTGAGAAATGCATCACATGCTCATCAAAAAAACCTAAGAACTGTCAATTTGATGAAGTACAGCTCGCATCTCATTAGTGTTGAGCACAGAAACAATATTCCACATCAAAAATGACTGCTAAAATATTTGCAATTACCAGCTGTTCAGCATCCATTTTATATAGATAAAAAACATGTCAAATTTAATTTATCAGACATTTTTGGCTGTCATACTTCTTTTCCATCCAATGTATTGAAAAGTTATCAAAAACCCCTCACTTTTATCCTAGGCAGGTATTGTATAGAAAAAAAAACCAAACACCACCATAAATGTTATGTATCCAGTTATAATAGCTACACAGATGCCTAATCTTTAGAAATTTTTTTCACTTTAGAAGCTGTATGAACTATTTTAAGTGTTTACCTTTTCCAGAATGAAGTCAACATTTTATTAGTTTTAGTTTGTTCATTTTGGATACTGTTACCATGGGTAAAATAAATGTAGAATTAATAATGTCTCAGTATATATTATTTGCTAGCTTTCCTGGAAAAAAATAAAAAAAGACAGACAGATTTCTTGTAAATAGAAGACATAAAACACACCATTATTTGAGTATATGGGGCAGCATGAGGAGCGCTTATGTAAATCATCAATGACATTGTAAAAAGAAGTCAACTTCTTAGTCTTTAATAGATCACAGAGGAAGAGAGAGCCTGAAGCACTCTGAAGCCAAAAACTATTTTTTTTTAAAAAGAATATTCACTATATGGATGAGGAGTGCTTTTGTTGCATTTTGAAGACCTCTAGAGTTCTGGGAATGGCTTGAATTGCACACCAGAGGCCAAGTTGCAGAAGGTAACAACAAAGTTACACCTGTTCAGATAAGGTCCTGCTTTACACTGACATTTGGGGCAGGTAAAGGGAGGAGATTATTTCCCTTTGTTCTGTACTTGTGAAGCTGCATCTAGAGTACTGTGTTTGGCTTGTCAACCTCCACTACAAACTGTAGCAATCAAACTGGAATGAGCCCGATGGAGTACCACACGGATGGTTTGGGGCCATATAAGAGGCTGAGATACCTGGATTTTTTAAACCTGAGGAGATGTCTGTAATTTTATGGGTCTGGAGTTGCTCATCTGCCCCATCTGCCAAGGACCTTTGGATTCACTGCAGCTATGCACCTATAATCAGCTATACCACAGTGGCTTAGAAGAGGTGTCACTATCACTGCAACCCTAAAGAATGAAGTATACTCTTTTGATTTTGGAAATGTATGCTGCAACATTTTTAAGTAACTTGTTTTAGAAATTAAAATGTATGGGAAATCTAAAAAAAAAAGGGGAGGGGAGGGTAATGATTCCATTTGGATTGAAAAAAAAATATAAATAAAAAAAAAATTTTTTTCAGCCAGTTCATGTAAACGCTCTTTTATTATTTTGCCCTATCTGACAGATAGGAATACTGAGGAAAAACCTGCTGCCCAAGAAACTACAAGGCTGTTAATAAATCTTCTTTATTTGTAGGTATCTTTAGATATTATTTCCCAAATCCTTTTTCTTTTCCTTTTCCATCAATAAGGTTTTAGTTCCAGAGTGAGAGCTCACAGGAGGGGAAACCATTAGCTTTCATGAGTGCCCAGTAGAGATATTTAGTTTTTCCAGGATTTGAAGCCAAGTTTGAAGCACTTTTATTGATTAAATTTATAGGAGATGCTCTAGTTATTCTCAGCGTAGCATGTTTGTTGCTGACTCCTAGCAGAAATGTTATAGTTTATTTTGATTTCAGAATAGAAAACATGCATAAATGGAAGTTCAGTCCTTTGCTGACTATTTTTTAAATGCTGGAATGAAGGCTGTAGCAACTAAACCAAGTAAATCTCCAGTTGATTGCAAGCT
The DNA here is from genome assembly GCA_013398125.1 of Aegotheles bennettii. Lineage (NCBI taxonomy): Eukaryota > Metazoa > Chordata > Aves > Caprimulgiformes > Aegothelidae > Aegotheles > Aegotheles bennettii. Next base: position 115,542 of record VZRW01012967.1, read on the forward strand.
AATTTGATAGTTTTGCATGAAATAAATAACAATGAAGTTGCTTCTTTATATAACATCTTTACTTAGCTAGAAACTAAAATACTAATGTTCTATTTATTTTAGGTCTGATTGCAGTGTAAAGCTGTTGGTATATACATAAATATCCCAGTGATATGACCTGTGACTTCAGACCCTTTTCTGTAGTTCAGTATTCATGTTTCACCATGAGAACTTTTCTTCCTGAAGCTAGAGATAATGTTGTAAAAACATGTTTGAAATCAACTTTGCCCTTCTTTGTACTCCGATCACCATTATTATTTATTTAGTATTGAGTGGCTCTATGTTTGCAATGTGAGAAAAACTAGAAAGCTTGCAGTCTAAACTAATAATACCCTTTCTTTTTGTCAATAGAGCATTACAAAACATGACCCAGTTATTGTACATGTTGTGTGATCTTAGCAAATATTCAGTAAAAACTAGAAAAATTTCAATATATGAGGTGTTTGAATGTTGTTCAATTTAGCTTTTTCTTAGTCATTAACTTGTGTGATTGGTCTCCTTCCTTAGGCACATAGCAATGTTTGTGCCTTTGATGAATGACTAAAATTTCTTAAAAAAGAGAATGACAAATTATGAATGACAGATAGCAAATATGCTTATTCCCTCTAATGCATGTGTTTGTATGCACATAAGGTAACTAATTCCAATAGACCTTCACAAAAAGCATATGCAAGGCAAGCTACATTCACATGGATGCTCATAAATACTGACCACATTGGTGGGCGTTGATTCAGCTGGTATTTTGAAACACAACAAATGCTTACAAACATTGTGTTAGCAATATCTCATATATACCTAGATGATATGAGATTGAAAGATATTTTTCCTTTATGTTAAATCTACATGTAGCATTGCTTTGTTACTACTTTCATTCTTGTAACAAACCTAGAATATGGGACGTTTTCTTCTATTACTTTAGGGAAAAAAAAAGACAGGAAGGGTGACTATAGGGAGGACAGAAATGAGTGTTTTAAAATTTGTTTATTCATTCAAAGCAAACTGTCCCTTGGCCAACATATATGTCTAACGGTCAGGGTAGATGGGGTTCATAAGCCACATTAAGTACTGATTGCTTGTTTTTCTGAGTGGGGTGTGAGCATACAGTATGCTCCTCTTAGCATCTTGGGTTTCCTTCCCTGCATTGTATCTGTGGTTTCTTCTGCTGAATTTCAAGGTTATGAACTCAGTACAAATATGGCTCCAATAGCCTATGCAAACTAGATCCCCATGTAATGAATTACCTTTTTGTGATGCAACTATTCCAAATATCAGCACATAGACAGTTATAGTTATGATATCAAAGAATGAAGATTTGTGGAAAAAACACCCACAATTTTGACATTCCCTTATTTTAGATGTCAAATCAGCTGCCTCAGAACTCAAGGTGTACCTTTCTCCTTTTTCCCCATACGCTTCTAGCCTCAGCCCCTATCCATCACACTTGAATTAGGTGATCCCAGAAGTCCAGGGAAGAGTGTGTGATTACACTCCTCAGTTCCCATTTCCAGAAAGATGACTGTGGTGTGTCTCAAATATATTCAAATACATGGATAGGCATTTTTTTTCTGAAAGCAAAACCTGTTTAGATTTTGACAGGTTTTGGTGTCCTCTGCATGGATATTTCCTACATGAAAGATCATCTAGCTCTTAATTCCTCAAAGCTAATGGATAGATTAATACATTATACTAAAAAAAAAATGTATTCTTTGTATTCAAGATGTCTGCCTTAAATGGTTTTGTTCCAGATAAATTTCTGCTAATGTGAAATGTACTTAACAACCCACAGTATCCTGCAACCTCTTTATGATTAATAAACACAATATACTAAAATTCTTCAGTTCTGTAATGTACTCTGCATATTTAAAATAACATTCAGAAGAATATAGCCTCCAGAAAAAGATTATTCAATGTCTCCAAATCAGAAAATCACACTGCATTTTCAGTTGCTGACAGTCTTTAAAATGGAAATAAACAAGTAAAACTAAGCTTCAAGAAAATTCCTGGGCCATGGAGAATATTATTAAATATTTTATAAAAGTTGTTATAGTTTAGACAGAAATCTGGTGTAAGGGGTGCATACCAGTAACCACAAATAATTGATATGTCAATTTTGGCATGGAAACATAAAATTGGCTGCAACAAAATCAATAACAGCATGAATCATCATGTCCTGACATGCTAATTATACTTCTAACTTTAACCATTAGTACCTGAACAAAATAGAAGTTAAGACTATATCCTCTACAGCTGTCATTAGTAGTTAAATGCCAACAACTGATTATCAATGTTTTCTGAAAGTGCTAGATGTTTTATTAATGCATTGCACTGATAGATTACATGAGTACATAAAAGGTAATTCTCTTTTTAAAAAATATATTCATAACTTGAAATCTGATAATGTCTTATTAATGAGCTTCTATATATTTATACGCTTTAAGTATTTTGTACAAGAAGGTTGTTATCCATTTTAACTTAGTCAATATTCTGTTCTTCAGTTCACTGTCAGCTTGAGACATTTCAATAGAAGTTATCATACGAGAAATTGTTCAAACAGTCGTTTGCAGCTGCCCCAAATACACCACTGATAGGATGAGGATAGACCCAGGCAAACAAGTAATGTATGTTCCTTTCTATCTAGTTAATATTTGAGTAAAACAATTTAGGAAAAAAAAGCTCTAGAAACTCCAGATAATAAAAAATAAAACTTGTACAGGTGATGTATAATGTATTCACCCAGTTGCTCATAATCTCACCATTTGTGCCTTTGAACATGTTATGGTTCAAAAGCAAGTTTTCCCTCTGGTCGTTCCTGGAGTTTTAGCCTGAATTCAGTGTGTGCAACAAAAACATACTTCGTACATTCTCATAAGTACAATCACACATGTTTTTAAAAGTCATAATTTATTTTTTTTTATTATAACTATGGTTTGTGATGGTTCTGGTAGCCTGAAGAAAAATTTATCTTGCAGATTACTTATTTTTTTTTAATTCTGAAGACCTACTGTGTATTGCAAGTGTCTGAGCTGAATAAGAACAAAAGATCCAAAAAGATCCAAAAAGATCCAAAAAACCCCAAAAATCCAAATCTGTTATTTAATGTGATAAACACATACACAGAAAATTACAACAGACTGTCCATTTTGTTTTTGTAGTTAAGCTAAGGGGTCTCCAACAAATTCATGAAGATCTCAAAGTAAACAAAATCCTAATACTATGAAGACATTATCTTTCAAGTACATATTTGCTAAGAGTAACCTTTTTCCATACCTGCAATTATCTTACTTTAAACTGATTGTTGTTGACATATGTGATTAATGCTTATAAAAGGACAAACCAGGAATTAAGGCAGGCAGCAATTATTTGAAGTGTAATGTCTGCCAGATTAATGTTGCTATAATGAATGTTCATTGTGTATTAAAGCTGCATGACAACTATAAGAAGAGCCCTTGAAAAGCTGGTTCAGAAAGAAAATTTAAGATTATTTATATCTAATAAAATATTACTCTGAAGAGGCTGCAACTCACAAGTTAATTTTAGTTCGCATCTAAGGATTAATTGAACTCTCTAATATATATATATATTAAAATGTCTCTTTGCCAAAAAACTTTCCTCTATTTGTTTAGATTGTGCTGCATCAGGACATGACCTATGTCTACTAAAGCCAGTGGAAGGACTTGCTTTTACTGAACAGGATTTAGACTCACACTTCTAGTAGGCTCCTGCTGGCTGCACAGGAAATGTCTGTGTGTCTGTTTATCTCATTTGTGTTTGGTTTCATGCATATTGTACCTCTTATTTCCTGGGCTTTTCTTTAGTCTGGGATTCTGAGAAGTTCAAAAGAGATGTTTTAAACAGACAGGCAAACACTTAGTAGTTCATTCATTCCTCCTCTCTTCTGTGCTTCAAAATAATAATAATAAAAATAGAAAAAAATCTAACAAAAATATTCTGAAATATGTAAAATAAAGCTGCCAGCTAGCTAGAGGAAAAATGAAAATCACTTGATACTCTAAAATCAGAGAATTGTTGAGGTTGGAAGGAACCTCTTCAGGTCGTCTAGTCCACCTCTCCTTCTCAAGCAGAGTCAGTCAGACCATTCACCCAGGCTGATGTCCAGATGGTTTTTGAATATCTCCAAGGACAGAGACTCCACAACCTCTCTGAGTAACCTGTGCCAGTGTTTGACCACCTTCACAACCTTCAAAATTTCATATTTCTCTGTTTGAGCCCATTTCTCTTGTCTTGTCTGTGGGCATCACTGAGAAGAGGCTGGAATGAATGGAGCATGCAGTATACAGCCTGGTGTAATGAATGGCAGAATTCCTTTGAAAGGACCCCAGGAAGAACTGCCTGGAGCATAGCAGTTTTGTTTTGTTGTTTTTTGTTTTTGTTTTTTTAAAAAAAAGACATCAAGAAACTTGGATGTTAGTTGGACTCCACAGAAACCACCAAGCTTTTCAAGAATTCATCAGTGACAGTAAGACACAGAAAAACAGTTCTCTGATAAGTAAAAGTTATCAAAGTTATGAATTAGTTTGGCACATGTGTAGTTTTGAGCATTGTTATCAATGTTGGAACTTGATTCAGCAAATAATTTTCTATAAGTCAACACGAAGAACACAACACCCAACAGAAATATTTCTTTAAGCTACTTACATGCTGTGAAACTAAAACTCTCTAAATGATAACTATTGAAGTGGAAACATTAATTATATCAGCCTCCCATATTCACGCTGTTCTTTCTTCACCATTTAAGAATGTGGTAATTTGTTATGTAGTACAGATCTGATACAGTATCTTTGATGCAACTGCAAGCTCCATGCTGTTCCCTCTTAATAGACCTAAGAAGGGTCTCCATGGGTATTCAGCTGAGCTTTCTCAGCATAATGGAGGACAGGGTTTTAACAGCCAAAAATCAGATTTTCTCTGCAGCATCATATTTAGCACAGCTCGGTGCATGGTAACTGGGCCAAAGTTAATGCTGTTTAAGTGGCATTAACTAAGTGTTGCGTAGTCATCTGAGCAGCAGCTGCTGAGCAGTCCTGAAGTTACACTGGAACAGCCTCAGGACCACCTGTATGCCACGTGCTGCTTCTGCCTTCCCTGCATTTCTTGATGAGCAGATTGGAGAGGGAAATTAGATTCTTTTTATTTTCACACTTCAGTGTTCTTCTCTCACCTGGCAAGCAATGTATGAAATTGCATTAAGTATAGATCATTAAGAGCTGTTTGACTATGTGAACAGGTTGTTATTTTTCTTTCTGAACATAAAGACTACGTCATTACTGAAATGTAAACAGTTATGTTCATGACTCTGGATAAAGTTACGGTTTCAGAAATTACAAGTTGAACATTTTAATGCCTTCATGGAGTTGAAAACAAGGTGTTCCAGACATATTTGCAGTGGTAGTTACAAGGACAACAGGGTACAGTTCTCCATAAAATATTTTATTTTTTTCATGAGATTTCTTTCTTAATTAGATAAATGCACCTGTGATGCATGTGTGCAAAAGAAAAGCACAATTATACTCCAGTAATAAGCATGATTTTACATTTTGTCAGAAATGTCGATTTGGCTTGACAACAATTTCTGGTTCTTCAGAACCAAAGTAGATTTCTAGTTATCTGTACCACTGTAGAAAAGTAAAAAAATATTTGGAATTTTAGAGAAACCATATTATGGCATTGATGTTATAATTCTCTGATTAATTTTTTTTCTTTTTCATTCTGCTCTTCCTCAGTATTAAGTCTTTGCAAAACAGGCCAAAATTGCAAATAGATGTTTGTCTTGTTGATTTCTAAAAATCCTATTGAGCAAAGAAATTTATTTGAATACTTAAAATTCAGTAGTTTGGGGGGTTAGAAGGTTATAATCCAGTTGTTCAGGCATAGACTGAGGAATTTTAATTTATCAAGTCTTATAAATTTTGAAGTCTTTTGCTTTTAGTGGGTTATTTTTACCTTAAATAAAAGACAGCATGATTTTCTAGAGGCTGCAGAGTTAATAGTAACCATCATACTGAGAAAAGCCATTGATCAATAAATCCACTTTTGCAATTAAAACCAGATGTATATGAATTCACTCTTGCAGAGCTATCTAATCTATGCACACATCCACTATCAGGGACAGGAATCCTGGGGTAGATTTGAAATTAAATTGTGCAACACTAGAAGACTTCTTGTACAGCATGGGCTTGCAATGTTAGAAATCAACTAATCCTGATATTTCCAAGGATACAGAGCAGCATCTTTAAATGCTCTTGGCAAATGAAGGAAGGCAATGCTACCCTGCTACTGCCTGTGCCACTGGAGACTCCAGGAACTGTTTGTTCTTAGTTGTTCTTACCATTTGCTTAAGGATTGATGTTATTGTCATCTCAGCGTGCTTCCTGAGTGACACTAGGGAGAGCAGAATATCAATGGCTTCTCAAACATCTATCCATGCTCTAAGAAAGCAGCTGTTTGAAGGTTGGAAAAAAATGTTTGATTATCAACTTAAGATGATTTGAGGCTGTCTATAATTAAATGTTGGAGCTTTATTAAGTAACTCATCTATTTGTCCATTTTAAGCTGGCAGTTTTGAAGAGCTTCTGTGAAGTTACAGGAACTAATGACAAGTTCCTTTAGATAACACTGACCCTCTTAAATTAGCATTTAGACAAACACCCTACTTTTCAACTTTTCAGAACATGGTTTAGTACATAATCTCATTGCATCAAGTGTATTCCAGTGTATTTAAAATCACTGTATTTGCTTTCTAGACACCTTTCTAGAATAGAGCAGTTGAGCCATAGCAATAATATGATCAAATGTTCATCAGCATTCTGGTTGTTATTTTGAATTTTTCTAAACTTCTCTTGTCTCCAGGTTTGTTTTATTAACAGTTGGGATCTTGTGTTGACTACAACTAGACTTACTAAATTCATCTTTCAGATCCAATGGCTTCTGGAGAACCTCATGATAATACGTAATCTCTTACTTTGTTGTGAAATCTCTTGGTGTTGACAGTAAATGATGATTTGGATGCACTGTGTACTCAAGAGAACAAATTACATTAAACCTCGACACTGCCACAAGTCATTTTTACTCCCTTGATCTGTACTTAAGGCTTGCAAGAGGATTATAATGGTACTGCAATGAGTATTGTTGTATAAGTCCCCAAATGATTGCAAGACCTGGCTATGCAAGTCACACAAATATTATCAATTAAATCTTGCAGTCCTCCAATTTTCTAATCCTATTAAAAGTTATTCTTAAGTTTCCACAGTTTTTCTTTTTCTTTGTCAGACTGCAATGTCATCACAGTTTTGTGTTCTGTGTTCTACCAACAAAATTTCTTAGCAGATTTCTGTACACTTTTTGAAAAATCAACAAAAATTTGGGGTTTCTTCTGGAGATTCTTAACTTTCAGATTCTCCAAAGCTATGCCTGTAAGATGTTCTTTCTCTAGTTCTATGGATCAGAATCATTATTCTTTTGACACCAAAAAGAAATAGCTAAAAAAACAGTGTAGTGGTAGTATTTCCTGAGTATGTTTTGCTCCATGTCCCAAATTCAGTTATGTTTATATGAATGTAACCTCACAATATTTATGGAATTATTATTCCTGCTCATATTAAAGTACAAATAGATGAGGAAATATAACCAGTACAAGTATTAACTGGAAGTATCTTAACAACAGTTGTGTTGCTGCAGGTAAATGGCAATGGCAAATATTTTCATTCTAAGAGCTGCTGAATTCAGCCTACTAAAATTTTAATGGGAAATTTTATTTCAAATAATAAAATAACCCCTAGATTTGCAAAATTATAAAATTCTCCACATATAGGAGTCCATATTTAGCTATTCTGGCTCTGTCCTTTAATAGGAATACTTAGAATGGTTAATTTTTATCATGCAAGCAAAAATTCAGAATGAAATCTGAATCCTTAGTGGTTTCAGTAGCAGAAACACTTCAGAAAAAGTAGGAGTCCAGACAAAAAAACATCACTACACAACTTAAGGAGTTTAAATATAATGAATTATTGTGATATTACCTTATTATGACTTCAGAATTTTTAGGCAAAATACTGGTGAGTGATAATTAGCACACAGAGACTCTTTCAAGCACTGGATTCAGGCATGTTCTCTTTTGAGTGAGTTCTTTTTTTAAAATCATGATTGGTACAGGGATCAATAGTTTAGTAGCAATGCACTGTTACTAAACAGTACATAGGTGACCTTGCATATATGTTGCATTAAAAAAAAAATAAATGTTTATATATTTGTGTAAGTTAATTATAGGCTGATATATTACATAGAATTGTACATTTGTTTTGGTTGGAAAAGATCTTTAAGATTATCAAGTCCACCTAGCACTGCCAAGTCCACCACAAAACCATGTCCCCAAGCACCACATCTACACATCTTTAAGATACATGCGGGGTGGTGACTCTACCACTTCCCTGGGCAGACTGCTCCAATGCTTGACAACCATCTCAATGAAGAAATTTTTCCTAATACTCAATCTAAACCTACCCTGGCACAGCTTGAGACCATTTCCTTTTGTCTTATTACTTGTTAGGAGAAGAGACCGACACCCACCTTGCTACAACCACCTTTCAGGTAGTTGTACGGAGTGGTAAGGTCTCCCCTGACCCCGCTTTTCTCCAGGCTAAACCCCCTCAGTTCCCTCAGCCACTCCTCATAAGACTTGTGTTCTAGACCCTTCACCAGCTTCGGTGTCCTTCTTTGGACACACTCCAGCACCTCAATGTCCTTCTTGTAGGGAGGGGCCCAGAACTGAACACAGTATTTGAGGTGCAGTCTCACCAGTGCCAGGTGCAGTGGGGCGATCACTTCCCTAGTCCTGGTGGCCACTCTATTTCTGGTACAAGACAGGATGCTCTTGGCCACCTTGGCCATCTGGGCACACTGCTCACTGATACACAGTCAGCTGTTGGCTAATAAACCCAGGTCCTTTTCCACCAGTCAGCTTTCCAGCCACTCTTCCCCAAACCTGTAGCATTGCATGGGGTTGATATGACCCGAGTACAGGACCCGGCACTTGGCCTTGTTGAGTCTCATACAATTGGCCCATTGATCCAGCCTCTCCAGATCCCTCTGCAGAGCCTTCCTACTCTCAAGAAGAGCCACACTGCTGGCCTATTTGGTGTCATCTGCAAACTTACTGAGGATGCATTTGATCCCCTCAGCCAGATCATTGAGAAAGACAATGAAGAGAGCTGGCCCCAGTACTGAGCCCTGTAGAACACCACTTGTGACCAGCCACCAACTAGGTTTACCTCCATTCACCATCACTCTTTGGGCCCATCCAGCCAGTGTTTTACCCAGCAAAGAGTAAAGCTGTCCAAGTCATAAACAGCCAGTTTCTCCAAGAGAATGCTATGGGAAATAGTGTCAAAGTCTTTAAAGTCTAGGCAGACAACATCCACAGCTTTTCCCTCATCCACTAAGTGGGATTTATTGAGAATAAAAATGATGTATTGGTGTTCTGGCAACAGGTAGTATGTCCCGTATTTCAAAGTCTCACTTGTAACAAATTATTTTTAGTAAAGATTTTTAGAAGTTATTTTTTTCCCTTTTTGTTTTTTTTACTTTTTTTCTCCACTGACTTCTATTAGTGTTGTCTTTAGTCTAAAGTGTTTGGGGGTGGGGGGGTCCTTTGAATTTAAATGTCAGATTTATAGCTAAGCAAACCTTCACATCTGTCTTGCCTATGTATACAATAGAAGCCTTGAACATCATTGTTCTGCTCCCATAGTAAACAGCTGTGGGTAGCATAACAGAGAAGTTCTCAGATAGGAAATAAATACTTTTGTGTACTGGGCTCTTCCGCCTATATTGAGAAAAGGACTAGAAAACATGTTAAAATTTGACAGCTCTCTGCTGATGTGCAGTGCTTTCCTGATCATCTTTTAAAAAGTAACTGCAAATAGTATGTTGAAGCCCTGGTAAAACTATCAGAGATCACTGGAAAGCATGAATTCTGTGTAAACAGTTATGCAGCAGTGGATGTTCTTTCCTGTATTATCTTCATTGAAACCTCAGAAAAATTGCTTTGCAAATGGATTTATGGTTCATTTATATTATAACGACAAACTGGAAAAGAGGGGGTTTTTTAGATTTTAACAGCATGGGAAATAGTTAGTAATATCTAATTATAAACATGGAATGCCTACTGTTAGTTCAATACTTAGACAGCTAGACTATTCTTATACATAGTATTTTTATAGGTAGAGTTGTGTGCTGCCTTTTATACCAAGCACTTTATTTTATAAAGCAGATTCAATAAACCCAAATAACATGAATTTGTGTCAGTTATGCCAAACTATTCATTAAGGAATACATTCTCTCAGAAAATCTATAGATGTAATATCAAGCTTTTAATAGAAAAACATTTGGATTTTTTCATTTGGATCTTTCTTCTCAATACTTTCTGTAATTTTATTCCAAATAAACACTCAATACCACATTAAAAGAGACAATTTCAAGCAAATCATTTTGCTTTCATCAAAACAAAATATTAAGTTAGCTTAAACTGAGTTTTTCAAATTTCTGAAACAGATACCACCTTCCACAGTCCATTATTTACCCAGCTTCACCAGTCAAGCATAATGTTCCCTACTAAGAATGTTGACATTTACTTGATTTTATTACTGTGACAGAGAAATCCCTGGAGGTTGTTGTGAGCAAAAACCTTTTTATTCTGACTGTTAGAGGCTACATTTAGCAAACAATAGTGTAGAAGAAAGAGAAAAAAAGATTTTATTTGCATTATCTCTTAGAAAGCCAAGAAAGCTTTCTTTCCAGTTACCTTTTATCCTTGCTGAGGATGAGTCAGCATATCAGCTTCCCCCAAATTAATTTCACATTGTAGATGGTATTGCTACACCAACATTGTACCCTGTGTCATGATTCAAACTAGCTCAGTACAGTGGGGCTAATTTATTTCTTCAAATCACACAGCTGCTCCACAATTTTGTGCTCAGAGTAAGACACAGCAAGAGATGCTTAAACACTTGCATCTGTCCCTGATTAGCTATCTTGGAAGCTAATTAAGCAATCAATAAACAGAACAAGTACAAGTCAATGGCATCTCTGATAAGCATGCATGATCTTAAACCTAAAGCAACATAGTTGTCAGCAATTACTAGGAAAGTTATACCATTCTAAGGTTCATTAAGATATACTTGTACAGCTATTAAATGTCCACCCACTAACAGATTTTGTATAATACATAAGGTGGGGGTGGGGGGGTTGTCTTTAGTAGTAATGGTGTATAGACTAAATTTCACTTAGTCATACGTAAGGAATATCAGAAGTACTTGCATATATATATATATATATATATATGAAGCATAAAACACCCCTTTTTTTGTAAGAATAGTTGAGCATTCCTGTTAAACTTAGGTCAGTAGTTCTCTAGATTTGGACCTGATGTATTTAATGTGTTGGTGTGCTATGGAAGAATTAAGTCTCTTTCTATTGCAAAATTATATGCCTGACCATGAAAAAGAGTCTGACTGATTTCAGTCTTTGAAGAAGTCTGACATTTGAGGTTGATGATAAGGTTTTAAGTTATCTGCTCATCTGAAAACATGTAGTTGTTATTTTCAGCTAAGCAAAAATGCAGAATTTATCACAGCACTTAATCTTATCAAGGTTGTTATATATAATTATAAGGCAAAATAAAGAAAAAACCAATCCTGTACTAATTTGAGCCCTATTACTAAAATAATGACAACCATCTTGTACTTTGCTGTACCTCCTGCAGGGTCCCACGGTGCCTTGATGAACCATTGTAACTGCTGCCTCTTGAGCTCTGGAACTGCTGGAGCTGTACATTATTATATTGACTTGCACATGTACATTATCCTTTCCACTGACCTTCACCTTATTACTTGAAATGACAAGTTCAATTTCAACATGAATGTCTTTAAAAAGAGTTAAGAAACTTGCCTTTACAATTGAGGTATTTGTGGAAGGGTTCAACATTATTCTAAATCTGCTCCAGTTTCAGTGTTATCTGAAGACCAATTAAGTAATCTGAACTTTCAAAATCTGTATCCTTTTTCTTTATAAATAAAAAATGCAATTTATTTAACTGCAGCTTAAATTTGATGAGGCTTTGCAGGTGCCTAAAACTGCACAAGTACACAGCTGTTTTAAGGAAGAGCATCTCATCTACGTATTTAAATGTGCTTCACAAGAAATAAAAGAAGTATATTGAGACAGAGGTATCATTAATACAAGAAACCTAGCATGTCACTTTCCTGAATTATTAGCTTCTAAAATTCTGATGTGAATGTTACATGTAATACTTTCTTGTATTTTATACAGAAGTTATATTGCCATCTCACTAATTTAAATGGGATACTTCTTTAATAGATTTAATAAATGTATCAGGGTGACAATTCAGCAAGGTAGATAAGCATGTGATGGATTAGCACCACACTCCTGGTTAGTCACATGTCTAATATTTAGAACAGAAGGCAAGAAAAGAGGACTTGCTTTTTGAAATAGAGGAGATGATTGTCAGTAGGCAGAACATAATTTTTCATGCTGGAATTTGGCCAACACAGTGGGTGCTCTACAGTGCAGCTCTTCCAAAAAGTATCTTCTGCTCTTTAATGACTGCAAGCAGTGAGAAGGTTGGTTTTCTGTCTCATCTGAAATCTGGCAGCAAGCTTACATGAGCTCTTATCCAAAACACTACAATTTTCTGAAAGTTTCAAATGACCCAGATGTCTTTGTAAGGAATCGTCTTTAATTATAAAGATTATTATTATCAATAATAATAATAGTAATAATAATATGCCATATTGCCAAATCATCAGCCTTGAAAATAGCACTTTTGCCAAGGCAACATCATGACTGATTTTCTACCACTTATGTGAAGTTTATTGTCAAGGTATATTTAAATTCAACATTATTATTTAATTATTTGGCTTTAAGAACATCAGCTGTAACTGTCAACACTGTCAGTTGAATAATGCTATTAAAACTTTTTTACATATTTCACATTTACCTTCTCCTTTTTGTTTTATTCTATTGATGAATGAGCAATTAATTGATTTTTTTTTAAAAACGCACAAAAATCCCATCCAAGACAATTTGCTAAGTGATTACTATAGATCTCATCTTTCTACTTCTTTTCTTTCCTGTTTTTATGTTCTTGCCTTTGTTATCCCAGTCTCCTCTTGTTTCTTGATTTTCTTCTTATTTTTCACCCTTCTTCTTCCCTGCATCTCTGCTCTCAGACTTTCTTTTTCCTTTCCTCACCTACATTCTATGACCTTTTCAAGTTGCTCATACGATTAAGACTATTTCGGTAATCCAAAAAGCAAATGAAGAAGTAGTAAAAATCAATAATATTAATTCTGCTGTGTTCTGTGTGACTTCTTAATTAGTCTAGGTGACTGAGGGTTTTATTAAAAATCTACTGTATCACCTCTTTGTGCAGCACCCAGAAAAATGCTGAACACCATGCCCTTTTTGTTTACATAACTGCAAAGTGGAAGTAGCTCCACTGAAGTGAATGGAATAGCCCTGGTGTAAAATTAGAATAAACCCCAAAGCTTCACTGTTACTGTATCACTTACAAAAACCTTGCAATCTCATGTGAGCTCTCAGAAAATCTTGCAAATGCAAGAGACCACTCACACAACGAGTCAAATTCACTTAATTGTTGCTGCTGGCATTTGTAAACCTGCTCACCTATGTAAACATTTGACTGATCAGGATTTAATACATGGCATGGCAACATGGCATAGCAACAGGGGCCAAAAAAATAGAAGGGGACATTGCAAACTAGGAAAACTACTACAATATCAAGACCACTTAGAGAATGAATTCACATCTGTTCCCAACTTGAGGCACTGGTTCTTTTGTTTTTGACATATAAAAAACCTATACTTACTGGTGGTTTTTACATGCTATGTTAAAAACTAAATTCACACTTTATTCCCCAAATTGTCATGAATTTTCTTACCTTCAGCAAACTACTTTTATTTATAGCCTTAACATTAGAAATCTTAATTATTAATTTGGCTACTAACTGTGAAGAGGTTCCTTGAAAAACTTATTTTAATACCAGTATGGTAAGACCTGAGGTGTAGGTCTCAGTCCCAGAATCTGTAATGGTCAGTAGGACATAGGCTGAAACACCATCCTACAATTGCCCATAGTATTTAATTGTTGGCACACTCCCTGATGTGGTTTTGGCTTGGGCAAACTAGCACTTTCCCAACAATGTCAAACACGGTTTGGGAGATGATGTATTCCAGGAACCAGTCAGTATGGTTTCTTTCCCTTTAAGGATTCACTCTCCATGCTATAATTAAGTATTTTTTGTGCCAGGGAGAATAACTTCAGTATGCTGGTTAGGACTTTCACCTTCAGAGGAAAAAACAACAGTTGTAAATTGTAATCCAGATCCTAGGCATGTTTCAAATGGTCCTTTAAACTGGGACAATAATTAATTCAGATCTTCCCCCTTTGCAAATGCCCTAAGCACAGAGCTAAAATGTCAGGGAAAGATATCCTTCCTATATTTGGGTGCCTGCTTTTTCTACTGTAAGCACATTTTTATCATGCATATTCACCATACAATCTGTTATTAATTTTAATTATTTTCAGTATTAAAGGCCCATGACACTATTAGCTGACCATTAAAAGTCATCTATAGCTCATTATCAGTGATTAATCACCTACTGTCTTATAATTAATGTTTATTAGGGGAACAGCAGTTTAATAGCTGTTCCATATTTTCTGTGCTAGTCAAGAAAACTTAAAAGGCAGTTATAGTGAACTCTCAGAGATTTCAAATGGTAATTTTTGACATTGACTTTTAAGTCTTAGGAAATAAACTGTCATTGAGAAGTCAATTCACTAGCTAAAAAAAGTGTAAAAAAGAAACCACACTAAAGACATTTTACCATCACAGTCACTGAAGCCTTAATAGACTGTTTTCCCTTTGTTGAGACTGCTTAAATTTCCAGATATATGAGTCTGTCCATGTCAAGAGCAGCTTGCCATATTTGGCTAATGGGCTTGTGACCACTTTTCAGAATTGTGCATTCTCTTGTTGCACATATTGCTGGAAGAAAACACTTTGATATTTACAGTCTCAATTTTAATTAAAAATTAGAGTAATCTTTCAATCATATATTTTTACTATTTTTACTTAGAAACATTCAGTTATTACTTTTTTTACATATGGGAAAATATTTATTTCTGCAATATTTATGCTTTTGGTTGTCTCATAAATGAAAGGATGAAATAATTGCAGAAGTAATAGAATTAAATAGCACTTCACATTTTTATTTATAGAAGTAGCTGTTCAACTGTATGCTAAGTTCAGTATTGGACAGTTCAAAGCATTTTGAAAAGACTGATTATAAAAATCAGCAATTTTTCAGTGCAGTTATGAATCTTGTTAGGTAGAAAGAGCCATGATAGGTAATGCAATCTCATCTGCTGAGATGCAGACTACATCTGCTGTATTGAATCTCTGGGATTTGGGAAATCAGTATGCTACCACTATGGTAGCAGATGTTTAACTTTGCAAGACTTCTGAACACACTGGAGCAGTGCAGTATCACCAGTTTGCAAAATATTGTGAAAATAATCTGTGTTTGATACTATGAAGAAAGCAAGTATGAAATTTCACCCTTAAGGTTCTTGATCTTCACAGAAATTTCTTTTCAATCCCTATTAGCACATAAGTAAGTATCCCAAGAGATCTATAATATACAGACTTCGTGATCTGCGAGTGAATTCCCCACATGCTTGTTACCCCACTGAGATGAAAATGGCTGAAGCCCCAGCTTCCCTGAAGCACAACCTGCTTCCTGCTGGTCACAAGAGAAAACAAGTGACATCCCTTGCAGCTGACAGCTCTAACATTGTGAAAGTAATTAGGTTTTTTTCTTCCATTACTTCTGGAGAGTGTTTCCAGAACCACACTGCTTTAATGATTCAGGAACTAACTTCCCATCAAAATTTATTCTGGACCATTATAGGTTCATTTGTTCTACTGCCCAGACTCAATAATATTTCAGATGGTTTTGTTTTCTTTTTTTTTTCCCCTTTCCTTAGAGTTTACATATACTCTTCTACCTACACACAGCACTTCTCCCCTTTCTCAGCCTCTTCTTTATTAGGCTAAATCAAATAATCCTTTTCATATTCACCTGGTATCATAGGTTCTGTCTCCCTGTGACCAATTTGAGCAGCCCTTCTCTGCACTTATTTCCATTTGAAATCACATTTCCCAAGCAAAGGTATTGTATTTAAGATGAGGCTTTGCCTGTGGCTGGTCAGTAGGTATAGTTACACTCTTGATCTATTGAAAACACCTTTGATAAGTTTTAGTTAGCTACCTGTCTTTCCCATGGCTGCAAAATATTTGTGCCTGATACTGCCCAGTATTTCTGGGATGACCATAAGATCTCGCTCTTTCTCAGTGATCTATTACTGATAAACACCTAATTTATCATTAGAGGTTTCATTAAGTAACCCCACATTCCTGGCCTTGCTTTTTTATACTATTATACTTCAGGCCATTTCTATTACTCCAGTCTTCCTTGCCATTCATTTCATTTATGATGAATTCCTTTGAATTACAATGATAAAGGATAGCTTTATGTTATTAGCAATCTCTATCAGATCTCAGCTTTTGTACAAGGGTTGTAGACTGGAACATTAATTAAAGCTGATTTTGGAGAACCCCCCGTGGGCCACTCTCTGGCACAGCAGTTTCCTTTCCTGCACTGTCTTAACCACCATCCTGCTCATTTTATGTTGGAAACCCTCGTCTTTCTTCTCTCACTAATATCTTTCATGCGACAGTGGTAACTTTGAGCAAGAAACTTTAAGCAAGCATCAATATTCCATAATACATAATCAACTTAATACATTTGCAGTATGCACACATTGGAAGGAATTTTCTCATTTGGAGCTGAACACAAATTGCTACATGATAATGACAGATTTCCCATTGTTTCAGCAGTTTTGGGGAGAAGTCTGTAGGGATCTATGTTGCAGATTCTAACTGTCTTGTGCAAGAACTCTCAGCAGCCAAATGTATACTTAACTACAGTCAGCTCTAATGGCTTTTTCTCACTTAAAAGCTTCTTAAGTAAAACCACTCATTGAGACAATTCCTTTGGGTCAAAGAAAGGAGGAATACCCCTTCTTAACAAATATCCTAAAGATGCTGATCAGTTATTAGTGGCTGATTAGCTGTTATCTCCATTTCAACAGACACACAATTTAAATAGCAATAGTATCACCTTGAATACCAAAAAAACAACTTGTATCTTACAAATGTGTGCAGAAAAAATCTACCAGTTTTGATCTTGATAGACAGTTTTGAAATTTGTGAGTAAGAATGAAATTCTAATGCTTTTATAAAGAATTTATATCACTGCTCTTCTACTTTATAGAAAGTCCTAGACTAATCTGATGAGGTGAATAATCTGAGATTTGTGATTTCTGCTGACTGGTATGTATACAATAAATTGTATGATTGTTTGCCTGGAGTATGGTCTATGGGTCAAATTGGTGATAATCCTTAATGCAGTAATACATATATAATAAAAGCCTTCATTTTAGTGTGGACATGTGGTTCTCTCTATATGAAGGTTATTGTCTCTGGTCACCACACTTATAATCTCCCTTCCTTACAATACAGTGATCTGGAAAGTGTGAAGTAAGAATATTTTCTGAATCACAGGAGAAATTTCAGCTAACAGCCCAAGGGCATGGTTTGGCAAGTCCTTTTGATGCTTTTGAGGTTGCTATCAAATGCAATCCTTGCTTTTCACAGGCAGGAGGCAAGCTTATAGTCCTCTGCACCCTTCAGCTCCCATAAAGCAGGCAAAGCTACAAATAAAAAGGCAAAAAGACATTCAGCTTCATTCTATTACTTTTCACATTTCTTTCCCTCTGTTTTCTCTTTGCTTGCACAGAAAATGGTCAGCTAAAGCCAGAAAACCTTCTAGCCATCTGAAGTCTTAAACTGGGGATAAGGTTGGGAGACATCTGAGATTTAAGTTTTGCCCATTGACTTTTTCCTTTGAAGCAAACTCAAAGTAAACTGAGAGATGTCAGAAAGTTGATGAAGGTCATTTTTGCTATGAAATACTAAACATTGAGTTTTTTCTTCACAAACTCTCATTGCTTCTATAAGGAGGTTTAATTACAGAATTAATTAAAAATTGTGCAGAACTATAAATTTATAAGAGGCTATAAACATACAAATAAGCTTGTATTGTGTTGTTTTGCCTGTGGTATTTATGGTGCTTGAATTTCATTTATCTTTAAATAAAAAGGAGTTATTAGCCTCAGCAGAAAGGATATTCTACTTAATCTTGAGAATAAGCAGGTGAATAAGGGAGCATTTATTTGGGAGTTAATGCTGCTCCCAAGTCACATGTTAAGAATATTTTGACTTCAGGAGTAAACTCTAGGAAAGTTCTGTGGTAGCACACAACCAGAAACCTGAAGGGAAACTATTGCCCCCCTTTCTTTAATTAAAAAAAAAAAAAAAAGAGTTTAAATCTAGCTACCCATGTATATTTATGAAGCAAGTAAAGCACACATTATGGCTTCTAAAGTTATAATAACATGGATTAATACATAATACATACTTTGTACAAACTGCATTTGATACTTAATAGTAGTGAGGATGAGAGAACAATGTATTATACAACACAATAACAGGAACAAAACCTTTGTATTTTCATAGTCCTTCAGCTGTTCATACTTGTCTGTGATTACTAGTCATATAATCTAGGGATAGCTAAAGATCATATTCTCATTGTAAAAATGGGGAAACTGAGGCAGAGAAATATTATGACCTCATATTTCTAGAGGCACAAGTCTCATGTTACATGAGTAGCCCAGTTAGGACTGATTTTTAAGTTGCATATCTAAGCATTTAAGGAAGTACCCTGTAATTTTCTTTACATCTTCCTACATAAGAATAACAGTTAATGTATTTTGCCTTGCTGTCCTACTAAAAGTAATGGCAAGATGAGGAGCAGAATTAACACTTCTGCCAGTTACTGTGCTCTGCTGTTCCTGTGGGCCAGTGTGCTGTTTGAAATGGACACAATGCTACTATAATCTTGAGGAGATTTTAGGTGTAAAAAGCCAGTTTGCTAAAATTTTCCTTGGGGATTTCTCTTGCTCTGATGTAACTTCTTGTCCACTCTGACCAGCTCTTGAAGATGGTTATTAACCAGATAGTCTATTCACGTTTTCAAAGTGATATTCTAGTTTCAGAACCATTTTCATTGCATGACAGAAATACAAACAATTTCCAGTGCTTCAGATAGCCCGAGTCCCCATGGTAAAATACTGTTCTCTCTGTTTGTAGAAGAGAACTCTTATTTTGGAAACGAAACTTCCAACAAGTGCTGAACAGGGTCATTAAAGTCTAAAAAATAATCCATTCCTTGTTAAAAAAGGCAGACTTTCTTTATCCATCTAATTATATTCAGAACCAACTCTGTGTTGAATGAAAAGACAATGATTAAAATCCTGCCTTTCTCATTAATCTTTGTATCAGTCCATTCTTTATTATGAAGCGGATTTAGTATATTGTCTATCACAAGTTCACATATTTCCCACAATTGAAAGAACACATATACGTATAATTAAATTTTGTATAACAATAAAATTTGTATAATTAAATATGTATAATTAAATTTTCATCCTCAACATGTGACTGCCAGCTATTTTTTGCAACTCAGGTTTCTAGTATTTCTTTTCTTTTCCAGGCAAAGTAAAAATTCAACACTACAGTAGAAAAAATATACACTGTTGCATATCCAGTATCCGTCTTTATTCTGCCATTTAAATTATTCTATTTTTAAATGTTTTGAAGATTCTTTATTTAGATACCTGTGTCTTATAAAAATCTCACAGTGTTAAACAGGAACTGGCTTCACCCCAGCAGCCTCTGCAACATTTTGGAAAGAAAAGCAACTGCATAAATCTATAAGCACTGGCTAACGTGGTGTCAAAATTCTAGTCAGAGAAGTTATGAGAAGGTGATAGCTAAACTTTTTTACAAATACCTGCTTTAATTTTATCTCTCTTTTATATTTCTAAAATTATATGTTTTTTTAAACACTTTTGCTGTGGTGTGGGTTTTTTGTTTATTGTATTTAGGAACAAGGGAAAGAATGGGATTGGCGGTTAATGGTAGCAATAAAATCAGCCAGTTATATTCAATAAGAAAAATTATTCCAAACCAAAAAGACTAATCAGAACGAATTATCAAGAGGAAAACCCTTGTCATTTTTATAACAGTATCAAGAGGTACAACAATATTCAAGGCAAAAGCAGCTATATAACAGCTGGTAGCACTGCTACATTCACATGTAAATACCCCTGACCCTGTCTTTCCATGTCCATGTTGTCCTGCAAATTTCTGATCTTTAGAAGCAACATGGGAAAATGTGACTGATGTATACTGCGTAACTGGGAACGAAAATTTCATATTTGACCTAATTCTTATTTTTTAAATGAAAATCTTTTGGAAATTTATGACTGAATATGAAAAATGACCCTTTGAAATGATGACATTAAAAAAGCATCCGTAAAAGAGACTTGCTCAGGTTTCTGTGTGCTGCCCTTGAGATTCATCTTCTTTTATCTTAATAAATCTACCACAAGATGTGCATGTAAGTGCTGGATGAAGCCTGAAGCCATATTACCTAAGATTCACTGGGCCTGCACAGTATAAGAAAGGGAAATTGCTACTAAAGATAAGGCTAATGAACAATGATTCATTCAGGGGAACAAAAAAACTCTGCTACTGCAAATTGTAGAATCGTTTAGGTTGGAAAAGACCTTTAAGATCATCAAGTTCAACCATTAACCTAACACTGACAAGTCCACCACTAAACCATTGCATCTACACCTCTTTTAAATACCTCCGGAGATAGTGACTCTACCACTTCCCTGGGCAGACTGCTCCAATGCTTGGCAACCCTCTCAGTGAAGAAATTTTTCCTAATATTCAATCTAATATCCAGCCTGCCCTGGCACCACTTGAGGCTATTTCATTTTTATCCTATCAGTTGTTACTTGGGAGGAGAAATCAACTGACTCCCACCTTTCTACAACCTCCTTTCAGGTACTTGTAGAGAGCAGTAAGGTCTCCCCTGAACCTCCTTTTCTCCAAACTAAACAACCCAGTTCCCTCAGCCACTCCTCACAAGGCTTGTGTTCTAGACCCTTCACCAGCTTCAGTGCCCTTCTCTGGACCTGCTCCAGCACCTCAATGTCCTTCTTGTAGGGAGGGGCCCAGAACTGAACACAGTATTTGAGGTGCAGTCTCACCAGTGCCAGGTGCAGTGGGACAATCACTTCCCTACGCCCTCTGGATAAGATTAGAGGTGTTTGCCAGACCAGGTGGAAACAGGAAGAGTCCAGATCACTTTTGTCACTTTGTCATATTGAATGTCCACTCTAGTTTCAATGGAATACAACTTTCTTGCACTAAAACAAAAGGAGAAATAGGATGACTAGTGAGAGAAGCACCTCAGGACAGGCACTGTCTTGTTGCTCAGTGGGTAACACAAACTCAGGAGTTTTCACCCCAGCATTCTAAGGTAGCCACAAACATAAATTTTCATTTGTGAAATTCAAGGCTACTATCCTCAGCCTTGGGACAAGTGTCAGTCTCTATCCCTTTCACCTAGTGAATATTAGAGTAGTTTTAGGAATTAGCGGATTCCAAAAGAAGAGAGGAAATATATATCCACAACCAAGATGTTTTATTAATGCAAAATTATGCTACAGTGGCAAATTGTACTTTCTGACTGCATTTTGTATCAATTATATATTGCCTTTCTATTAAAAAAAAAAGTAAAAAAAATTGTTGCAGTTTAGGTAGTGGGATTTTTTTGCACAGATGTATTCATGCTGGATCACTCTTTATCCTCCACACTGACTAGAGCAGAAATCTGGGGTATAGCTGAGACTTAAGTAAGAGTCAGTCATCTACTCTGCAACCTGAGGGTTGAAGTACTGATCTGTGACATGAAATGCCCCAGAACTGTGTCTGTTTGCAAGATATCTGGAAGGGAAATGAGAGTCTCAACTAAGCAGCTCTGAAACATTCACTTAATACTCCTGTATTTCATGTGAAATGAAACTTTCCGATCAGTTGACTGAGGTCTCTTGTTCTGCATTTCCTAAACCTCAGAAATATCCTGATGTTTTTTATAATCATTATTACACTCTCCTAATTTTTTTTTCACCTGCAAGAAGCTGTTGATAAAATGGATCATTCAGGAAAGTCCATCATTGTAAATAAGAACCCTTGCACCTTTATTCCCCCCAAGAAAAAATCAGAGGTCATATAGCATTGGATTCAAGCTCACATTTATATAAAAATATTACGTTGAACTTGATGCAATTATTTTCTCTTTGTTTTTTTTAATCCAAATGAAGCCCATAAACATTATCTGAATGCCACATTCAATTAATAAAAAAACTAAAACCAAGTCACTAGGCCTTTATTACATTGATGGATATCTCTTTTATATATATAGATTTTTTTATTCGGGGATATGCTAAGTCCTTTTTTATCTGCATCACTGAAATCTTGAATTTTGCATTCTGATATAAAACATACTTTATATAAATGTCCATAGATATAGGGTAGGACTCAGTTCACAAACTAAGACACTCAGATGCCTACGTGTAGATGCCTGTTTATGTAGTAAGTGTCAAAGTACTCATGATATACAGACAATGAAGCTTAGAGATATAGCCACATGACCTTACAACAGACGTACATTATGTCAATGATTGCATCACCATTAGGTATAATGATGGTTTAGACAAACATTTTTTATGTAGACACCTAGTGAAAGATTCTGTTGCTGAAACACAGGTATATAGTGCCATAGGAGACAATTTGGAGCGTCCTTCCTGTATGCTAGCTCTTTCTACTGCTTGAAACAAGGTAGAGAGTGCTGTGGATATGAATTTCTCAGGGGCTGGGTATGATGTTATACTTCAAAACTCTATTTGTAGCACAGGAAATTAGAGTCCTCTTTACTGGTCCCTAAGTATGTCTTAAGCACTTGTTTCCTAAACTGACCAATTCATTTATTTTATTATTTTTTTTATTTTTATTTTTAAATGGGGGGATATTTTACAAAATGCCAAGGTCAGTATTATAATAACAAGAAGAAATGAGTTTTACTGCTTCTAATATCATTTATTTCCTCTTATTCTGCAGAGAATATGACATTATACACGAAAAAAATATAAAATCTCATTCACACAGACATTTTCTGCTTTACTGCTTGACTTTTTGTGAATAAGTAACCTTTCACATTGCAAAAATGTTGTGGCAAATTATGTCTCTAAATAGAGTTTATCCATTCTACATGTCATGCTACAAAAGCAAAAGCAAATAAGAAAGAGAGAGATTGCATCCTGTCCTGTAAAGGTTTATCAGTGGGGGGAAGAACATCATATATTTATTATTGCAGTTCATTATCACTGCTGTATGACCAGTGATAAATGTTGTTATACATTAAAGATTAAAGTCTGGAGATTGTATTTCTATTAATTTAAGATACTACCGAACCTCTTTTTAAGAGTTAATCTTGCCTTCTGTATCTGGAACCTATTATATTGCTTGAAAGACCAGCAGACATTTTTCTTTTTTTTACATATGCAGAGAAGTGTCTTCAGGGTAGAGTTTTCCATGCTTAGGTAGAGAGCTATTGCAGAGCACACATTTTCATGTCGAAGAAGCATACCAGACTAACATATAATTCACTTGTGGAACACTACTACAAGACAATACTGACATCAAATGCCTAGCATGTTTAAAAAGAAAACTAGACCTCCACAATTCAAAATGAAACTGAACTGCCAGCTCTGGTATGCTCTCTTTATGTATAGCCTGGCTCTTCACTGTTTTTTGACCCCCACACCAGCATTATTTCTTAAACTTGTCTAAAATATAAAAGAAAGACAAGGGAGATACACAGTTAGACTACAGTTATCTAAGAACCCACAGATGAAGTCAGATACATAACAGCATATAAGAATCAGCTGATATGGATTGAACACAAATGGGAATTAATTAGAAATGTAATATAATTAGGTATTTTGAGCATTCTGTTATTGGTCTCACTTTGCCTAAGTACTTTCAAAAATTGAGTCCTTGAACATTTTTAATCTAAATTGCATCTGAAAAACGATGTGACAGCCAGATCCGGAAGAGGGCTCACAATATGAGTATGACAGAATATAGGTATCTATACTCAAAGCAGGTATCAAGTCCTGATTGCTGCTTCTCAGTTACACAAGGACTCTTGTAATCTGGTTTCAACATGAAAACCACCATAAATGCCTACATCTCTCATACCCCCACCACATGCAGCCTAAGAGAACACTTTCCCTTGTTGTCAGAAACTCTATTAAAAATAAATCCTGTGTTTTGAAATGAGGGAGACTGAATTTAGAAACAACAACAAGAAAACCTCCAACAATAATATGGACTTTATTATTCCCAGGTACATATGACCAGTGCCCTTACATAGGATGGGGTAAGTATGAATTCCCAGCCAGTACTGGGCTAATGTCTAAGCTCTCTTTTCCACAAACGGTTGGACTAGGTGATATTTCAAGGTCCCTTCCAACTTGAACTATTTCTAATCTATTCTGTTATTTTCTCTTTCTCTCCCTTTCCCTTTCCCTTTCCCTTTCCCTTTCCCTTTCCCTTTCCCTTTCCCTTTCCCTTTCCCCTTTTATTCCTTCTCCTTCTCCTTCTCCTTCTCCTTCTCCTTCTCCTTCTCCTTCTCCTTCTCCTTCTCCTTCTCCTTCTTTCTTTGTATTATTCTATTCTATTCTATTCTATTCTTCTAGTTCAGTATATTTCTTTTGTCAAAACTTATTGAATAAAATGCATTACCACTATTTTTTCTAAGCTGCAATTCTTGAATTCAGAGAGTGCCTACCTACAATTCTGAATGAGGCCTGGGAGAGAAATTAGACTTAAGACAAATTCCTCTATCTTTGTGGCTGCCCCAGTGGGAAGCCCTGCAGATCAGTGAGCGTTTTTCTGGGCTGGTTTTTATGTGTCCCTCTTTGAGGCATCAAACCAGGGGGGACCATGAGACCTGCAGCTCTTTATTATCTGTTTGGCTGTATTCAGTCTGTGTTTAACTATTCCCAAACTCTGCCTAGGGAACACTTACTCAGCAAATCCTGATTTTGCACCATGGAACTTGCCTCAGTCCCTTAGTCCATGCACATGTGCTGCTCATGAACTTGACTGACTGTGCAATGGCAGGTTTCTTTTCAACACACCAGTGCACAGGGGGTTACTGCACAGAGCCAAGACTTGAAGAGGCACTGAGCAAAGAGCTGTTCATACGGTTCATATTTAGACGCAGCCCAGCCTTAGGGATTCAGAAAACATTGACCAACAGGATCCATTTTATGTTCTTCCCTTTCCTTTACTCACATGTCATTTCCTCCAAGAATAAGCCAGAGCTATGGCTTATTCTTATATAACAATATCTCATATCTTATGTTAAGTCTCTTAGCAGAATATTTCTGAAAATTATGGTGGCAGGGCCTGGAGGCTGAGGAAGTGGAACCATAAACAACCAGTAATAAAAAGTGACATATGACTGCTGGCAATAAAATATAAGAACAGAACCCTAAGTATCCTAAATCTTATAAAGTTCCTTCAGGTACTATTCCTTTTGCACTTTACTGCATCAGCTAAATGTAAGGAACTTATTTCAATTTTCAAGAAATCCCAAATAGCTTCAAGTTGTGAATTTCTAATAATTGAATACAATATTTTTCAACCACAAGCCTAAAAGAGAATTCAGATTATTTTGGTGGTTACGCTGTAATGGAGGGTACATAATCATAAAAGGAGAGGTACACTCTTACTCTGGGTCTGAATTTTAATAAATAGTTTCAACAAAATCATACTCGCTACAGTGATAATTGTTTTCCCTTTTCTACACTAAACTCCAGAACCGAACTATTAAAAAAGTCAGTTTATTGAAATACTCAATTTATCCTTCATTAAGCCAAAAATGATTGCTGCTCACCAAACTAAGTCAAGTATTATATAAAGTCTTGTTTCCATATAAATAGATTTCCCATAAATTTAACAGACTATATTCTCATCAATAGAGCACACTAGAGGAGAGTCACAAAATAAAGATGACTTTTCTTTTTTTAGCTAGCTGCAAAATTATAATACTAATTAGGCGGTAAACAGCTTCCAAAAATGTTCTAAGAGAAAAGATTTTATACAACCATTACCACCAAAATTTAGAAGAATATAAATTATAATGTAATTACGTAACAGATTTGTAATGTAAAGAAAGACTCTTCACAACTAAAATTTGTTAGGTTGTGATCTGTAGTATACAATAATTTCAGATACACATGATAGAAGTAGCCAGATTTCTTCTTAGATAATGGTTTGAACTCCCCCATAGAAATCTTACATCTACAGATACTGAAAAGCTGTAACAATATAAGACCATAGGTTGTGAATGTGGAATTTTTAAGCTGAATTCTGAAAAAAATTATTCATGTGTCTAACTTCTAAAGTTAGTAGAGTGCTCTTGAAAATTAAGCACACAGAGTTCTACTGATCAGTAAAATTATGTGTTCAAAGTTCAGTACATGAAGACAGTTTTGTGCATAAAACTCTTTCAGAATATCAAAATGTTTTTTTCTGTGAATATAATATAATTTGGTTTAACTCTATACTAAAAAACACAGGAACTATTTGTTATCTTCTTCAGCTTTGCTAATTTTGATCCTTTTTTACATAGCCTTACAATATTATTAACTAGATTCTGTTAAAATAAGTTGTCTTCATTGTTGTTTTATGTTTAAGTTCTGTCATCATGGAGAATCATTACTTCTATGAAAAATATCAATAAACACATACCAGTTAATTGGTTACCACCCATATTTTTCAAATAATACTGTAAAGATGTCATAACAGTGAAGTTGTGTTGCTCAACTGAACTAGATTTATTTACATAAAAATAATAATTAGAATGCTTGATACATTAAGTAGATTAAAGAAATCACTTTGATGGTATTCAACCATTGTTAATCAGTCTGTGCTATTAATTAAAACTTCATGACATGAATCTTTGTTACCTTCTGTTATATGTTTCTGTGGTTTATAATTACATAGGAATTTAAATAACCTGGCTAAAGTAATGCTAAAAGGGCAAAACCTCAACAGTTTGCTAACTCACAGAATGAAGTAAGATTTCATAGGTAAGTTTGTCTTTTTAATTAATAACAAACTTGGTAAGCTTTCTCTTTGATTGATAAGGTTGATCAATCCAGAACAAATACTCCTTGGAATTCTAGTTTATACATTGCAGATACAATGGAAATTTACAAGTCATTGCTTAAATGACCACCAGGTCATAAATTTCAAATCAATTAGCTTTCAAATCTAATGTATTAGGTCTTGCAGGTCTGGTCTTAATGTGCAATAATGTAATTCTTGTACATATTAATTACATTTTTTCTATTAAAGAAAAAGATTAAATACTGCCCTTGAAAACAGCTGTTTGCTACTACTATAGCCGGTAGTATAATATTTAAGTCAAATTTTTTTTCTAGTTCTACAGCGAATCTGAAGAATGAGACAATTTTTTTTCATCAGTTTCTGCATTTTCACTACATAACACTTTAAGGGTCTGCTCCTACAAAGTGTGAGGAGCCCAGCTGAGAAGGAGATCAGAGCTCCTGCCTGTGACCTTCAATACATCTTATTCCTGTAACTTGTTATTGCTCCCTCTTTCCAGACACTGTCTCCTCACAGCAAAGACAGGAGATCTGATCGTAAAGCTTTCCCTCAGGAGGACAGCTGGGCAGAGGCGCAAGCTCCCTGTGAAGTTGTGCTGGCTACATCCTTGGAGGTTTCCAAGCCCCAATATGGCACAGCCCTGAACAGCCTGGTCTGATGTTACAGCTGTGAAAGAATCACTGGACTAAGTGATTTTCTGACCTCTTTTCTTGGCGTGTTTGGGTACTAATAGGTTCCATCCTTTCCCACCACTTTATTTTCATTTTCTTTTTTTTTGTGGTTTGTTTTGGTCTGTTTTCCAAAGTATACATGCAAAAAAAATCTTTCCTGTATTTTTTCTCTCTATTTTTCATTCAGCTTCAAATGAATCAGTCTTAATGAAAAAAAATTCCTTTCATCTAGATAAATCAAAACCAGTGAAGAAATAGAAAAGTTTCACTGAAGAAAGATGTTATAATTATGAGTAAAAAATCATGAATGCCAAGGTCTTTTTACTGTTGTAAGGTATGAAAATAGAGATACTGAATATGTTAATTTTATTACTAATTTAATATCGTAAAAAAGAGAATATCTCATTTTCATTTAAATAAAAATGTAACTATCAAGATCAAGATTGTTTTAAACAGATTAATTTTAAGTAGTATCTATTAATGAATATATATATATATATGATGCTGATTAAAAGAAAGAAAAAGACAAACGAATCATTTTTCAAAACCTTGGCTTCAGGGAAAAAGGTTTACTAGAGCCAGGAGCAACATCTTGAGTAACTTTTATCAAGGCTGTCAACACTACTGAAATAAGTACTGCTTAACTGCTTCCAAAGATTTCACAATTTTTAAACCATGTTTTCCCGTGAAAATTGCAATCCAGGAGTTAGCACCTGGCCTACAGTGACACTTCTTGTAGTTCCACCTAGACATGGTACCTTTTTTTCCTGTTGCAGACTTTTTTTTAGTTAACTCTAACTGTTGATTTAGAGATGCTACTTCAGATTTAGGTGCACTTCTATGGCTGGGGAAATCATTCTTATTTGAGGTATGCGGCTTCTGAAATATTTCTGGGAAAAGTAATGTGGCAATATCAAGCACTATTTTAGGACTAGATTCCTGTTTACTGCCCCACTCTTGAGGGAAAACTGGCTGACAGGGGTAGGCAATTGTAGATAGCTCTTAACTTATTTCCTCACCTTCTAATCTTTCCTCTAGATTTCACAAATGGCAGAGTAAAAGATGAGCCTGATTCATTATTTATTTTGATAAAGCAAGACTAAAATCCATAAAACTCCTCAAGTCCTACAGAACACATAAAGCCAAGAAAGTTTGTACAAAGTTTCAGCAAAGGAAAAAATGAATGTATACACAAGAAACAGTGAAAAGAAAAAACAGCTAATAAGAATTAGAACAATGATCAAAACAGACACATTAGAAGATACACAGAAAAATTTATAAAGTTGTTACAAATTTTTTTCCCTTTGATTAGATTTGTACAAGAAATTCCATTATATAGGTATTTTAAGTTATTGTGTTTTCCTTATTCTTTATTTACCGGTCTTATAGAAAATAATGACTTGAAATTCTGTTCCAAAAATCTACTCTTTCCATTAGCATCAATAGTGAAATTATGAAAAGGGTAAAAAAACCCACATTGAAACCTTTCCTTCCTTTTTATTAGAAACATTAATTAAATTATGTCATTGTTCTTTATTTTAAGTACTGCTATGCATCTGCAGTCAATTCTATTAAGTGTTGGTGCTTTACGTCAATAAAATATAAATTATTATAGAATAATTTTAAGAGGTCGTAATGTGTATATAAGGGTATACAGGCAAAATATTATTAATGTGTTAATAACTAAGCACTCTCACTAAAAATACACACATTGGAAGTGAAAAATAAAGTCACTGTAAGTACCAAATAATTTTCTTTCTAATATCAGCATTTTACAATTATTCATTTAGAAGACATGCAAGAAATGCAAAACTGTTTGTATGATAGCACCACTGTATACCTGACAGTTTTAATCATATGTTATAATCCAGTCAGTCATATTTAACCTTGAAAAGATACTCATTTTCTTATTAAAGCTTGCAACAATGTTTATATCAAGTTTCAAACACCTTTCCTTAAAACATATTAGAAATTTGAATATGGAGGTCGGGTGGAGCATTCCTGATATTTTAAGACTATCAAACATTTCCAGGTCATTAAATGAAAGCAGTGAACCAATACACATTCTGGCATTGCTCTGGAAGCTGATATTTATCTTTATGTTGTAGAACCTAGAATAAAAATATCCTTCATCATTAATTAATTGAAAGACATATGATGTTGGATTGCTAATCTGCAATTCACAGTTATTCTCAACGAAGTATTTTTTAATTGGGTCAGAAATGAAAACTGAATCTGCTGGCCAAAGTGACCTAATTATCCCTGTAACCACAATGGAGTTACTCTCTTTCTTTGGTATGTAGTTTCAATTAATTATTTTAATGACACAGTTAATTTTGCTTCTATCTCCATGCATATTTATGCGCTGAAAAATTAGATGCTAGAACAGAAGAGAAGCTACCTAATCTCTCTGAAGGTATGGACATTTGAAACCACCCCTATAGGAGGAAGCTGCAGCCTCTTCCAGCACAGAGTGAGGATCATCCCAGGGTCTTTTAAAAAATGTTCAGCATTTATTAAACTTTTTAAATTAAAAAACCAAACTGCTGACAGGAAGCTCAAAATGTGCAAAAATCTAGATAGGGTATTTAGCTTAGCGATGCTAATTTTTAGACCCTCCCAGAGCCTCAGAGGAAGCAATTTCCACTGATTTGCATTATCTGCCAGCTATGAAAGGTGGGTTCCAAACACCTTTACACTGTTTCTCAAGATTTTTTGTTACTTTTATCCCAAGATTTTAATTGATTTTGACTGTTTATGAAAACTCTATTGGGAGAAATCTCTGTTACAAAGAGAGATATTTCAAGTAGCTTTGACATTTCCCAGTTAATTTTACAGTTCAGAAGTTTGATGAAATTTGAATTAACACCAGAAGGAAGTGATGTCAGAGCTTAGTGTAAACAAGAAACATTCAAATGGCTTCCACAAAGATGTGGAGCTCTTTTATACAATTTTAAACTGAAGCATGTAACAGGTCAAAATCTAATCTCAGAGCACTCTTTATCATTCGTCTTCAGTTCACTTTGCCAAAACTCTGCTCTATGTTCTTGTAAGGTGACAAGGCTCAGAGATACCACTGTTCCATTACAGGAATCCATAGCAGGCTTCAGAAAATTCAGTTTGAGTATATAAGCACTGAGTGTCTGTATGATTATATATGCTTATTTCTAGTACCACCAACAGGAGGAAGTTTGCATTCTACACATATCAGTTTAAGATTTTACAGGTTGCATGAGAAGGAGTAGAATTCACTGAATTTCAAAGTCAGATATGCCTTGTATAATCAAATTGAATACTTTGTAATGTCAGAGTTATCATATAGAAATAATTCTTTCTCATTCCCTTTGCCATATTTCCTACCAATTTAGACCAAATAATAAGTAAAATATTCTAAAATATATTATCCAAATCTTAAGTAGAAATGTCAACTACAGAAAATAAAAAAGTATTGAGATTTGCTAACAACAATATAATTTATACTTTTATGACTGTCCTATTCCCCCCAAACACCTCTGCTCATGGTTATATATGATTTTGAAGAGTTCAATGCACAAAAAATCACATTTCTTCCTGACTTGCTAAAATGGACATTTCAATCATTCTCAGCTCTATTAGAAGATAGTATTAATACTGCCTTGTCTGTATATTCTTTCATATCTAACTCTAATTTGTGGTTCCTGTACTGGCTCCTTTGGAAAATGAATGGTGACTTCCAAGAAACACAAAGCATTCTTTATATGCAGTAATTGCCATGCTATTTTTCAAGAAACATTTAGAGAAATCAGAGAGAGAATAACTTTATAACCAACTTCCTTGCTGAATCTTCAGAAAAACACACTCTAGCTGATTTTTCTTTGAGCAATAACTATATCTCTTGAATATTTATTTCAAAACAATCAGGTTCCACTCATCCAAAATAATTTCCTCATTTTATGCACAATTCTTACTAATTGGATATAAATTATTGGATATAAATTATCCAATTACTTCAAGAAATATGATTTAGAGAGTTATAATTGTCCAAGTGATGACAAATAATTGTTAGTTAAATATTCTTTTCTTCCTCCTGATTATTTCTGTCCATTTCCCAGCTCACTCTTTCACCCCTCCTACCTGATCCACTGTGACTTTCCTTCTTAGCCCTGAGTAGACTGCAGAAAAGGAGTCCTAAAGCAGCACACACAATTTATTGTGGAGCTAGAGAGGGAGGGTTGTTTTTAGAAACTCCTCCTATGTGTCTGTTTGAGAACCACAGGAAAACATCATCTGACATTGTCATGTCTTCATCTGAAAATATTTTACAGAATATTTATTAAGTTCTAAGATTCATGAATCTTTTGCAATTGATAGTTCTCTTCTTCCAGATAAATAAGGTGGGAGATCTTATTTAACATCTGACTAGTTTTTCTGTTAATTTTGTCATTTTCTTTATCACTTCCAAAAGTCACTCTTCACCTCCACAACAACCCTGTAGATTCTTTGAATTTCAATTTGTTATATTTCATTTTGTTAATGTCAATTTCATTTTGTTAAAGGCACCTCAACTCAGCAAACTGGGTTTTTCTCTCTCTTGCAGTGTGAAATGTTTTCTCTCTTGTGAACATACAGCATACAGCCATTATGGCTCACAAGTGAAAAAGAAAATTTTTGGGGCCAGAGATCTGTGAACTCTTTCCATATAAATACCATTTAGATCAATCTTGTCCATTAACAACCTCAGGATTTTCCTTGCTCCTACACCTTCAGGGGTCTGTCTCATTCCAGTATTATTGCCTCATGATGTGACTTTATGATGGGACAAACTAGATTAAATTCATCAGTATGCCCACAGGCCTGCTGTCTTTGGACAGGGATGACCTGAACTTCATCCTCCCATGCAGAAATGAAACTGTCTTACTGATGAATGGGTGCAAGAAGAATTCAAAAGCAGTTTCTGTTTGGAGAGTGGTGACTACAGACTTAGTTTTGGAAAGATACAGTGTAATTTTTGAGCGGAGTCAACACCTGGCACTTGTCCTGTGTGATCAACACTAAGGAGAAAGGCTTTTTTTTTAGCATATCTGCAGCTCACCTGAAATGCAATAACTTTGATACCAAAGTTGAAATTTATATATATATGTGCAGATATTAATAAATTTATAGTCTTCTTGAGCTATTCAAGAATTCCATGAACTCCCTATTTCCAGGTATTTCTGCAGATAGTCCATAACCTTATTCTTTGCACTATATGCATCTTGTGTAATGCAGTGAAACTGTTTTGCAGTGAAACTGCAAAATCAAATGAGTTAAACATTAAAACAGAAATAATTTGCAAGTTAGTACTATTCAAAAATTTTGCCCTTCTATAAAAGGTTAAAATAATTCTATTACTAATCTGATAAATGGGAATTAGTTCTGATATGGCTCTGGTTTGCAGGTATTTAATATGAGCTCATGTTACTTTAGTATATACAGCTGAGAAAGCCTAGACAGAGTAGTATTCGATCTATATGTATTTTTCCTTAGTATGAGTTATAGTTTTTTAAAAAAAGAATGCCAGTATAACTTTCATTTTCAGTGTTTTATACAGTTGTGTTAATGAGGCAGGAAAAATATGCTATTTTTGTATGTATATTAAAACTAGGAACAACACGAGTTGATGTCAAGAAGACTGTACATAACTATTTAAAGATGCTTCTTGGAAGAAGTGTTGTCACTCTTGTGTTCTTTTACTGTCACAGCCACAACAATTCTACTATTTAACAAGCAATTATAAAGGTTACTTAACTATGAATTAATATAAACTTCATTTTGTTAATGTGGATGACTGTAATACGTATGCTGATTTTGCTAAAAATGTTGATTTCTTTGATTTTTTGCAAAGACATCAATTTCTACAATGGGTTGCATTCTAAGATGACAGTTTTAACATCACATAGCTAATGGTTTTCAACCAAATACTTGCCACAGCTGGGAACATGGAGCATTACAATCCCTGCTAAGACTGTAATGGTTTAAGTTACTTGGAGAATTTTTTTGCAAACATCTTTTCCACCAAAGCTCAGTGGAGCACTCAGTGTGATATTCCAGTGCCAGTGAGTTGTTGCCTTATAGAAAAAAGTCTAGGGACTGATTCAGCTAAAAGTACTCTAACAAGCAAAGCCTCTGCAGGCTTTTCACAAAGATTTTCTGTGCAGAAGCACAGCTGTCTGGGGAAACATTTCCTGTATCATCACACACCTCACACTTTCCACTGCACACTTCTTCATTCTGCTCCTACTAACAGACGTAGAAAAAGAGGTGCAGCTTAATAGCCAACAGAAATTGTCTCACATTATCATATATGTATAGTATATATATAAGAATAATGTGTTTTTGGTGCTTTGGCAATTTTTAATGTCTTTGATGAAGTCAGTGAAATCTTCTTAATTTGTGTATTGTTACATTTACATACACAGTTGCATATTATTATTCTTTGTGTATTGTAATGCCTTTGTAATATCTTAGTAATATAGTAAAAGAGATACAAAATAATTTATCACTAAATTTACATACTACCACTTTACAGAGTAAAGCAACATTTTTGTAAAATTCTGTGGCAGAAATTGAGGTATAATGCTGTACTTGATCAATGATATTTATCAAAACTCATTAAACAACAAGGTAGGCATATACTTGTGTTTTCACACACAGATCTTAAGACATGAGCAAGAAAAGGCTCACTATGAAAATGCATTTACTGAAAACCTGTTGGAAGCCTTTAATCCCCCATCATGAAGTGGACATGCAGTTCTGGTCCTGAGGAAGGGTGTGATGAGGGCAGACAACAAGGGCTTTTGCCCTGTAAAGATCCAGAGTTGAATGGAGATGCAGAATGGAAAAAAGCACTTGGTGGTGGTGGACTGAAAGACTGGATCAAATGAATACATTCTTGGGGTGATTATTCAGAATGCCTGAGTAACCATAACTCAGGTGTTTCATAATTTCTTGATTCTTCAGTTGCAGCTTTAGTGTTCCTTTGGCATAGTTCAGATGCAGCGTAATTATAAGCCTTTAAAAAATATATATAACCAGCTTTATAAAACTGCTGAAACAAGCTGATCCTTTTGGGCCCTCAGCAAGGATAGTCATGTTGATGTTTCTTCAAGTACTAGAACCAGTCACGACACTGGTAACACTGTTAGTCTCCAGCTGTCCTATCTCTCAGGAAATGAGAGATAAGGCATACTTAAATTTCTCTGCTATTTTCTAAATAAGAAAAAGCAGACATTCATGAATGATGGAATTCATTTCTGTGTCTTAAATAAAAAGAAGTATATTCTGGGGGGTTTAAAAAATTCTGCACCAAGTTCCCTGTAAGTCTCTCCCTTACCCTGGCCTCCTGTTTAGTTTCTTTCCTACTCTAGCCCCCAAACTCCTGTTTTGTCAGCTGACTCCTGTCTGTCTCTTCCTATACTGCCCCACGTCTTTACTTCTCTCTCTCACCCCAGGGAAGACCACATTCTTCCCATTAGCATAAGTGCTGCTATTCCCCCCGATGTGATTCAATTTCTTGAATCTTCCCCAGGAATGTTTATTTCGGCTCTATCTATATTCTTCCCCTTAACGCCTCTCTTTCACACAGTTCCTCTTGTTCCTGTCCTGTCCACACACAGACCGATTCCTGATCTCCAGCCACTTCATTTCTCCCCTTCATTCTTCCTACATGGCATGAGGATGCAACACTGGAAGGACTGGTTTTATATTCTCAAGCTTTCTTAAGAAAGAACGTACTTTAATCAAAATTTTAACAAAATATAATGAGTGGTATATTCAGCAGAGTATTAGAAGCACAACGGTTTACATTTGGCAGAGCTATCAGCAACTGAAAACAAAGGCTTATGATTGAAAGCCTCTGGCAGCCTCACTTATTGGCATCGGCATCAGAATTCTGCCACCTATTACAGCACACTGTTTATTTAACAGTTTCTGTTAAATTAAATTACTTATCTTTAATCATGGTTGATATATTTATATCTATTTTAAATAGCCCTCCAAATGTTTCTTTTAATTTTTGCACATAAATTCTGGTGTAATGAGGTAATGCTGCTGCATTTTCATGAGTATAATAAACCTCTTACAGTTAGGCCCATGCTGAATATATCAAGGAAAAGAAAAAGGGAAGGAGGAGTTGGCATAATCAGAAATTAATTCACATTTAATATGTTAGGTTTTAGAAAGTACCAAGGAAGTCCACAGTGTAAGGAGAATGAAAATTACATAGAAAAGAACAGTACCTTCATTTGTACAAATATTAAAATATAGGCTTTAACTTTATGACTATGATTCTGCTGTTATTTATCCTGGTAAATCTTGTTTACTCTCCATGTAGAAGGAGTATTGAAATGAATGAAACCAGTGGAGATAAACAGAAGCAAATCTAGAATCAGACCCCCACAAATGTAAATGAACAGCATAGAAATAGAAAGATGATCTTTTGGACAGTGCTGGAATACTTATGTAGGAAAGGTCCCCTCATCAAAAGTTAATGACATGCAAGGATTTCGAAATCATTAGAATGGTAATATACAAAAGCAATAGTCAAGATTAATTTCTACCTGCAACTGCCGCTTGAAAAATGGCACTTGTTTAAGTACAGCAATACTTTAATATCTTATACAAGATTCCTCTGAAAAAAGTTAAACTTGTCTGGGACACCATTAAGATCAACTTGTGTTGAAAACACCATTTACATTTTATAATTTTTTTTCTGATTTCAAATACAAACTATTCCCCCACACACAGTTGCTATGAACTGTGATTCACAGAAACATAAGCAGTAAAAGGAAGACTAGAAGCAAAAAGGTTAATTATACAGTCTTGTAAAAAACTTCCCACCACTTGTTTATTAGGTGAATAACACAACATTTTATAAAATGCTTTTTCTTTACTCTCCTACCAACAGTTTGTGTGAATGTGAAGGTCTTACAGGCTGAATCCTACTGACAATAAGTTTAATAGTTCCACTGTATAGCTTCTTTCTTCCTGAAATTATTTTCACTGCAAATTTATGAGTTTTTCAATATATAAAGACTCGTATTTTTATTGTTCTTTAAATAAAGGTTACAAATCAAATTAAATGCTGGAAAGTGAAAAGGAGGATAAGTGAGAAAAATCATTTTCCAAAACATGCTTTTCGTATATTTCCTTTCAGTGACCAAAAAGTCATGTTGCCCGGAATTGAATTTTACAGTAACTTGAAGGTGAAAAAATCCCAGAAGACTGCAGAGTAGTGTGTGTTTAGAAAATATTTCTTAACAGTGCAATATATCTAGTATTTTTCTTACTCCTTCCCATCAAGAAGACCAATGTAAGCCTTACAGAAGACTCTATCAGTCAATTGTTCCCGTCTGCATCCAAGCAGAAGCTCTGTGTTCTGAGAAGCTGCACCCCAGCACCAGCCGCTAGTCCTGCGTGAAACAAAGCAGCTGCCTCTGTGCCTTGCCATGGGTTCTGCTCTCCTTTCCAGAAGCAATTACAGTGTTTTCTTTGTCTGTGTATAGGCCAGCGAAGAGGCATTGCTCCAGTCAATACACAGGGGGGAGGGCCTGTTTTAGTTAGTCTGCTCCATCACATGATGAAACCTTGACCACTGCATTTTGGGAAAGACTACATATATTAGAGGTGCAAAATGGCTCTCCATGAGCTTCTCACAAAGATCCACAGCAGAGAATCTGTATCTAGACGAGGCTAATAATTAGAGGTAATAGATCTAATATATTAGAGAAAAACTTCTTTAATCTAAGTACATCACAATAATAAAATTATTATCCATTATTTAGTAAAGCATTACGAGTAAAATGATAGCATCTTGCCACAGTGTTTTTATGCTCATTTTAAATCTTTTTTGCTATTATCCTGCTTGGTACTTCGTTTGCTTATAAGTGATTTAAAAAAATCATCCAGACTTTTCTCTTTCTAAAGTAATTATTTATCATGTTAGATACATAATGAATATAGATCTAGGCTGATAACTAGCATAGCAGTTCTGCTGCAAGGTTTCTGCCAAGCATACCTAACATCAGCAATTATTTCTACTGATGAGCTAATTCAGTGATACTGAGGTGATATTTCCTTATATTTTATCCCCATCCTATTCCTGTATTGTTCCAAAAGCAGTTCCCTGCCAAAGACATTAAGTTAATTAAAATAATAAAGCCCCATTTAGCTGAAAAAAGTCTACTGAAAATTCCCAAGAGCAAAGGCAAATGAGTTCACTTACAGATACTTTGCCTTACCTACCATTTTCCTTGTGCATATTTAACTGGAATGTCATAGTCTCCCTCATAGTACACTGAAACTTGTGATTTATTATGTATTTCCCCATTTCTACTTACATTGCCAAATACAGTCTTATTAACATATTGGATTTTTTTCTATCATGTTCATCAAATAAATTAAGAGAAAAAAAGAACGTATTTTCTCACAACAAAACCTAAACTAAATTTCATTATAGATGATCAGCCTTAATCAGAACTTAATAACTGAAACCTATATACGTTGTTAGCACTGTTAGATACTAAATGGCATTCATCTGTATTACAGGAACATTAAATGATAGCTAACTCTTCTGGGAGACTCATTCAACAGCCAAGACCTGACCACAGATCAGGTAAAATCTGTTCTCTGTGTGCTGACTCCCAAATAGCAGATGTGTTGAGAGACACTTGTAGCCTATGTACTTTTTTGTTAATAAATAGCAAATTTCAGTATTTTTATGCATGTCAGCATTTAAGTAACAATAATTTCAAATCCTCCAAGGAAAATAGAAGACCAATAAGCTTGTTGCCCAATTTAATTTTAAGGAAAATTTCCTCATTGAAGAAAACTAAAGAAAGTTCTATTCAAATACATGTATTACAGAAAGTTGGCTGCAGACCTGAAACAATTTTAATGACAATAGAATATCCGATATCAACCAAAGATGCAACCCAATCTAGGGAAATGAAATTTACAGAAAAGCAAGGAAACAAAAATCCAAATAAATTCCTTATCATCAGTTTGTACAGCCTTTTTCACAACACTCTACAAAGATATCCTTCTTTTTTTTCAGGACTATACCTGAAATGGCTAGGATACATGTAAATATCATACTCCGCTTTATTTTCTCACCCACAAAATATTAAAGATAAAGCATTAAGCTACATTAATAATGGAGGTAAAAAATCCATTTTAATGGATAGGCTTTAGGCTATCTTAACTGCAAAGTCAGTGAGGCAAAATCTCAAAATAATCACCTCAGCTAACGGTCTTTTTATTATATAAGGTCTGTGACCTTATTAGATAGCAAGACTGGATGCTCAGAGAGCATGAATGTAGTTTGTTAACAAAACATCAATGAAACCTGATAATCAGACTATAAGAACAAAGTATGGCCAAGAGACTAAGTTTATAGATGCACTGCAGAGGACAGAATCAACGTTTTCTGAAGAAAATCAAGGGAAATATACCACTCAAAGCAAAACAAAAAATAGATTGTTAAAAGAAAATGCTGATTTAAAGAACAGAGGAGGCCAAAAGAGAAAACAAAACATTTGGGGGATTTAATGCTATTGATAGTTATAATTTCTATCAGCTAAAAGCTCTACTTACAACGCTACACCATGCTATACTATATTCTATATACTGTCTTTTCCCTATTCCTGCATACTGTAGAGATACCAGGCCCTTCTCTTGATTCATCCCCTTTTAGAATACAGGTGGTTGATGGAGATAGGGTCAATTAATTGTCCATATCCTGGACAAATCTTAATGTGTGGTCTCAAGTATGTCTGAGAATGCATGGCACCTGCTTGAAACACCAGTGGCTGGCTATATGATGGGACTTCGAACAGCACCCCTTGTTGCTGAGCCCTGAGGATGGCACATGGGATCCTTTGGAGGGCCAGAATTGAATTCACAGGCATGAGGTTTGTGAAGCTAATCACAGAATCACAGAATCCTAGGGGTTGGAAGGGACCTCAAAAGATCATCTAGTCCAACCCCCCTGCCAGAGCAGGGTCACCTAGAGTACATCACACAGGAACGCATCCAGGCGGGTTTTGAATGTCTCCAGAGAAGGAGACTCCACAACCTCTCTGGGCAGCCTGTTCCAGTGCTCTGTCACTCTCACAGTAAAGAAGTTCTTCCCAATATTCACATGGAACCTCCTATGCTCCAGTTTGCAACCATTGCCCCTTGTCCTATCATTGGTCATCACTGAAAAAAGCTTGGCTCCATCGTCCTGACACTCACCCTTTACATATTTGTAAACATGGATGAGGTCACCCCTCAGTCTCCTTTTCTCCAAGCTAAGAGACCCAGCCTTTCCTCATAAGGAAGATGTTCCACTCCCTTAATCATCTTTGTGGCTCTGCGCTGGACTCTCTCAAGCAATTCCCTGTCCTT
>VZRW01012967.1:156298-177669 GCA_013398125.1 Aegotheles bennettii
TTGAATGGCAGCACAACCTTCTGGTGTGTCAGCCACTCCTCCCAGTTTAGTGTCATCAGCAAACTTGCTGAGGATACATTCTGTACCCTCATCCAGGTCGTTGATGAAGATATTGAACAACACCGGTCCCAGTACCGACCCCTGAGGGACTGCACTAATCTCAGTGATGTTCTTGCAGGGAGTGTGGCTCACATTGTCAGCTCACTCTCTAATGCCCTTATTGACAAGTGTCCCTTTAGAAGCTCAATTGAAAAAGTTGATGCCTAAATGTCCTAAGTTGACTCCCTTAAACCAGATCTCACGGGTTTTGTTTTGTTGTTTGTTTTGTTGTTTGTTTTTTTTTTTTTCCTGAAGCAATCTCCTAAAACATGATGGATAAATTCAACAGCAAGAAAAAATGTAATCACTATTATTGTCAGTGTTTGACATGCAGATTTTTATAGCTCTGGCTTATTAACTCTGCATAAGTGGATTTAGAGTGTATTTTTACAGGCAAAGGTGCTAGCACATCGATGCTAGGCAAAAAATCCACCAGGACTTGGCCATGATAAAAAAGGAGTGGGCTAGCATTTGGTTAATAAAGCCAGTTCCCAAGGAGGCTGTGGATATGGACTGCATACGAAGTACTAATTTTTTTCAGAGCCAATGAGAAAACTGTCTTTTAACTGGACTAAATTAGCTCTTTCATGGGAGAGCAACAAACCAGAGCAAATTGCTCAACAGTATCCCTCTTAAAATGTCAAAAGTACTTTGTCAAGCAGAATCATTATTTATATCATACAGACTTCCTGCATCTGCTTTTACTCTTATCATGGCCCAGTTCAGAAATAGTCACAGAAAACATCACCTTCAAAGAAATAAAGATAAATGGTGTAGTTCACAAAACAGAACAACATCATTCCATTAAAAACTTACATTTTGCAGAGCTCCGGGTTTTTACTCGGCTCAGATTTTTTGCTATCTGTGAAAGATTAAACCTCT
Organism: Aegotheles bennettii; assembly: GCA_013398125.1. Classification (NCBI taxonomy): domain Eukaryota; kingdom Metazoa; phylum Chordata; class Aves; order Caprimulgiformes; family Aegothelidae; genus Aegotheles; species Aegotheles bennettii. The sequence continues at coordinate 157,280 of VZRW01012967.1, forward strand.
AGAGAGCTACTGAATCTGCTGTTTGCAGGTAGAAATTTTCTTCTATTTTATCTAAGAGAGTGCGATAGTCAGGAGAAATCATTATTACAAATCCCTTGAACAGTGTATTTTTTTCAGATTATCTCACTATTTCTAAATCTGCTTCCATTTTGCATGAGGACCCTTTCACATCTTAAGGAAAATTAGATATTGGAGGAGAGGGGAAGAAATGCTTTTCTTTCCTGTTTTCCTGTTTAGGTCAGATTTTGTGCATGTGTAAATCAACATAATTACATTGATTTCAACAGAACTTCAGTAATTACCCTGTTTGAAAATATAAACTTTTGTGAAAACAAAGAACTTTCTGTAGTTCACCCTATTCTCTATGAAATCTGGATGCCTTAATTTTATGTTCATTGTCCAGTTTGTCCATACCACTATAACATCTTCCTTTTCAATTACTTTATCTGTTCATGATGCTCTCATACCCCTTGATCCTCCATAATGCTGAGAAATTCAGTATATGATGTAGTAAATATGTGATAAAAAGCTTCAAAATGCTTGAGCATAATCACCTCCTTGGCTATGTAATTAACTTTCTGTTTCCACTGAAGCTGGACAGTGCAGCGGAGATGGCAGGAGGAGCCATTAGTGGAGGTCTCATTTCCTCGTTTGTCTCCAGGTGTAATGCTGGCAATCAGTCCTGTGTACAACAGTGTTGCATTCAGGTCTTCCTTATGGTGCTCCTGTCAGGCATAATTAATCAGCCTTTTCATCGATTACATTTTGTATATTGGCTTTTAGACCAGAAAAAAATGCAGTGAATAAACATCTCTCCTGAATGTCACCCTGCACCAGGACTTCATCACTGGTCCCACACATAGACCATTCCCATTGCATTACAAAGGTAAGGTATCCTAGATGTTAAGTATATTATGCTTCCAGGGCTGCTCAGGTTGCACTCCCATTTCCACCTTTTGACTGTAGGGTTGCATGTGCCCTATTCAGAGAAAGCTCTACATCCTGTATCATAAACAGGTAGATATAGTAACAGGACAGATATCTAAACTTACCACTTATTGACTTCTGAAGAAGGAACCACTTACAGGGAGAATTCACTTCATCTCAATTAAAGGCTTATCTATAAAGCAATTTTTGAATTGTACAGTATAAAGAGACTTCAGAGTTCTCTTCTTGGCTTAAAGCTAGGCACTTTTTTGCTCTGAACTCCATGCTTACTTGGATTGTCCTTTAATCTGGTGTGCTACAAAAAGTACTCCATACAGTTGAGGTTCTGAGCTTGTAGTCACCTCAGTTTGATATCAAGCTTTTCCAAATTATCTTATTGACATACTCACCTATATTTTTCACAAACGTAAAGTTCAAGCCATAACTCTGATAATACTAAAACATTTCTTAATTGTTTTTAACTTCTATAGCTGAACACCACAGCATGTACTTTTACTGAGAATTTTGCTTTTTTTTTTGGTGGGGGGGAGCAAACCAAAATTTAAAAAGGGAAATGAGTGACTGTCTTTTGCATACGGTGCAAGATGATGCAAAAGGAATGAGAGAACAAGGAGCAGACCTCAGACCTCTCATTTGCTGATGAGTTCTTCAGGCAAAATGGTCTAACTGGATGAGGATGAGAGATGTTGAAGATGAAGGGGAAATAGTGACAGGACAGTCAAAGGATGTCACAAAGAAGCATAAGGAGATCCACACATCTTAGCCTGGTAGTAAACACCATGTCATAACATTTAAGATATTTCTGTGATTTTTCTTTCTGGTTTGTCACAAACTGCGCATTCAAACACTTTGTTGGAAGATGATTTAAGAAAGGGGAAAAGCATTTAAGTATCACACAAGATCTCTGCCTTTGTCTAATCACAGGCATGCCTCAACTGCAATCCTAACTGATAAATATAACTTCATAAATGATTGCTCATGAATGTGATGTTACACTGATTAGTGGAAAATTGTACACATTTAAAACATCAGCCAAACTAAAACTTCTGAAAAACACAAATGATGGAGCTGATGATCAACCTTAACTCTGCTTATAGTGCCTTATGCCACATGCACCTGTGGCACATGTATCCTCACTTCTTCATACCAAAATGGGTAACAGTTGCCCACTCTGGTCACCTAGAAGCCATCTCAGGGATGCAAATTAGGACACTGTACCTTGGTGTACACCTTAACTCCACATCCCTGGTTTTCAAGGTTTCTGTTTTATAAACTTCATATTCAGAAAGACACAATGTAACACTATTGTCTTCTGTGGGAGGACGCAAATTCTCTTTTCTGATTGTGGTGGATTAGATTAATTGTTCTGGTGTCGCAACCCAGATTCCCAACACTGCTGCTCATATGCATTAAATGAAGAGGGAGAAGCCATTGCGTGCAGTCCTGCTTGTTTCAATGAGTCAATGCAGCCAATGTGATGTGAAAGGCCAGGTATCACCTGGTGAATGATACTTCTGGGTCCTTCCCAGTGCTCCCATGCTTATCTGTGGAAGGACAGTCACAAGTGACATGTTCTGCTAGCCCTGTGCCAGCAACTATTAGAGAGCTGGTTCAAGACAGATGTAAAAAGAAGGCAGGCAGAGACCCACAGCCAAAATGGAACATGCACCCTACCACCAATGCATGTGAAGAGCCTGCCTGAAAGGACATACAAACAGTAACAATGTTCCTAGTTATTATAATTTATCACAGAGCAGTTTTCAAAAAAAGTTTCTTTTCCTTTTACGCTACTAAATTAAAACCTTGTGTGTATAAGAGAGCTATTTCATGGCCCTATCCATGATTTGTACCTTGTTTTAAAGATTTAAATAGATCATTATTGACATATGGGATTTTGCACATAGCAACCAGCTTTTTCATTTGATTAGTCACTCAATATTATAACATGAGAATGATAACAAGCTACTAAAAAATCCATCACAGGTAAAGACACAAACCTGCAAGGCATTAACTTTTGGTTTTAAGAGGATATCCTTTTGTTCAGATGTACTAATTTCTACAGATAAAAATAAGACAATCAAATATGAAATAATTTTTATTGGCTAGCATTAAGAAAACCAAGGTTCACTAAAGTCTAAGTATACACTGTAATTAAACTGCCAACGTGCCAACATTTCTCTATTAGATAATTAAAAACAGTATCAAACCCAGCAGTAATAAATTGGGTGTATTGTGTCTCTTCCTGGACAATTTAAATGAAGAGGCTTTTAATCACACTTTCCGTTTCTCTTATTCAACAAACTTGTTTTGCTTCTCATCCAGTCATCAGATGAATTAATATTATTAGTCAGTGAAGACGGTAAACTACATATATATGTGGTATTATGACTTCACAGTTATTGTCAGTCATTAAGATAATCTTGCAACACTTCTGACCTGCTCCATATATTAGCATTAAAGGCTCAATACAAATCTGATGTAAGTCAGATTTATCAGTAGATCCAGTGTTTTCCAGTTCAACATATAACCATATTATGTTAACTGAAAATATATAAGCAACCCGAGTCAAAAAATGGTAACTGTTATTGCAAATAGTAAAACAGAAATTATGGAAATATGCTCACAAAGTTGAGGCTTCAAGAGTAGTTTTCAATTTCTAAAGTAGTTTTCAATTTCTATAATACACAGTGCAGAGCCTCACTGCTTTCCTTAAACTGGGAGATCTAAGAGGAACCAATGACAGAGGAAAACCTGAAGAAATAAAAAAAAGCAACAAACAAATAAGACCAATTTATAAACAAAAAGATTAGAAACTGTATTTTGTCTATTAAGAAATTAAGATGGTCATTCAATCTGTGTGATGATTAAAGCTTCTAAGCCACACATTGTTTCCCATCAACTTCCATGTGACACTGAGTAGTTGTAATTTCTATTGTTATACACTGCAAAGCACACTGTGTATTGTTATACACTTTCAAAGCAGCACATTCAATAATATTTCAGCAAACACAGAGCTCTGCTTCTGTCCTTGCAAAACTTGATCAATACACTGGACCTACACTGCCAGAAAACAACTTACATATTGGAATCATCCCCCAAGTTATTAATTAATCACAGAAATGTCTGACTATTAAGATGAAAAATAACTCAGCACTTCTGATTTGTGTAACCAAAAAGGTTATAATTAATATAGAAAAATTTTCTGTTTTAAGTTCTGCATTTCTTTGCCCAGATCAGTGAAATATTAGGATCTATATCGAATCCACAAAGAGGCTTTGCAATATCTTACAATGCTCAGGGGTTTAATAAAGCTATTTCTGCAGATTGTCTTGAGGATTCTACTTAATTAACTTAATTAATAATGCTATATGAAGACTTTCAGGGAGAACGTGCACTCTGGTTAATTTCTTAGCATAGATAAGGTTGCCAATCTGCGAGAAATCCTGCTGAAAGCAGTACTCAGGAAAGAAGCACCACTGATAATTTTGCCAGTTTGAACTGATCTGAAATTCCTGAGGTCCGGCCAGCTTCTGACTTTACTCTAGGTGAACATATAAGAACGATCTTACCTCCTTACTCATTTTTGCTACCTCCATCAGAAGTTAGGTGTGACTGAAATCTCAACACTTAATGGCATCAAAGAAAGTAATTTGCACAGCATTGTCCTGGCAGTCAAACTTGTTCAGCTGCTAGTAGCACACAAATTAGTTTTGAGCCAGGCCATAGCTGTCTTTTTTAAAGTAACAGCTAAAATCAGCTTAGTGTCATACTAGAAAAAACACTGAAGCTAACATATTTTTCAACTTAATGAGTGCCCTGTTACAAGAAAGGTGCCCATGCCAAGCACTTTCAGCTTCCAGAGATCAAAACATTTTGGCAATATTTTAGGCAGTATTTGATGTTCTCCCTCAAGTACTCATAACATAAAAATGCTCATGTGTACAAATACACATTATTTTAACCGATTAAGTAACAATAGTACAAATTAGTGAAAAAGATCTCAAGCACAGCTCTAAAGATCAATTATATAGTTTTAATGTATCTAGATGTAAGATGTCATTTCATAATTTTAAAGACAGCTACCTATGTAGGAGTCAAGAAAACAGTATCTTTATTTTCTGATTCTAAAATATACTTTAAACAGTTACATAAAAGGAAAATAACAAAATGGAATATGCAATTGTTCATTTAATTACTGCATTTGGTAGATACACTCATATATACATAGATATCATTTTGTTACACAGGATTTCTAGTATTACTTGCATTTTAATATAAATGTTATAATAAATTGCATTGTATTTCCCCTACAATAATAATTTATGAAACCATATTGTGGTTGATGGTGGCAGCTGAACCCCTCAATAGAATTAATTAAAGGATAATCTCCATTGCTTTGTAGCATACAAACCAATAAATGGCTGCTGAGATTAATAGCTGAAGCGAAGCTAAAGTGTTTAAGGAATTTCAAACCCCATTTATTACATGCACCCTACAAAGCAGGAGAGATTATAGCTGTATAGCAAACTGGAACATCAAAAAACCCAAACCCAAAACCAAATAGAAGCCCAGACAAGGAAAACATAATTTTCTTCCCTTGTGAATATTTGAAAGTGAAGCTTCTTTGTTTGACAATTCTGTGGCATACAGATGAACTCGGCTAGAATGAAAAAGAAGCAGGGATGAAGATAAAAATGTGTGCTGGCTGTGTTGGATCTTTTGATTGTTCATCTAAAACAAGGAGTACTCAGGGAAAACACTTTAAAAAATAGAACAGGATATTATTGATGAAAATATAAGTAGATTTTTTAAAAAGAGAGTTTGCTTGCGAAAGCTTAGATTTTTATATTTAAGATAGCATTTCCCAAACAGAAACTGGGAAATTATAAGGCGTGTAAGGTGTTTGGAGAATTTTTTCTTTAGAGCAGTGATTGTGGTATCCTTTGGATGACATTTCTTCTGCATCTTCACCAAATCCCTTTAGGTGACAGAAATGAGATTCGTATGATATTCAGGCCTCCATTTGGCCTGAAATGTTGTAGGAGCAAATGGGGTACAAGTGTGCTCTACAGAATAAAAGATGTTGTGTTTTGAGTTTGCCCAAGTGACAATTTTTCAATGTAATTTTCAAAGGAGTTATATAAACCTTCTTTGACAGGAATCAGTATATTCTAGTTTTTATTAAGGTTATTTTTAAGTACCAAAACCCACTATTTTGTCTGATTCCCTTTGTATCAAATATTATCCTTAGCTTTGATTTTTTCCTCAATATAAGTACGTCTAATAGGCAAACCCATAAGCATTTTATTTAATTCTTCTTTTCATTTTATTCTTCCACAAAAATCACTGGCAAATTCCAAAATTTCCATTTTACAGTGGGTTTTCACTTTATTTTTCTGGCTATAGAAAATTAATGAAGTTTAAAGTTAATGAGGTATAGAGTGTGGGTACAGATGCACCCTACCCACTGTGCATCTTTAAAGCTGATGATGGCTCTGCTTTCTAAATAAAATGTATTAATTGTCATCTGAGGACAAAGACTTGTTTCATAGTAACAAATGTATTTAACAGAAAGGAAAAAAAAAAGTGAAGTATATGCATCACTGCCTGGTCTGCTAGCATCTGCTCTGGTTTCATGTCTGCCTGAGAAACCTGCCTCAAGAGCAGCTCTCTCTCTCTCAATCCATCTGTGCGAGAGGGAAAGGGAAAGAAACAGAAACCTCCCAGGATGTGAAGCCACTTTATCATTCCTTCTGAGCTTAACCCTTTGGAGAGCAATAGGAAACACTAAGTCTGGAATAGAAGAAGCAGGTTACTTCTCACTTCTGTTAGCCATTAATATTTTGAAGGTAATATAGTTACACTAATCATCTGAATTAGAATTATAACCATTAATGTTAGGTCCAAAGATATATTTGTAATAATGATCTGAAAGGGTGATTCATTGTACTTACTTGAATATTGCTTTCTCAGCATTAAATTCAGGAGTAAATTTACTTCAGATTCTTTTTCTTTAGCCCTTAATTACACATGTGGAATTTTACTGCATTACTGCAAAGCATTCCTAGACCTTCAGTACAAGTGTTCCTGTTGGGCTTCCTTTAGGTTTCCTTAAACCCACACAGCTCTAAACTGATAGAAGTCTTTTTTGTATAAAAATGCAAATAATTTGACAAACAGGAATACAGAACTAAACCAGGAATCATAAAGATAAAAAGCACCAAACTGTTCAAAAGATCACAAAAATGGTGAGGTTTGGGGTGGTTTCTTTATTAGCTGGATCCTAAATGAATCTAAACTGTGAAAAAAATCTCAACTTTCTTTTTAAAAAAAATCTCAGCTATTTTAGTTTTCCCAGTAATTAATTTTTTCTTAATTCCTACATTAAAATGAATATTTTAAAAGACTATTTTTTCAGTGCAGATGCTTGAGTCGTTTTGAACATAGAACTGAATCTGGTGAGGCACCAAGAGCTTCCACCTCTTTCAGCAGAGCTGAGGCCTCTTTCCTACTTTACTGAATGAGGTCATTCTCATTCTAAAGATCATATTTAGACCATAATTCTCATATAAATGTCAATGTGTCCACTGACCAACGTAAGATTGACACTGCCTCATACAAAAGGTCTGAGTTTCATCCCTAGTGACAACAGTTTGTAAAGCATTTTTAGACAGCTCCGCTCAAGTATATCAGGTTTTATATACTACTATACTTCTATAAACATGTAATATTTGTTATCCTCTGTATTTAATCCTTATAATTTGATCCCAAACTCTAGGAAGTTCCTTTCACTAATGTAAACACAACATCTATTTGACCTGAAGGTTATTCATCTCTGACACAAGTACTTCCCTATATACTTTTATACGTATGTATCTTTAATATATTGTTAATACCTGACAGAGCACAGCTGAGAAGTTTTCTATTCATTATGTGAATACAATACAACTTACTTACAGCATGACTTTTTGCAGTCCCAATGCTCAACTCTATGTTTTGCAATGTCGCTGAGCCAAGCAGAATGCATCCCAGTTTGGGCATTTGTTGGACAAGAATATCTAAGTTTATCTAAGCTGAAATTCAAATCTGAGAAAGCCTGGTTATCTCTGAAGGGTTATTGAACAAGTCTAAGAAAGGCTTTGAAATGAAGACGAAGACCTGAGTATTTAAAATAACACTTGATGAACTAGCTACCTACAGGCTCTTTCCAGTTTAAATTTTACTTGGCTTTCTGGTGAGCACAGCAGAAAAATGGCCACATAAACAGGCTTCACAGTGCTAACCTGTTGCAAGCAAGATAGTGAGATGGGAAAAATAAGTCTCTTCCACAGCAGGGACTTTTGCAACCAGTCAGCACTAGGAACCCCCAGAGTAGCGCACACCACTCCGGATATGCCTCCCCACTCCCATTCCTACAGGCCAGTATATTACAGCTGCAAAGAACCTGCTATCTACCTGGCTGCCACTGAAGAAGAGCACAGATTGATTCCTTCACATTTATGTGTTGCTAAACACAAAGCTTCCACCAATTTCTGTGCATCCTTATACCCCAAATCAAAATCACAATCAACATTCTGGAAAAGATGATGCAAAGCCTTCTCTTTCTTGACTGTTTGGGCTTATAGCTTCTCTTTGACCTATTACTCTTCTCTGTCTCAGACAATTTTATAGTTTGGCAGCTGTAATATACTTCTGTGAATTGTCTTTAACAAACAAGATTGCTGGTTCCATCTCTGAGTGCTGAACTGGAATCAGGTGAATCCCTAATGCTAAAACAATTTTCTAGTTACCTTTTAACCAAGAAGTACCATTCCTGGGAGACTGAGAGAGTTTCTCAATCGAGGTTCAACAGTGCTGCCCATCTAATCAGATAAAATAATTAAAAAATAGTAGTATTTTAAATATTTTAATATATTATATATGTTTGGTAGTTCTATGTCATAATAGTTACATAAATATGTAGGGCAAATTTCTTTATTCTGATAAACATTGCAAACCCCTATAGTTCCAAATGCTTATATGCCATGCAAAATTCCCTTTAGTGGCCAATAGGAAAATAATTTAAAAATGGTTTACACATTTACAGGACCTTTCATCCAAGAGTCCCCAAGGGGCTGCAGAGATATGTTCATAGCAACATTTTCATCTTACAGTTGAAGAAATCAAAGGCTAGGAAGATTAAAGCCCAAACCTTTAAAGTTGCCTTTGGAATTAATTGGAACCTTGAAAATATTTCAGGATCTGCATCTAAGTGATTTGTCCAAGGATGAACCCTGCACAAAACTGGAAAATAAAATACAGGTGTCATGAATTCCTTTTTCATGATTTCAAGGCCACCAAAGAGGAATTATGCACATAGAACAAGCATAGATAAATGATGTCATGCAATTCATAGAAGAGAGATTACCCCATCAAATACAGTCCCATAGTACTCTTATGACACTCCAAATAAGCTTGTTGCCTCATGATAGCAAGTGTAGACTATCACTGTATATAATTATATACAGCCTAAGACGTAATGTAGCCTTGCTATCCATTGCATTTGGAGATCTCTAAACATGCAGGAATTGTCATCACAGGTCATGATCATGCATGTGTGTCCATGTGAGTGTGTATGTGCACACTCATTCAGTCCCAGAGGGTTACTTGTGCAGTCGAGGGGATTCATGTATGAAGATTTTGACCATTTAGTTTAGAAGACTAACTTTCCTATATAGACAGTGGAAAAGAGTTGGTTCTTTCAAGGTAATCAGAGTCCCAAATGAAGTTGTCTGAAGTTGTCTGAAGTGAATATATCACTCAAGATCCACATCCTAAATCAGGTCTAACTGGTTAGATGTTTTCTTTACGTTCCACAGTGACACACAGGGAATCATATCAGCAAAAAGGGAGGGGAAGAGAGGATCAGGTTTGTGTAAGCAAAATTTTTTTCTCAGCATTCTATGGAAATTTTGAAAACTTCTATGCTTTATAACATACTGACATAGTTTCTGTCAATGACATTGACTAAGATGTGATCCTGCTTCTGTTGAAAGCACTACCATTTTTGATGACACATGGTTGGACTTTAAAGGCATTTATACATTCTATTGAACATTCTGGTATTAAATATTCTGTTAATCAAGTCAAAAGCTTACAAGATAAATTAGATTTATATTCAATGGCCATAGTCCTCTTCATAATTTTTGTATTTCACATATATAATAAACATATTTTACAATATAGAATTTTATCCTATAGAATTAAGTAAAAATATTTTTATTATTAAATGTCTGCATTGTTTTCAGGGCTTTTTTATTTTCAGAAATGTTAACATTTCTTAGTGCACTGAAGAAAATATTGACCTAAAATAGTACAGCATGCTTTGAAAATTACAGGTGTGAAGAAAACTGGAATGAAAAAGAAACCTCCTGGGTGAGATTACTCACCAGAGAACACTGAAACAATAAATAGATCATAGTTTTTGAAAGAGGAAGAACCCTGGAGCAGGTGAGATTTGCATACTAATTAGAGACGAAGTTTATTCAGGCTCGCAGGCCTATCTATCTTACATCACAAGACAGCATCTGTTTTAGTAGATTCAGCTCCTATTAGGTTGGCTGCTGGTGTTATGAAAGCTGAAATATTTTTCAGCTTTCATTCATATTTTTGCTTTTGGAGGTTTACAATTCAGTGACTATTACTTTTCTCATGTTTAAAGTAATTCTGTTTAGAAGAGATTTTTATTGTAAAAATAATATACCATTTTCCAGTTTTGCTAAAAAAACCCCACATACCAAAATGGTGTGATTTGCAAAATAGTTAAAAGTTAACCAGAGGCTGACTATCCAAAATTAATAAGAGCAAAAATATACAGAACTGGAATGTTATAGCTGAAAACTGATGTTAATAAGTGACCCTCACTTAATATTTAAGTGTGTTGCTATTACCTCAATCCTAAAGGCTATTCACCTTATCCTATATGATATCACAGTCCTTCTCTGTGTTATTGATGTGATTCTGCCTGATACAAGCAGATTTCACCAGCACACTCCAACACTTACCAATATCAAAAGTGAAATTATTAAACAAAAAAAAACTATCTCAGAACCATTTCCTTAAATGTTCCAGTTGTTAACTCCCCACAGCACACTACATTCCAGTTTAACACTGCTGTCATCTACTCATTTGCAAGTTCCTTACCCTCTTTATGATTCGCTTGCTAAGCCCCATGTTTTCCTTTCTAACTATTTCCAGTGCACCACTGTACTCAACATACAAATTAGTTTTCATACCAATTTTAATATCTAAAAATATACATTAATTTGGGTAATCTGCATTTCTGGATATCTAACTTGATTTGATTGTAATGAAAATAGACAAAAATATGGTTTTAAATGTTTCAAAGTGAATACGTACAAAACCTGAGGTACCTAATACCTTATGAATTCAATTGAAAACTTGTGCTCAGTCCCACGGGAAGAAATTGTGTCAGAAAATTCAAAAGAATGAAAGGAATTATAGGATCAGTTACTTTAATTAATCATTTTAATTCAAATTAAAAAGAAATATGATATACAGGAATGTTCTACTCTTAGCATGGATTCCTTTCCCAGACCACAGCTTAATCACTCATAAAAAATACTGGCAATTCTTTCTTAGTCATAAAACATTTTACCAACAAAATTAGTTTTCATCAGTCACATACATATGTAAAAGATCCACCTGAAAGAGTTGTCTGATCAAACCTTCAATTTTAAAAAACAATGTCTAGGGCCATCATGCTGTTTCTCCTCCTAGATAGGCTTTCTGGTTTTACCTGATTTTTTTTTTCCCCGATGACATTTGAAAGTTATGGTCTTCATTAACCATTTCCATCTGTTCACTTACAGACACGATAGCTCAGATTTGAGCTTATTTGGCAAATTTACTTGACTCCTGCATGCTTCCTTGGAGATGAAGATCAGTCTTTTGCACCCAGCCTTTGTAAACATGGTCTTCTCACTTCCTGGTAAGAAGGAAAACCACCTTCTCTTGTCTCTATAAAAGCAGGGATTATAGTAGGGCTACTACAATCTCATATGCTGTAAAAGTAGTTGTTGCCTTTACTAGATTTGTATTCTGACCTAGAAAAACAATAGTAATAAGGGGTTTGGTGGTGCCATTCAATCTGACACCTTACCTTGCCTTCATACAGATGACTGTATGGCCAAAACCAGTCTGCCCTGTCCACCTTCAAAGAGCAGTTTCATCAAATACAGGTTATTTCTTTGTCAGTCAGATCCCTATTTAAACCTAAAGAGAGTTTCACTCACATAAGACTTGAGACTCCAGTCTTCCTCATCTACTGAAATGCAATGATATATTATTGCATCAGTTATTAAAACATAAGAATGCCGTGCTTCAGCAAACACGGATCTGAGCAAGACAATATAAGTTTTTATAGCATTAAAGAGAACGAAAATCAGCTCAGTACAGCTAATGTGAAAAATGTTCCCAATTCACAAAGCCATGTTTTGAGACAGCTGTAGCAATTCATCTTGAGACATGATGCCATTCCCAAAACTTTTGCTTGTAGGAGTCTTTGTAGATCTTGTTTACTTTGGTTTTGCATAAGCGAAATTAATTTGGCCAATGGATTTGTCACTACATAGATTGATCCCAGTATAAGTCTGTCTAGAAGAGAAGCAGCTTCAGGCAGGCAGATCATTGCAATGCAGCCAAGACAAAATCATGGGCTCTCAGATGTTAATGGAAACTTTGCCTTTAACTACCCCAGAATGAGGATTTCACTCTCTCTCTCAGGTTTAACATTTGTCTCTACAAGGCTTATTTTAAAGCTGTGAATAAATGTTCACCTACATCCAACAGACAGGCTCTGGAGCAATGCAGTTGCTTCACAGCGTGCTAATGGCAGAAAGCAGGACGCAGGGATGATGAGCACAGCGCGGAGAGATCCTGCAGTGATGCCGAGCTGCCAGAGTGGGGGCCACACAATTTCCCTTCCTCACAACTAGTACAGAGAATGGCCAGGGGAAATAGGACAAGACTCAGCCTTCATGGCAGTCTCTGAATGTGGTAATAACTCCTCAGCTACTGGCAGCAAAAGGAATTTTTGAGAAGCCCTCCAGCATAGAGAATCACTTTAAGGAGTGCAAAGATAACAGTACGCTCTTTTACACAAATAATGTCATACACAGCTGTTGTGAATGAATGCCAGGTACGAAACAAAATGTTTTCTCGTGACTGTGTATTACATGTCTTTCTCAGTTTTCAAAGTGGTCCCTGTATAGTCTCCATTTTTAAAAGCTTTTTCCAGTTGCTGTACAATATTAATGAGACAATCATAAAGAAACTGTTTCCTCTTTAATCTATCCAAGTATATAATTAGTGAATCAAAATCAGTTATTTCAACTGATATAACAAAAAACTATACACTTTATAAACTTTAAATATAATTAACAACAAAATGCCTGTTTGTGATATATATATTTATTTCATAACACTGCAATGTTGTTCAAAGGCATAACTGAATTACACATTACTATGAATGCTGAACTTCAGAACAACAGGGTTTCAGCTCTTTCAATCACAAACTAATTTTTCCTTTCTGGGAAATACTCATACTGTTGTCTTAGGTCCCTGAGTGTAATATTGGTTGGTATTGTTGCTGATATGAAGTGAAACAATGAACATTGATAACACTCTGCATTTCCAATCTTTTATGAAAGAGTGCAATTTTAAAAGCACAGAAGATAAAAATAAACAGAATAGACAAATATGTAACAGATAAAATATAAACATGGTCATATACTGTTGAATTTTAACAGGGGCTGACTATAACCTTTCAAAAACATGAAAATCCATTGTATTATTCTTTAATTCAATTTAATTACAGAATCAGGAAAGCAAATTAGAAGAGACCTCAAAAAGTGATCCAGTCTATGTCTTGGCATGTGACATCTGGTCTGGGGATTATTCTCAATATATAATCAATCAACTTTACAAACTGAAGAATAGACACAGTTTTCTTTATATTACTAACAGAAATCTGTCTCAAAAGCGTGACAAAAACCACCATAGGACAACTTCATATTTAAAGTATGGAAACCCATGTTAACTGCTTGTGCACAAACAGCAGCTGGCAATGATTCATAGTGTCTTTTTATGCAGCATAAGTTACGTTGCTTCATCTTTCTCACCCAATGGTATAAACTGCTGTATGACCTAATTAATATATTCCGTACAATAATAGATCTGGGTATTAAATACAGGCTATAGCAATTTATAATAAATTAGGTGTCACAGATAGAAAGCAAATTAAAGGAAGTATTAGTTATTAACCAGAGAAAACAGTATAACAATTAAAGAGATGACAATAGCCAGGTTACTTATGTTAGAAAGAGATGCTCCACTAAAAATGAAAAAAAACATACAAGATGCAGTCTGCATTTTTTTTACTTGGCTGAAAATTATTACTGAGCTTAATGGATATTTTTCATGAGGATTGGGCTGACTGATATTAAATGAGAGCAATTACTTTGACAAAGTATTAAGTAAAGAATTTAAAATGCATAATGTCAGGAACAGAGAAAGCGCATTCACAATAATATTAACCTGATCATTTTTATAATATAACATATTTTAATTTCCACTTGAGTTATTTCCTGACTTTTTGAAGATAATGAACACTATCAGCTGCAAGTAAACATCATAGTTATAATATCTGAAAGTCTGACTTTTCACCTATACTAGAAAATTTACTGCATAGTTAATTCCACACCCAGCATTGCAATTCGCAGCATTTACACCACACAATAACCCCAGTACTGCAATAGAGTGCATTTTATACTTTCCTAAGTTATACTTACAAAATAACTAAAGCATGATACTACGTGGTTTATTCTACATAAAAAATCAACATAGAAAGTGCATAATACTTCCTGCAATTTTTATTTATAATCCATAATTCACAAAGGGTGTCCTAATCATTCATGCAAATTAGCAGATGTAATCAGTAGTGTAACTTTAGAAATGAACTTCTTTTAGAAATTACACAAAATTAAATGGAAAACTCAATCCTGAACTGATAAATGTCAAGTGTAATTTTGTTTCATGTCAGACACAACTACACATTCTATGTATGTAAAGAATTTGCCATGAACATAATCCACTTTTGTGGTTGCTGAAAATGCAATGATGTTCAGTACTAATAAATAAATACATTAAAAAATACAGTTATATTAAATTTAGTTTCCACAGTGGACCAGATCTAGCACAGGAGTAAATCAATAGAACTCTACAGAAGCTAAACTATTTCTGACAATTTGCTCTGGATCTGGCCCTCTATGTCTCACTGAAATATTTTTTTAAAATGATTAAGTAAAGTACTGCACATATAAGGCATTGATTTTTATCATTGATTTTTTTGCTGGCATTTGCGCCAAGCCTCAAAAAGCTTGAGTGTTTTATGTATTTACAGCTGTCTGTTGGCAAGGAATAATTCATTCACTCCAAATGAAACACGCTTCTGAATCTTATAAAAACAGCATTTTTCTGGACTAGATTTACAAACAGCTTCTTTGAATAAAAAGTTAGAAAATGTACTTTAAATCACTGAAACAAAAGCAGAACTCTGTTTCTTGATTTTTTTTGGCTTGTCAAACAAATAAGACATATATAGATTATATTTTCCTCCCAAGAGAGCTGTTCCATTGGCAGAGAGCAAAGATCAATGATGAATCATCATCTCATAACAAAATATTTCCAGTGAAAAAATGAAGTGTATTATTTAGTATTTTTTGTTAAATATGTATATAGGAAAATTTGGTTGCCTGTCATGGTATTTTTTCCTATCAAGGCAAATGCATTCATCATCTCACAGGGAGAGCAGCCTTTCCTTTTTTTGGCTGATCAGAAACAATTTCAGAAACAGGTTCAGCATGAGCAGAATCTACCTCTGATTCATTTCAAAGCCTCTCTTGTGTCGTATTTTAACACAACAATAAAAAGCTATTACCTACATGTAAGAGAATATCACCCTCACAGGGACCAACGCCTATTCACTTAAACCACTCAACTCCCTCAAGCCTCAAGTGGTTAATGTGTTATTCCAGAAGAAAAAAGTTTCTCTCCCCTCTTTCAGAACATGTGTCCACCAATGCTAAAGTACAGAATACTACTCTCTACAAGGGCTTTACCAAAAAGAAAAGAATGAGTGGTAAAGACAGTTATTCCACACCTTCCAGCTACATATTTTCTCTTTCTACCAACCTGAATGACCTTTGGCTGAGCACAACATCTAAGACAGATTGTAGGTTTACTGGTACTGTGGTACCTTTTTGACATATCTATAGACAACTTTGTGACAGTGGTTGAAAACACAGCTGCTAAAATATTTTAAGTCTTACAGAGTAAAATAACTCAATATACGAATCATCAATAATAATTTTGATGATGGAGGGTTTTTTCCTATTTTAATGACGGAAAAAAATGGAGTGAGAAGGCACAATTCAAAAGCATTAGAAAGGCAGGGACAGTCAATAGATGTAGACTGATTTGCAAACTTAGTTCTGTCCCCAGCAAAAAAATAATGGTATTTAGGAAACTTGAATGGGATTTACATTGAAGTTTTAGATTGATTGAAAATGAAGGTTTAAAGGCACTGATTGCAGAAACTCTCACAGATAAAATCACCAAACACAAATCTCAGATTCCTCTGTCAGGTGTCTTCATTGGTGAGCAACTAAGCACTAACCACTGGAACCAAATTACAAGGACCTCTTGTGCACTATGTAATTAAAAAATGAGAGAACAATAGGGAACATTTGTACCACATTTCTGTCACTCACGCATAGATTTTATTGATCCCATACTTATTATTCAGTAGTCTGAAAGTTTTTTCTGTTCAGTAAACAACTCTATTTGGCACACCACTTATTTCTGAACCAACTCACAGATGCAGATTCTTTCAGTTTAACATGCTGACGTTACAATCTCACAAATGTTCAGAGAAGACTGACTATAGCCACATTCTGGTAACAACGTTGCCTTTTTTAGCACTGAAGAAATGTCAGGAAAAGCTGCTTAAAAAAAAGCCTTAAAAGAAGACATTCAATGATCCTGCCAGTATGGAAGAATTAGCAACAACTATAGCTTGTAACCGTATCTTATCCCTCTATCCAATGGAATATGACAGGACCCTGAAAAATTATGACCAGACTGTCCCATAGTTTGTCAGCTCTTGCCTGAAAAATCCTTTTTGGGATCCACCAACAATAATCAAAGCAGCTGCTAATCCGATGACTTACAAGAATGAGAAGCAGGCCGGCAGATACCTCTAGTTGACTGTCCAAACTCTTAGGTCCTCTGCTAAGCACAGTTTCCTCAAGCTCCCAAAGCACATTTGAAAGGAGCTGAATAAAACTTGGTGTGAAAATGGTTAGCCATTACATTTTCCTGTTCACACATTCACAATGCTGCCGCAAAGTACCTTCATAAAAATTTCAAATTTTGGCCTTGGTTGTTTTCAGGGATATTACAATAGCATCTCAAATATCTGAATTTATCAGTCTTAAAAGATCTTCCAGCAGTGTGGGCATCCTCTAATAAAGTGTAAGGAATTTGTCTTAATACTACTTCTTGCTGCACTGCTCCTCTTTTGTAATTGTTGTTCCATTATGATACTTTACAACAACAAGAAGGTATGTGGTCCCAACTAGCAAACTAATCTGAATAGCAAGAACAAAGAGGCTCAGAAAGACTACATGATATGCATACACCACAAGGTCAACAGCAAAACCAAATCCTACCTACTGTCCCATCTTATATTTTATCCATGAAGTGACAGCTGAGGCTCAGGTGCCATGCATATATTTTCAGGTTTTATCCCTTGTATAGATTCATTCTCCTCCTGCCCCATTTCTTTCATACTGAAAAGCTGAATTTCAGAGAGATTAAGCTAAGTAGCGTATATTAACTGTGGCTCATTACACATACCAATGGAAAAAAACCCCAATATTTGTTCTAAAACAATGAGAAAAAAAAGTGTTACAATAATGATTTTTTTAAATTATGGATATTCTTCTCTTTATCAAAAGAGAAAGACCCCATATTTTTTTTCCTCAAAATTTCTAGTCCTATGGTTAAAATTTCATCTTGCATGGCATGATCCTTTAAAGCCTCTCAGCCATAGTGACTCCAAAGCATCCTTCCCAAACCAAATTGCAACTCTTGATCCAGAGCAGAACAATCGGGAAAATGGTGTTTTGACAGCTGAACATCTGATGACTGTGTCGCTTGAACCCTTCTGTTATTTAACACTTGTCAAGATTTAACATAATAACCTGCTCTATTGTATCTCTAATAATCAATCTAGAAATTGGTTATTGTATAGTGGCACATTTATAGAGCATCCTTTACATTTAAGACCTCATCAGGCCTAAATAATGCCAAAATTTATCAGACCCATTAATACATTCTCTTTGTCAATGCAGTTTTTACTAAGTAGGGCATATCTTAGTCTATGTAAAATGTCTGTTTGATTATAATCAATACACTATTCAAGGCACAAAACAGATTTTTCTGCAGTAGTATGTAAAATAAAATGACTAAAAAATATGCAAGCTTATGCCCACCACCTTCCACCAGAAACAACTGACTTTCTAACTATTCTTTCGCTATGAATAATGCATTCTTCTAAATCCTCTCAAAATGCAAAGGAAAGGCTCTAGAGCTAAATAGTTTTCACTGAAAAGACGGTTTCCACGTTTATTGTTTCTGTGCTCAAGTTTCATGTGCATCACATTTTCCCCCACCCTCCACATACACCACGTATGTGCATTACTTCAACATTTTTAAAGCTCCACTAGTCATTTTGCAATAAGACTGAAATGGTTTTACCAGTATAGAACTAGTCAGCATATTTCCCACAACGTATCACTAAAAGGATGGAAACCTCATTACATATGCTATGAACAAGTTATGAGCACAGAAACAGGTAATCAATTCTACATCGATTCAAGGGAGACATCCTACCAATTTATACCAGCTGTGAATATTGGTCAATACGTTTAAAAATGTGCAGGCCACAATATTTTTTTAAATTGTAGTTTAACTTCAAAAGCCATCAGCTTTGGTAGCCTTCCTGCCTTTTCCTGTTTGCTTATGGGATTATTTGTATTTGATTTTGCAGGATTAGTGAAAAGATTTCAGATGTTAGTAGCTCTGTTGAAGGACACATACAGTTGACAGAAGGAGGCTTCCATGTGAAATGTAACCTTAAATACCTAAGAGAGGAAAGGAAGAAAGGAGAAGGAATCCTAGTGAAGACCCAGGCACTACTTGTTTCTGTTGTGCATATGTATCCTTCCATTAGATACTACGCTCTTCTCACTGTCCAGTATCTTTGCAGTTTCTACATTTTTTTTCCTTTCTTACACCATTTTCCTTTGTATCTGCAGGAGGGAAGACTCCTCAATGTGTACTGTAAGATGTGACTGTGCTTTCATTGATGGTCAAAGGTTGAAGCCCATCAGTGCAATTAACTGGATTATTTTGTTTAACTCAAAGAAGGTTAACCGTAGTGCATGTATGTAGAAGAAATTAGCCACAATAAATAGACAATTTACATCAACAGGAAAATTATTTTCATATTCTCAGCTTCCTGAGATATCCCATATCTGTCCTGCAATGATTTTTTTATTTCTGTGCTTTTAAACAAATATGAAAGAAAAGTAATAACAGTGTTTATTTTCAAAGTATAATCAATATCACCTTCAGCCCTAATGAGCACAGGAAAAAGACTAATAGGGAAGTCCCCACTAGATGAATTAATTAATAAATGTTTAGTAAAGGAAATAGATGTTGCCAGACCAGTCTCCTGTTTTCCAGTAAATGCCTTTCATTCCAGTTCAATGCGCAAGGAAATCCTCTTTATGCCATAACTTGCTATGGAAAACCTGTGTCCACAGTCCAAAACTTTTTGTTTAACCAACCTGATCTTGTTTAACCAGCCTGATCTCCTTCTTTGATCAGGTGACCTGCCTAGTGGATGAGGGAAAAGCAGTGGATGTTGTCTTCCTGGATTTCAGGAAGGCATTTGACACTGTCCCCCACAGCATTCTGCTGCAGAAGCTGGCGGCTCATGGTCTAGACAGATGGACTCTTCACTGGGTTAAAAGCTGGCCGAGCCCAGAGAGTGGTGGTGAATGGAGTTAAATCCAGATGGAGACCAGTCACAAGCGGTGTCCCTCAGGGCTCGGTCTTGGGGCCAGTCTTGTTTAATGTCTTTATCAATGACCTGGATGAGGGGATCGAATGCACCCTCAGTAAATTTGCAGATGACACGAAATTGAGTGGGAGTGTCGATCTGCCTGAGGGTAGGGAGGCTCTGCAGTGGGATTGGGACAGGCTGGAGCGGTGGGCTGAGGCCAATTGCATGAGGTTTAACAAGGGTAAGTGCC
>VZRW01012967.1:177883-197285 GCA_013398125.1 Aegotheles bennettii
GAGGCTGGTGAGAGGTCTGGAAAACAAGCCTTATGAAGACCAGCTGAGGGAACTGGGGTTATTTAGCCTGGAGAAGAGGAGGCTGAGAGGAGACCTTATTGCCCTCTACAACTACCTAAAAGGAGGTTGTGGTGAGGCTGGTGTTGGTCTCTTCTCCTGAATTGCTAATGACAGGACAAGAGGAAATGGCCTCAAGTTCTGTCAGGGGAAGTTTAGGTTGGATATTAGGAAGAAGTTCTTTACTGAGAGGGTGGTTAGGGACTGGAATGGGCTGCCCAGGGAGGTGGTGGAGTCACCGTCCCTGGGGGTGTTCAAAAAATGGGTTGATGAGGCAGTTGAGGCCATGGTCTAATGGTCTAATGGTTAGGAATATGATGGGATAAAGGTTGGACTTGATGACCCTGGAGGTCCCTTCCAACCATAATGATTCTATGATTCTATGAAAACACTGAACCTCTGCAGAGGGTTTAGGGAACACTTGTTTAGACAGTAGTTTTTACAGAGGACTGAGCTAAAAAGAGTTTTGAGGCCACACTAACTTGGTACTGAGTTTGACCTAATAAACCAGAGTCTTCTGAAAGTCACATATACACTACAACATCTTAGACATTGAAACTGAGTTGGGCAGAGGGACTGCACATGTAGCTGTGCTGTAAATGTGTCCTCAGAAATGAAGGCTAAGAAAAAGGTTTTGGGAAAAAATTGTTGCCTAAACAGAGACTAGAAGCTGAGTGACAAAGCCCTCTCCCTTTGCCTGCCTTCTGCGGTGTACAAGGAAATTTCTCATTGCTCTTTTTTCTAAATAAACAAACACAACTTCATAAAAATAATCAATTCCATTAAGACTATTATCTAAAACCAGAAAGAACCTATGTAACCCAAAACATTAAAATAAAATTTTTGTAACGTATTTTTGAAAATTAGTGTTTTCTATACAGTATACACACAATACTACCACAATCTAAAGTACTCTAATTTATAAACAGTTTCTATAGTGAGATGGGGAAAATTCCTTGTGTTGAGATTTGGCAAAGGACAAGTGTTTTACATTAATAAAAAGTCATAGGATGACAATATTCCTTCAAGTCTTTATAGAAAAAAATATTAAAAATTCTAGCTTATTCTATCTTGCAACAGATTTCATTTTAAAACTGCACTCTAAATGTTATAAAATTTTGGCTATGCCTTCTATAGCAGCCAGTTGAATCTAGAATCTCAAAAAATCTTACCTGCTAGTTAAGTCTGATTTAAGTAATTGGACCACAGACAACATCAATGCTTATTTACAAATAATCATGCTTTATCTTATTTGGTACTATAGCAATATTCAACACAGTATTGCAGAATAAGGTATCACGAAGGGAATTTTCCCCCAAGACACAACAATTGGATTTCAATTGCACAGTAATTTTTGTCCACAAAATATCTATATAATATTCCTAGAAAAAACTAGTGAGTTGTAGGATTAGGTTGCCAGGAGACAAGACCTTACCTCAGGAGTGAGTTTCTGCACAGCCAAGAAGAATCCTAACCAAACCCCAAAGCCATATCATGCCCTACTCACCACAGACCTTGCATGTTTTGCATCAGCTAGATGAAGAGTAAACATGCAAATGAAACCATGTGTTTGAGCCAGACCATTAGCTCATGCAATATCTTTCCATGAATTCATATCAACTAACATTTGTTTTCACTGAAAGAAAATTATTTATTTTAGTCTTGATCTTGAAAACAACTATCTTCCTTTTTAATGATTCAGTTGTGGTCTGATTCAGGATGATGGAAAAAACAAACTTACTTTCTCTGTTATAATTAAACAGAAATTTACATCTTAGCTTACACCATATCACACAAGATAAGTTCATGTAAGATATAGGATATCTTATATATATATATATCCTATACGATAACCGAGTCTTCTCATAGAGTCTCTTTAACTGTTAGAACATAACTACTTCCATGAAAGTCAGCTCATTTAAAAATCAAAATTAGCTGCATGTCTTTTTAAACTTTTGCCTAGAAAATGGCTGTAGGATTTTTCTAAAGATTTCACTATGGTAATTTCACTATTTGTTAACTTGGTTTTGATGGGCCTTTCTGCTCCATCTGCTTTGAAATATGTTGTTATTATTCTATTAATAAAGACCCATTTTCTTCCTTTTTTTTTTTTTTTATGTAGGTTGAGCTGTGTTAAAAGGTATTGAGAAAGATAGTAACATTAAAAAATCTCCAAGTGAAAGAACTATCTGGGGACTTATAAAAAGGATACAAGGATAATGATATCATATCTCAAGTATAACAGAAGGCTTGTATACAGAATATATAGCATGAGAGAAAAATAGCTAATAGTAAGAGAGAATATTTTAAAAAGGATAAGGATATATTCACTGATTATCTTTTCAGTATACTGCTGATGAGAGGTGACTGAATGAGTTCACAGAGGTAATGCATGCAAATACTTTAGATGATTTCACATTGAAAATAATATTTACACTGTGCACATTATTTTGAAAAAAATAATTGTTATTATTGAATACATACTCTACTGCAGAATTCTGATCACTCATGGTGGGTTGCAAGCTGCATAAAAATCCTGTGGTTTTGAGGTTGAAGCTTGCCATCTATTTTTTTAATAACCTGCTAGTCTTGTTTCATGACTGGATTCCTATGCACTTTGGCAACACAAATCAATAATAGTTTTCTTATGTTATCATTACTTAAATGATAAGCATTTGTAAAGCTTTAAGGCTAAAATTTGACTAATACACTAAGTCCTTAAAGAAATTTTATTGTCCTAAATTTATATAGGCAAATATGTATGGGAGACAGAAGTTCACAAAAAACAGAGGACTTCTTCTTAGATACAGATATGATCAAGCTTGAGTAATCTGCTCTGCTCATTAAAGCATGCTACTACTTTATAATCTTACTGTTTTATTTCCACATAGAATCATAGAATGGTTTGGGCTGGAAGGGACCTTAAAGATCATCTAGTTCCAACCGCCCTGCCATAGGCAGGGACACCTCCCACTAGACCACATAGAAACATCAAGGTTGGAAGAGACCTTCAAGATCATCCAGTCCAACCACCTACCTATATCACCACTAATCCATATCACCCAGCACCACATCCAGACACATCTTGAACACTTCCAGGGATGGTGACTCCACTACCTCCCTGTGCAACCTATTTCAATAACCAATCACCCTTACATACAGCGATCAAAATAGAAAACATGGGAAACTTTCAAATGGAGAGCTTCAATAAGAAGCTACAAGGCAATGCTACCAAAATAATTTTCATAGATGTCTTTGCATGCTATCAGTGTTAAATACTTCATAATGAAACTCCAATACATGTGATTTCCCTGAATATAGTAAATACAGAATTTTTACATACACATTCAAAATACACTATCCTGAAAAAAGTTAAGTAGGTCAGCAAAGTCAAGGCATACAAAGTTAGGAAGTACCAGAATTTAGGAAGTTACAAACTCTTATTTTTTTTAATTACTTCAGGAGTTTGATCTGAACTGCAATACTAATCTAATAATGTATTCCTACTTCATCTTTCAAATACACTGCAAATGAGAATTTATTTATTATTTTTAATGTGTTCCTTCTTCAAATGTACTTTCTACAGCATATTTTAAGGTTTTGTTTTTCTACACAATATAAAGTTGCTGTAAATTGATATGATCATATAATAGATATTATATTTATTTTGGTAAGATAGTGTGATCTGTACAGATATGTATCTAATTATACAAGATATCAATTTCTGTATCAATTTATCAATATTGATAAAACTTAAAATAAACTATAAATAAACTATAGGCCAGGATAGTTTATTCTTATGTCATTATTCTGGTAGTCTACATATTCTTCTAGAAAGCAGCTTCTTGCAAGAATACCATTTTTTTCTTATTATTTACTACCAGCAGAAGCAGAATAATGAGCTAGATGGACCTTGAGTTTGACCCACTACATCAGTTCTTTTTCACTTTAAGTATACCAGAAAAAATATACACCAACTCATTTACTAGGAAAAATAACATTGCTTTTTTTTTAATATTAAATCAGATTTTTATTGTGCCATCTTCAATCTGATTCACCAGGTATCAGATTGTCTCTTCTATTTAGTTAATACCCTCTTCCACATTTATATCTATCAGAAACACATCCTATTGTATTGAAAACAGAAGCCTGATCTTGCTTCCAATGAAATCTACAGCAAGTTGTTACAGGCTTAATTACAAAAGAAAGAGTATCCTTGGGTAGTTACATAGGTACACCTTCTACATATTGTATATCTACATATCTATATATACTCTGTACTATTCAAAATACATGTGACTGGGAAAGATAGACTTTTATGAGAAAATATTATGCACATTTTATCATTTTTAATATAAAAAAAACCCAAAACAAAACAATAAATTAAGTAGTCAGATTAAACTGTTGTGGCACAATCCAAATGGACTCACATCAAAAGTGTTGTGAAACTGCAAGTTAGAGCAGCGCCTGACTCCAAATTTCTATGTGCTACAAGCTACACATAGAAAGATACATATTTTATGCTCAAAGTGTACCTAGCATGGTTCGTTCTTGGCATTCTTACTTAAAATATCTTTCATATGTTAATTATCTTATTGTTGATGATAGCAGTCTTTACCCAGTTTCATTTCCACCACAATTCTGTTTTCTAGGCCAAATAGAAATTGCCACTTTATTCACTAATCTACATTCTGCACAAAGTCTTTCATAAAGATGCTGTGGTCAGGCCTTTAACTCTGTATTTGGTAGAGATGGCCAAAGTACTTATGCTTGTTGCTGTGTGTGAGCAGCGGTTAACAGGCAAGTATCATAATTTGAAAATCTTGCTTTGAATTTCATGGATGCAGTCTAATACCAGAAGACTAATGTAATATATTTCCAAACTTATGCATTACATGTAGCCTCTGATACCATGAGATATATTTTATATCACATTCCAGGTCACAAAGCATTTAATTTGAAAGAGGCAGTTTATAAACATATGTAAAGAGTACTACCCTTTCAGAATAGGATCAAAGCTTTCAAAGTTTTCATTAGGAAGTTCCTAGCATCAAAGATGCCAATTCTATTGCTCCTTTTCTATAAAGATACTTTACTCATGTACTGCAGGACTGTAAAACATAATAGCAAACAGCTGGTCATAAAAGAAATTGATGATTATGGATTATACTCTAGTTACATTTTAAAGTGAAATGGCAATTGCTATATGAAATAATTTTGTCACAGTCTGAAGTAAAAGTTGCAAACTACAAAGTTAAGATATATATTTGTGACAGAGATGATAGTATGGTAGGACTGGGAAAAGGCAAAAGATTTGAGTCAGTCCAAGGTCATTGCTTCACCCCTGAGTTGAAATATTTGCTTCAGATCTGTTTCCACAGCTCTTTCTTCATCTTACTTGTGTGGGCAGTCTTCTCACCAACATTAGTGTCTTCAAAATATCTACTTACAGGAGCAAGAAAGTCAGATTTCACTCCTTTACAAACGACTAAATTCTGAAGCATGAGATGCATTGCATCACATTTCAACAGCAGTTGAGGGTGAGTTTCAAATTACATAACTTCTCTTATATTGTCAGCTAAAATTGCCTAAAGTTAGGGTAGGCTTCACTTCGCTGACCTCAAATGACACTTAAGGCTGGAAAACGTAGTCTAAATCTCAGAGGTATGCAGATTGCCTGCTTCAGTGCTACCTGCCTTAAAAAAAATAAGCTCCATCTCAGTCCGTAAGTTCCCTGAAGACCCACGGAAGTCTGTGAGCTGTCCACGTTAACGAATCCCAAGGAGGGATGTGCTGAAAGCAGTTCCCTGGTTCAAGCAGGGGAATGGACATGCTCTGTGTCAAGCATGTCCTGTTGTGTGTGCAGGAGCTCCTGTTCATCCTGTGGGATAGCCACTGCTCTCGGTATGGTTCTTCAGGGAATCTGGACAATCTCACTGAGTTATCCCAAAGGGCTCCTTCAAGGTACCTGCTTTTTTACAGACTGCCCATAGACCCGAAGCACCCAGTTCAGGGGTTCTAAATACCCTGCTGAAATCACAAACCTACTTTTCAAGCATGTGACTCTTGTAAATTGGGTAAATATATGTATATTGGGTAAATAATGCAAACTTAAACAAAATGTAAAAAAAATACAACACACAGACTTCAATACCAACTGAAATTTAAAGTTCCTAGTTAGGTGATGAGGCAACAGTCAGTTGCATTACTTTACAGTGCATCTTTGAAGAAAACATAAAATTAAGTTCTTCTAAATGTTAATAAAATTTAACATATCCTTAAATATAAAATCCCTGAAGGAAGTCATTATTTTCTTGCAGTTTTATGTACTGTATTTTTATTTAATAACCTATTTGTATTCAACCTATTATATCTAGATATTCATAATACCTAACAATTTTGCCTACAGTACTTTTGTAAAAATTCATTTTAGGATTTAAGTTTTATTTCAGCCTTTTGGACCTGATCGTTCTGCTCTGGACCTGTTTCACCAGCACCTGTAATAACTACCTGTTGCATCCGGAATCTGTTGACATCTAACAACTTTCTTCACTCAACAACCATAGCTGATTATAGTATATAATAAGCAATTGGGAATTCTTGGTAGTTGCCATTTAAAGAATTAAGTCTGCAAATTTGCAACTGGGCTTTGTTTTTTATTGGCTCAGTGGCTACCTCTTGGCTTTTTTGTATCAGGCAGATTGGTATAGGGAAGCCATAAAAGCAATTTAAGCTCTAGATTCAGGAAATGCCTTCTTAGAAAGACCAATTATTAGTCTACTCATTCTATTAACACTCCTAAGAAACCTTGTCAGGTAGAAAGGACTCCTGGTGGGAATGGCTGTGAGGAGGCAGATATGCACAAAAAGAAGTTTGGCCAAAGCATACTTTCAATCTGAGCACTCCTACACCTTCACAGTAGCTGACGGACCATCTAGGGAGAAAGGTCAGATGCTGGTACCAAGCCAAGCACCGGACCAGCACTGAGTCATGGGGTCCTCATTTCTTATCTGTCTGACAGTCACACTTCACAGCAAAAATTCAGATTGCATTTTTTACACTAGTGGGAGTATTTGGCTGACAAAACTGAATAATACTCTGTAAATTTCAAACTAACTGAAAAAACTAGGAATAGCTTTTATTTTATAATCCTACTAAGATGATAGGGAGTTACAACAACCCCTGGAAGTAAAGTTTTGAGAGAAGGGAAGGTAAAAAATAAATATGCAACTAAAGGCCAGCAGAAAGTCTGCTTTTGGATCTAGATGCATAAAACTGAAATGCAGAGTCATGTGCACATTGATTTAAAGGGCTCAACTTGGATATAAAAAGAATGAGGAATCTAACCTTTTTTTCTTTGTGTCACTCGTGAAGCATGAAACCCGTCTATACTTTCATAGTTAAAGATGTAAGTCTACTTTACTACTACAACAACAATTTGTGAGGAGAGGGCTCTATTTTGTTATTTGCAAGACTTGAATTGTTCTGGTTTTGTTCTTTAATAAAAAATGAGTAGTGAAATATCTGTAGTGCTGACAAAAGCTAAGGTGGGGGAGAGGGAGAGGGGCCTGAGCCCAACACATGGGTGAGGAGGAGGGGGAACTGAACATATCCCCATTGTCTGCAGTCTTAACTAAACCACTAGGGAATTTTTTCTCCATTTCTATTGTTGCCCCTCCTCCTTCTCTTTCTAATCCTCTCCCCTCTTCCACCCCTCTCCTAATGCTTCCATTTCTTTCATCCTTCTGAGCTGCGCCTATGACAGGGGAGAAGTCCAGAGCAGAAGGGAACATCCAGCAAGTCTGAAATAAAATACAATTACAAATAAAAGATAAAAAGGGTTCAGAAACTTAAATGAACACACCAAACATCTTAAAATATGCTTTCCTCTGTTTGTCAGTGCAGAGCCATGTGACACGCATCTCTATGGCAGGGCTGATTTTGATCTTAAAAGATCTGAAAGTGAAAACTAGCAGGTCTTATTCTGATTATGATGAGTATTTACGACATTCATTAATATTTGTGACAGTATTAAGAATTTCTGAATCCATTTTTAAATTTCTGAGATGAAATGTCATACTATATAGGATGTTAACTTGTGCATTAAGTAAAAAAAATGTAGCATCCCTGAAACAGCTTGTTTCCCTAAACTAAACTGTAATTATTTTTCTTGCAATCTCTCCTTTCACAAGCCTGTCCCTGAAAAAGTATTCCTAATTCAGGGTCCCTCAGTCACTTACTCACCCAGATCTAGTGACTTCAAATAGCAGAGTTTGGCTTATATGCTCTGCTCTCTGAGAAATTCAGTTGTGCTCATCTATGTCCTGACAATCACAGAATCAGAGAATCCTAGGGGTTGGAAGGGACCTCAAAAGATCATCTAGTCCAACCCC
Organism: Aegotheles bennettii; assembly: GCA_013398125.1. NCBI lineage: Eukaryota > Metazoa > Chordata > Aves > Caprimulgiformes > Aegothelidae > Aegotheles > Aegotheles bennettii. Next base: position 186,334 of record VZRW01012967.1, read on the forward strand.
CCTGCCAGAGCAGGGTCACCTAGAGTACATCACACAGGAACGCATCCAGGCGAGTTTTGAATGTCTCCAGAGAAGGAGACTCCACAACCTCTCTGGGCAGCCTGTTCCAGTGCTCTGTCATTCTCACAGTGAAAAAGTTTTTCCTGATATTTACATGGAACCTCCTATGCTCCAGTTTGCATCCATTGCCCCTTGTCCTATCATTGGTCATTACTGTAAAAAGCTTGGCTCCATCATCCTGACACTCACCCTTGACCTACTAACCACCCCCCTTCTAATGCACTCCAGGATGCCATTGGCCTTCTTGGCCACAAGGGCACATTGCTGGCTCATGGTCATTCTCGTGTCCACCAGGACCCCCAGGTCCCTTTCTCCTACACTGCTCTCCAGCAGGTCAGCCCCCAGCCTGTACTGGTGCATGGTGTTGTTCTTCCCCAGATGCAAAACTCTGCACTTGCTCTTGTTGAATTTCATTAAGTTTCTCCCCGCCCAACTCTCCAGCCTATCAAGGTCTCTTTGAATGGCAGCACAACCTTCTGGTGTGTCAGTCACTCCTCCCAGCTTAGTGTCATCAGCAAACTTGCTGAGGATACATTCTGTACCCTCATCCAGGTCGTTGATGAAGATATTGAACAACACCGGTCCCAGTACCGACCCCTGAGGGACTCCACTAGTTACAGACCTCCAACTAGATTCTGTCCCATTGACTACAACTCTCTGACTTCTTCCCTTTAACCAGTTCTTGATCCACCTCACTACCTGATCCCCAAACCCATACTTTATCAGCTTATCTACGAGGATGCTGTGGGAGACAGTGTCAAATGCCTTACTGAAATCGAGATAGACCACATCTACCGCTCTACCATCATCTATCCACCTAGTTATTTCCTCATAGAAGGCTATAAGGTTGGTCAAACATGACTTACCCTTGGTAAAGCCGTGTTGACTGCTCTTAATGACCCCCTCATCCTTGATATGCCTAGAGATAGTGCCAAGAACAAGTTGTTCCATCACCTTTCCAGGGATAGAAGTGAGGCTGACCGGTCTATAGTTACCCGGGTCCTCCTTCTTGCCCTTCTTGTAGACTGGAGTGACATTTGCTATCCTCCAGTCCTTAGGTACCTCTCCTGTTGCCCATAATCTATGGTCATAAGACCTTTATATTTCTGTGACAACACTGTGCTTCTAACTCTGAGCTGAGACACATGAATGAAATAGCAAATATTATGGTGCATAAATGAAACAGGCAAAAGAGGCAAAAACTTCATGAAGTCAGCAAAATCTGAATTTGTTTTATGTGAATATTGCTCAGACAATGCATTTTTGATAGACAGTACAAAAACTTAATGTAGAAATATAGATACATTGCACAGATGAAGACCAAGAGGTGGTGAACTGTATAACATGACACAGTAGCAGCAGCTGATAATAGTTCTCAGATCATATCACTGCACTTATTGAAACAGTTATTTCAAAGTCCCAAGAACTGCAACATTTTAACTCCTCAATTCTGACAAGTCCATAAGATTTCTGAATCTGTACAAACCATTATAATGTGGCTGTTAGAGATCACAGCTGCATTTTACTTTATCATAGTAGTAACATTATGGTAACTGCACAATTAACTCTTACTACACCGAGTTTTGTGCTTATTCCTATTATTCCAAAGGGTTCATTTTCAATTTGGACTAGGCTTTTGTTCAGTTTCTTACTATGCTGTCAGTGAAAAGCACAGTCTAAGTAAGCAGCTTAAAGACATTCACTCTGACACTCAGATAATGCCATTCTGAGTGACAAATAAAACAAACCCTACGTGGAAACATGCACAGTATGGTCACGTATTTCAGTACTTGTACAAAATCTTACAGAAAGCCCAAACACATATTGAAAGAAAAAGTAGAATTCATAATTTGTGGGAAAAGAGGATGGTGCCATAGCATACTGGGCAGTGGCACAAATTGGCCAGATTGGTCATCCTCCAACTCACAATGACTTGGGACGGAGCTAAACCAAACCACTGAAATAAACTTTGTCTAAGATCTGATTTATACAAAGGTTAACACTCAGTCTTATAAAATCCCAAACTTCTCTAGAAAATTACCTGAGACAAAGAAAAATAAAATCTGAATATTCAAAAATACAGGTTTTACTGGAATCTTTTATAACAAGCACGTATGTGAGAATAATTAGTGGCTTGCCATCAATAGCTAAATATTTAACCTACATTTCCTGGATCACCTCAGTTTACAAACTACTATTCTTGCATTTTTATGTTTTAAAAAGCTTTATTCAGAGCCACCTAGAACTTTTAAATTCAGGTCTTCTGCTGTTTGCTGATATACTAATGATTTTTCAACACTGTGCCTATATATCTACACTCATTTACACATGTAAAGTGCAAATACATGATTCCATTGCCATGAATATAAAACTTCTCTTTCAATTATTTTCAAAGGTTTCTCAAGTGAGGTCCATGACAGTAACCAATAGTTTAAGTCCCTGGATTTTAGAATAGGACTCTGTGAGAACTCATTGAAGGATCAAGTTTTATGATTACATTATAAACAGTCAGAAAACTGGACTGAAATAAATGTGTGAAACAGAAGTCTTTGGGAATTTTGCCATAGTCCAGAATTGATTCAAAGTGTTTAAAAAGACACTTGTATTCCTGTAAAGACGTTACTGCAGAAGTCGAAAAGAAAATCAAGTAAAAACTTAAAGCCATGAAGATTCTAGTGGACAAAAAATAATTTTTCATCCAAATATTTCATTAAGAAATTAGTACTTCACCAGATGCAGGAGGAAAAAAAAAGCATGAGATTCATCTCCTGTAAATTCATCCATCAAAAAGTTAATAATACCATTTAAATGCCTCATCTAGGTTCTCTGTCTCAGTGAAAAGAGAGACGTGTTTTAGGAAGGTTGTTCATTGCAGCTATCCATAGATGCCTCTCTTGGGATGTAATCTGTAATTCTCTGGAGGTTTCTGTATATCACCATTGACTACAAAGCCTTTAGTGACTATGTTAGACTTCAATGACTGACTTTTAGATGGCTAAAATAATGACTGCCTTAGCTCTGGAAACCTATTTTTAAATAGCAAGGTTAAGTGAGATGAATCGAGTCTTTTGTGTGAATCACTTTATCAAAATTCTACATTAAAAAATGTTTTGACAGGAAATTTTGACCAGCATATGTATCACTGATTTTAATAGGCCAGGGCTTAATTCTGCACCTTTCTGCTTATACATCACCCACCAGAGCAGGGCAGATCCTAATGAATGATAACATAGTATGCTTCTCTCATAAAATAATAAACAATAAAAATAGTATCAATGTCCTGAGGAAATATTGCCCTAAAGCAAAACTGACATAAAATCAAAATTTAAATGTAGTTTCTCTTTTCATTATGCATAACTTATATTAATTGTCTACAACTTACAAGTGTACCACTAGAAGATGCTAACCTCTTCAGAGCCAATCTTACAGTTGTCCCAATTACAGAATTACATTTAATTGGAAAGTGTATATGCAGGAAAAAAAAAAAAACCAGAATTACGTTCTTGTTCTGCAGTTCAAAAAAAAAGCTGATGTGAATTTATATAGCACAGAATACATTAGTAAAACTGACCTACTGTGCAGCATCTCAAGTGCTGAGTTTTAGCCTATGAAATCAGTGGTAATTACAAGGTGAGAAATGAGATCATAACACTGATATTTTTGTTACTTAGAACACAGTATAATTAATCTCCTTTGTAGGTACTCAAACAGGAAGTTTTGTTTTAATTATACCTTCGGGGTGTCTATTTCATAGATGATGCATGACAGTTTGCACAGAACATTTTTAAATGTTATATAACTTCTAGCCTAGGATTTACTGGGTGAAGGAGAGTATTTTGATAAAATATTATAACTAGCTAATATTTCCTTTTCTTTTGTAAAAAGCAACACTGCATTACAGATGAAGCTCAGAAGCATGTTTCTGCAATTACTAAAACCACAGTTTCATTGTAAAAGTCAGTGAATTACTGTAACTCCTTCTACCCACAAGAAGAGCTGTTAACATTCAGTAACCCGAGAGCAGTCCCAGTGTACAAAAATGCAAAAAATTATGTTACTCTCATGCAATTTATTCACGCATACTGTTTTAATAAATAGGATATCTAGAATAGCGCAAATATTTTAGTACTTCTGAGCATCAAACTCCACTATAACACAACCAAACAGAAAGAAGGACTAGCATTGTCAACACTATGCAAATATAATTTCTGGAGACCATAACTGCAACTCAGACTGAAAATACTGCATGCAAGGTGTATATATATGCAATGCCTCTTCCAAATCCTACAAACACCACTATTTAACAAGGTGTGTCTTGTATTTAGATGCTGTTCAGCTTCTATGCAAAACTCATGGCAAAAAGGTATCAAGGAGACACCTTTTACCAAATCAGCTGTGCTAGTGCAATGTTTTTTAGTGCAATGTTTTTCTACAGAACAAATTTAGCCCTGCTACAGTCAGGTGAAGAATCCCATTAATATTTGATTTGTGCCAGAGAGACCCTTTTTGTTGACAACACAAAGCACATGCCTGACTCAAGGTAGGATCTTGGCCAAAGCAATAGATGTGATTGAGCAGGCTGAAATAAAGGCTGTTGGTATGGGGTGAAGTTGGAAGACTGAGATTGGATGTTCAGCAAGTCATTTAACAATTATCAAGGTTCAATAATTATCAGTGGATTCTTTATGATTTCTTGTTCTTTAAATAATAATTATAATAATAGTCTATACTGCTTTTTATAAGCTGTGCCTGTTGAAGGGACTGCAAGCAGTTCTCAGATGACCATAGAATTGCCCATGCAAAGTCTCAGCTGTTTTCAGAGCTCCACATTGACTTGGTTGCTCAGAAACTACACGTCAGTGGAGGCAATAATCACTGACATCAGGAGGCCACTGAGGAAGGGCCACTGATGTAAACCAAGTTTAATCAGAGGTTTGGGTATTTTGGGAGAAAGACCCATGAGTGTGCAAAGGGAAAATAGAGAGCCTGGGGAGTGTCATTCATATTCCACCATGTTCATACCCACTGTTTGTTATCACACATATGAAATCCACCTCTGTTTATTCAAAGTCAGAGTAGAAATTATTATGGCTACTACCATAACCATGAAGAAACTGTATCAGAGCAAAAATCACTGTTCCTGAAACTAAAATGACACTGTAGAACGGTTCTTGCTGGAGCCCTGACATGCTGGCAGGCCAGTCGACACACAAGGAGCCTGGGCTGGGTGCTGGGGAGACACACAAAGTACCATGGAAGCAATTTAACTCTGTAGTTTTTGTAAAGTGCCAGTACATAATGTCAGTGCATATAAATTTACTACACAGAGAAAGTTAAACTATTTGTTCTTAAACAAAATTGTTGGTTAAGCCCTAAAGGATAATTAATTAATGTTAGATTTCTGTTAATACTCTATCACACTAAAAACATCTTACAAGTATTTATCTATATGATTCTACCTATTAATCTACCTATCTATATTTTTATGCCAGAAAATCACAATGGTAAGAACAAGTTAATTGTATTCAGACAAAGCAACCTGAGATTTACTTAATAATTTGAAGGTGTACTTGATTATTTTTTAATTGTTGGCAGATGATTCATTAGGATGGAAAATCACACTTCCTTGTGCAACGATAATCTTTCTCAGAAAACACTTCCAAAACTGCAGTATAAATGCTTTTGAAAGATTAAGTACATTACAAAGATTAGAGTGTCATTTTGAAATAGGAAAGAGTAAACATGAGAAAAAAACCCAGTACAAATTATTCTAATGTGCATATACGCAAAAAAATAATCTTCAAGTCATTTTATTCTGGCAATTGCTAAAAGATCATAAGACAATATTAGTACCTTAGCAATGTGACATTGTAATCTTCATACCATTTAAAAGCAGTATTTTGTTTTCCTCTGTCAGTCTGGATCTGAGTTTAAGGAAACTACAAACTGGATAACTAGGTAGACAGTATCACAGATTACATAATTTTTCATCACAAAATAGTCATCTTTAGCCTTCTGTTCAGATATTCTGTAAGTGTTTAAAAATATAGGATTCAGCTCCAGAATTTGACAGAGCACAGCATACTCTAAAAAGATGAAGGGAAAAGCTATCACTCCTTACAATCCTACACTTTAAACACTATTAAGCTTTTTTATCTTTTTATCTTTCAAAACCCACAATGCAGCAAATTAAAAAAAAATAAGAAAATTACGCTGCAAAAGAGAAATAAACTGCTTTTAGAACAATGCTTTAGAAGACTAGAGAGTGAAGATATAAGCAACCTGGGAAGACACTAATAAGGAAGAGATATTTTAAAAAGCATTGTAGCCAACTTTCACACTTATTCCTGATAGAAGACAGTCCCTGATACAGCAATGGCTCAAGTTGATTCAGGTTCCCCTGGCTGATATGAATACAAAATACTGAAACAGTAAGTAGAAGATTCTTGGGAGTTTAAAAATCAAGAGTGGTGCAGGAGCAATTCCTGAGAGTCCTTCGCTATTACATTCTAGACAGAGAAATTCAGGTTGGTTAGGCAGAGTAAAGGTAAGGTCCACTCAGTGCCAAGCCTGTTTCACTAGAAGAAGGCATGTCCACAGCATAGCTCCAAGTAGAAACATCCAGGCTGATGTGAGAGCCAGGAACCGGACTGCCATTTTTTTGCAGCTGAAAGCAGAACAGACCAGCTTGAGCAGAAGAGGATTTGAATGCAGCTGCCCTGCTTCTGCTACAACACGACTTTGATCAAAGACAATGCCAGCATCCCTTCCCGGGGCTCGCCACACCATCCAGAACCTCCTTCCAGTAAGCCCAGCAAATGTGAGTGAAAAGGGCCTGTGATTGCTCTCTGGAAATATACTCTGAACAGACGCAGAGATGTAAAGAAGGAACCTTACTGCTTAGGGATGGCACTGGCACAAAAATAAAGGAGTGTAAACTGCCTGAGAATTAAATTCAGGACAGGAATGAGGTTTCTAACAGCCCGCAGAGTGAGGCTCTGTCCAGCCTTCAAAGAGGTACACTGAGAGTGATGCCCCAGCTAAATTTAAATTGGAGCTTGCTGAATCTGAACAAACTAAGACCAGCCTATCATCACAGCAAAATGCAGCTGATGACTCCATAGACCTCTCTAGTCCTATCTCCTATGCAGAAAAATGTGAGAAGATAACACTTCTGTTGCCAATTCAGGCCACTACAGCAGCTAACAACATGTATTCATGTGTTAGTACTCTGGGCACTATATAGTTAGTAACTTCTGATCACCTGTTCATTTTTATTTGCTAGTAAGTACTTCTAATAACAGTGTAGTTATGAAGGAAGAAAAGAAAAACTGCTTTCCAAAGTTTTCAGTTTACAAACCTTGATAAAGGTATATTAAATTCCTAAGTTCTCCTGAATATCAAAACAGATGTAAAGAAAAATAGAAGATGCCATTTAAGCCTGGACACTCATCGCTTTCAGGAGTTAGGGCAGTACAAGTACGTCTCATATAAAATAGAAGAAATTTAATTACATCATCACTTATAGAACACATTGCTGCAATTCTTATTTTTTATTCATCTACAAAAAAGGATAATTGTCTTTTATACTAACTATGGCTTTCCAAATATGCTTTCAACAGCATTAGTCATAGCATAACTATGGAAAGACCCAGCTGGAACTGATTCCACCAACCCGAATCCTATTGTGCCCACATAGTGCAGGAGGCAGAGGTATCCTCATTCAAAATTATCTCCTTTATTCCTATTCTGAAGTCCACAGGCTGTTTGATACATACAAAATCATACAATCTCAGATTGTTGCAAATGAAATATATGTATATTAATTACCATGCTACTCAGACAACAGGTGTTTTGTAGATGAAATCTGGGTGCTGAAATTAGTATATTCCTACAACTTTTTTTCTCAAACTTCAGGATAAGACTAGGTGAGCAGGATTAGATCTTCAGTCAGCAACTATCTGAACAAAATTACTCACACAACCCACCTGCAATATTAAAAGAAAGGACAAAAGGAACATCATTCTGGAAACTGCTAGCCTAGTTACTTTATTTCAGTGCCTTAGCAATATTAAAAATAATTTGCTTACTGGCATTTCCACATAGTTTAAAGAAAACTTTAATTTAGAAATAAGGAGGGATGGAAATAAAAAGAGGGGTGGAGGATAAAGTTTCAATCACTCTTGCATTTTAGTGGCTTGCTTTCAAATTAAATAATGAAAAAATATGTAGGCTGATTCTTCTTAAAATGTGAAGTATTGATCCAACAGATTGTAACTATTTTGGAGAAGTCATCATAATCTATCCTGCAAATATCTAGACAGTGTTTTTTTAGACACATGGATTATTGACCCTGATATGCTGCCAAAAGTATTCCATCATGTCAGAGCAGAAGCCGTGCATAAATATGTTTTAAATATTTTTATTACATTTAATCTGGGAAAATCCATGATAAATACATAATAGATAAGTTTCTACAAAGGCAAATTATTTTATTTATTTTTCAACACGACTAATTGCATGAGAGAATGCTGAAGACTTCTTGTACACTCTTGCTACTTCAAAGGGAGCTGTTAAGTTACAAAAATGTAAATGTTGGAAGTCTGAAACTTCTGACACCATTTTAGTCCTACGAATTATTTTTGCTTATACCACAGTGAGACGAGAAATATACACATCTGAATACACAACATATCTCTATAGTCAGTTATAGATCTCTAGAAGCTGTTTATATAAAATGCATTAAATGATACAGCAATCCCATCATAATAAACTACAGAGAACACTGCAGATCCAAGCATTCTGCACTTCAACTTTAGCATAATAGTGCACCGTGTCTCTTTCTTGTAAAAAAAATAAAAAATAAAAAACAACAAGACCTGTTATCTGGAAAAATCTTTCCAAATTGTATTTTACAGAATCAATATATTGTCTCTACGGCAGAGGCAGTCTCTGTTAAGCATTTAAGTGCTCTCAATGAAAATAACAGTTTCTTCTCCAATCCTGAACTCTCAGTGACCGTCACGGAAAGTAACAGTTTCCCATTTCCTGACAGCCAGTGGCGTTAATAATCATCAAAACAAAACTAAACACCTTCAAGCAAATACCGGCTTCTGATTAATCTCCATCCCAATGAATTAAATTCATAAGAGGCAACCTGCTGCCTTGTTTACGCCTTTTTAATATGAAGAGCAGAAGTTGGATATAAGGGTTTTGCTGCCCTTAGGGCTACGAAATGTGCCTCATGTGGCAGTGAGCCAGCTCTCCGAGGGAGCCTCCTTTGCCGTTTCTCTCACAGCTATTTTCTAGTGGGTAATTTTTAAACAGACACACACAAACACACCATTCACCACAATACAGGGCTGAGGTTTTTGTCTAAAGTCCTGTAAGTATTTGTACTCATAAGGAGGATCTCTGAGGTTTCATCCAGTTTTGGTTTAGGGTTTTTTTAAGAAACAGAAGGGGGGGGGGAAGAAGGGGGGGCAAGGTGTCTGGATTTCTTTTTTTCTCCATCTGATTTCCCCTCTATACAGCAGAGCACATAAAACATGTCTCTTCAGCTTAACCCACCTAGGGTCAATTAGTGCAACATTTTGCACTCATCCAAGCAATGCCGAGACAGATATTTAGTTCAGTCCTCATGTGTATTGCACAGAAACCTTTAGTTAAAGGGTGGAAAGAGATTTCATTTTTAAAAAAGAATAAAAATCTCACAATGTAATTTACACAGTGTGGAAACGCCTACAAGGAGACGAAGTACCTGCACTGGGGAGATGTTCAGTTGTTCACTTCATCTTCCGTTGACAAGGAAACCAAACTGCACTTCATTCTCCAGGAAAACATTCCACTGCCATCATTTGAAAATGTATTTATTTGTATATACGTACATATCTATCATCATCATCATCATGATAATAATAACCATCATAAAATACTGCTGGCAAAAGAATAAAAAAAGTCAAGGTGCAAAATGTGCAAAAGTAGGGATCGTCTCTTTGGCATTGTTTTGCTTTGTTATCTTTAAGGAGGAAAAAAAGTATTTAAAAATGATAACTGTAACACGCTGCAAGAAAAGTTTCACATTATAAACAGGCATCAAAAACTGAAAAAGAAGAAAAAAGCCCTGCTGATTGCACTGAGTGTCAAAAAAAAGAAAAAAAAAAGAAAAAAAGAAACAATAACAAAAAAATAAAATTAACATCTTGCTCTGTGGCTTCCACCAGTATTGCAAGATTACAAACTCTGTGTAAACACTGCTGTAAAATGCATTTGCAATTCCCATCTCTTTATGAAAAAAACCAAAACACCCTTAAAAAACACCCAAAAAATAAAAATAAAACAATACCAGAGAAAATCCTCTGCAAAAAGAGTTAGAAACATGCCTTTTCTCTTATCTTTCAAAAATAAGCATCATATTTCACATCGCTTTTCCGTGCCACAACAAAACCAGTTGCATATATAGATATATAGCTACTAAATGTATATCAGTTGTTGCTGGACTGGCAAGTCTGTATTATTAATATTATCATTTTTCTTTCCCAGTGACTCCCGGCCCCAGCAGCACCTTTTGCTCACAGTTTAGTAACCATCGCATGCTAGGAAAAAAAACTTGTCATCAGCAAAAGATCAAATCCATTTAAACAATAATCAAAGAGGAAGAAAAAAAAAACAGGACAAAAAAAGGAGGACAAGAATGTCAGCGGAAAGGTACTCACCGAGCGGGAGTAAAAGGGAGGAATAAAAATGAGAGTTACTATAAAATACAGTATGGCGGTGGAAGAAGGAATGAGGCGCTTTTTTTTTTCTCTCCTCTCTAGTCTCTGCCTCCGGCAACTGCCACGTGATCCGGACCGGGCGGACTCGCAGCCGGGAGGGCGCAGCGGCGGCGGCGG
>VZRW01012967.1:197511-269945 GCA_013398125.1 Aegotheles bennettii
GCCCCCGGGACCGGGCGGAGCGCGGAGCGGGAGCCGGGGTTTGCCCGGGTGGGGGGTGCCGTGCCCCGCTGGCGGCCCCAGTCCAGCGCCGGGCTCCGCGGTGGGTGCGCTCCGGTTCCCCCTCCTGCCGCTCCGGCTGGGGGGGTTGTGCACGGGGGTACGGCGTGTGTGCGCACGCAAGGGGTAGCCCCACCGCCCAGCTCGCCGCCCGCCTCCCCCGGTTCCCCGGGGTGCACGGGGGTGCCCCTCCTGCAGCTCCGGCTCAGCGTGCGTGCGCGGGGGTACCCCGGATCGCAGACAAAGCACGGAGGGGGACCCCCTCCTGCCGCTCCAGGCCAGGGTTTGTGCCCTGGGGCACCGCTCCTGCCGCTGCAGCTGGGCAGCGTGTGCACGGGGGTTCCCCGGCTGCCACTCGGGCCCGGGGGGTGGCCGGCTCGGGGTGTTTCCGTGCCGTGCGCTGGGACTGCGGTTACGGTGCCACCCAGTCGCGTCTGAGCAGGGCTCCCTCCGTCTCCTGCCGGAGAGCGATTCACGTACGCAGCTGGGGAGAGAGGGAGCGGTACCAGCACCCCATCTAGTATTTGCTTTTGTTTCTTGGCCTCTGCCCTGCTTCATGGCCTCGCTCTCCTCCCCTCCTGCCTGTGGCAGTGCCGTTGCTTCCCATAACAAAGTTACTGGCCGAGGTGGGAAAGAAGTGTTTTCGGAGGGGGTCGCTCCCTGGGGGTGCGCTCCCGATAGCAGCCCCCAGTCGCAGGCAGCGGGGCGCAGGGCAGTGGGTGAGCCCAAGCGGGCACCCGCCCGCGGCACCGCAGGCAGCTGCCCGCAACCTCCTCTCATCGCGGTAGAAGTGTTTGGGGTCGTGCCCCAAAGCGCACGGGAGTGGCCCTGAAGCAGCTCGGTGGTTGGCCGAATGGCAGCTCTCCCTTTCCGTTAACAGACAAGAAATCTACCGGAGCAAGCTGTGTGCTACTGTTGCTGAGAGTTTCCTCAAGACGCTTGCTTTTCTCTTTTTAGCTTTCCTCGCTTGTCTCCTTATTAACAAACACAGCAGTCGCAGAGAGCGGCGGCGGGGGCTGAGAGCAGCTTTTCTCTGGCTCCAGCTGAAGCAAGACCGGCGCGCAGCACTGCCAGGCCCCAGCCCACTGCCTCGCCTCAGCCGGCAAAGGTTGCCTCCTCACTTCACTGGCCCCCAAAATGCTTACAGCTAACGATCGCCCCAAAACCAAACTTAATTACTGCTTCAGCAGTAGAAGGGAGAGCAGCAAGAGTCATCTCTATGAGATAAATGAATGGAGGAATAGAAGCATGCATCCATAAAGCAGGCGCTGTGATGGAGGGAGCAATATTTCCCTGCTCCCCCCTCCCACCTTCTTCCTCATTCACTTTTTTTTTTTTTTTTTTTTTAGAGCCCCTCTCTTTTCATCCGGGTCAGGAGGCAGGAGATACAGTCAGGTTATTACTCTGTAAAAATTACTGTGGCCTGTAAGAGGATGCCCTGCTATATAAAAGACTGGTGAGGGCACCAGCCTGCCTTCTTCACATCCTCACACAAAGCTTTTTCCCTTGCCCTGACCATATCTTTCCTTTTTTTCTTTTCTGCCCTGTATCTCTTCCCCAGTGTTTCCAGAAAATGAAAAGAAATGCTCTCTTTCTTCTTTGCTCTCAACTTCTTTTTGAAGTATAAAAAGAACACTGGACAAAGTTTAAAAATATATAAAAACAGTTCTGTTTTCTTGCTTGCTTTTTATTTTGGCACTGGGCTTGTTCTGGCATTTTGTATCAGTCCTAATTGTTCTCCCCCTGCTAAGTTTGGCTTTCAGGAGAAGAGCTGTGCATCTGAGAACGTTCAAAACAAACAAACAAAAAGAAAGTCCTTAAAGATACAAGAAATGAAAATGTTTGGTGTGAAAACTAGCTTAATTGTACAATGTTTTACATGCATATATGATAATGAACTCAATCATGTTGTCATGACAGTGTCACAAGCTATCACATCTTGAGATTTCAGGTGTGGGAGATGTATTTCCTTGGATGGTGCACTCTGATTTTGAATAGTGTTAGGTACTGCATGCAGAAATACAGTTCAATGGCTGAGGTGTTTTTTTAGATGGTATTTAATATCAAAACATGTTTGCAGGATGGAGACCTAAATAACAATCCTATTTTGTTGTTGCTTTTCAGTTTCCATTACTGTTTATGCTATTCTGACCACAGATGTCTTCCTGAAATAACAACAACAAAAGTTAAAAGATGGTGTTTTAATAATCCAAAATTGTATGATAGCTCTGACTTACAAATTTGAATTAAGTTGACACATATATAGAAAACTGGGTACATTTCGGAGAATGTGTTTTTTGTATTATTTACTCAGTAGAATCCCAGGACTAGGAATAAGGTAAACATTCAAATATATATGTTTTCCTTTTCAATGTGTATTGTTGATTCGTTATACCATAAGTGAGTTAAAAGGTCATTATGATACACTGAATAAATTTGGATGTAAACACTTAAAGGTGCAGAACTTAGAAGTGACTTTAAGTCCCAGGGGCATTGCAGTGAGCTGTTCCAGACCAGGTCCAGAGACAGAGCTGAGGGGGATTCAGGCTCAGAAATTGTGACAAAAACACTTCCTGCTATAGTTAACATTGTAAATATTGTGAAAATGAACTGAGTCCTAAGGACTTAACCTTAGGTTTACCTAAGGAATCACCGAAGTATGCTTCTGTTACTTTCCTGCTTACAATCTTAAGGTGAAGTAAGCACAAGGGAGTAAGAGCTGCAAGAATTTTGGCAAGAATATGTGTTTGGAATAGGTTACCAGCAAGCAAGTAGGAGCTTGGGAGAATGTTATTTTCACAGAATCCCATATCCCTTTATTCATCAGCATCTACTTTCCATCTACTTCTGCTGGAAGTTTCCTCCATGAGCACTTGTTACACTTGATGCTGGACCAAAATGAGGGAAAGTTCAGCACATTGCACATGTTATAGCTTGGTTACGTGCAGTGCTCAACAAAGTATACAGTAAAAGAGTGCAGTTAAAAAAGAAAGGAAAGGAGAGTCACTTATATAATTTCCAGGGCATAAGTATTCATGTGCAATCCAATGCACACAATTAAAGTCATTGCTGGCACTTTTTAGGCTTTCCACTTTTCCTTCTGCAGGACAGCAACTGAACTCCATCACAATATGGCTAACAGTTATCCTTAAAAGTAGCCAAGAATTCTGGGCAGAAGGAACCAGCATTTCTGTGCCTCTGCCTTGGCACACCAGCACAGAAATGCATCCTAAGGTTCCCAAAACATTGTGCTTCACAGTCCTGTGGCTTATGCCCACTATTCTTGTTAGTCATGCCATACAATACTAATATTTCACATCAATTTCCTGCAACTCTGCAGTACCACTCCCTTCCCCCTGCCTCCCACCTGCCCCATAGGAGCTGAAGTAAGTACATTCTGAGATAATCTCATTGCCTATAATATGTTTTTCTTGATTGCATTTAAACATTTATGCTCTCAGCACAGGGCTGCTGCTGTATATATACTTTGCTTCAACAATTTTCTTCCCTTTACAGTGATGCTAGTATTGGAGAAACACACATATATATATATATCACTTTCACTGCACTTACGCTTTCCTAAAACAAAGAAGCTTCTCTTTGCAGGTAGTAAGCAGTTAGTTGGAGTCCAGCACTAACATACTGGCTTTGCACAGATCTGTCAGCATGACTCAGCAGCCTGCAAGCCTGAGCTCAGGTTGCAAACAGTTATCAGTATCTCCTATTGCACCGGCAGAAGTCACTTAAAACAATACCAGATGTAAAAATAGCAACAGTAATAACAACAATAATGATAAAATAATTAGTGGTCCTTTTTGCAGATACAGCTGCCTGACCCTGCTTTAATGGCTAATTTGTATGCAATCCCTCCAAGACCATCCAGTATAACTACAGGGTTGTAAAGTTGTGGGGGTTTTTTTGTTTGTATAAGTTGTTTGTATCTATCATGACAACAGGAAAGGGAAAACTAGTTGACTGGCAATAAATGCTAAATGAAAGAATTATTTGAAGTTAGCCAAGGTATTACATTGTTAAACCATTAAAGAAAGAGAAAACTCTGCATTTCTCAAACTTCCAATTTAATATAGAGTTAGCTATCATAATTTAAATCCATTTATATCTTGGTTTTGTTTTGATTAAATTGCTATACCTTAGAGAATATCAAACAGAGCTACTTCACATTGTTAAAATCAACTCCAGTCCATGCTGATAAATATGGGATATTACTTTAGACTGAAGCATATTTTTAAAAGACTTTTTCTTCATCTGTGTTTCTTTGCATATTATCATTGTTGTCCTTACCTTTTTCTACAGAATCATTGTTAATTTTCACAAAATTCCGCACTTTTTCTGCTTCTACTTGTCTTATAGTATTTTTAAGACAGTGTATTTATTTATATAGTGAAGCTAGCTCACTTCTATTATCACCTTTTCAACTGAAATTTCCAAGTGGCAGAGCACAATGCAGATTTAAAAGTTTGGTAATAAATGGACAGAAGAGGTAAAAGCAAGGCAGATCTGTTTAAAGGAGGACAAATAAAGTACCTGAGTGTTACACCCCCTATGTATGGGAATAGAATAAAAAATAGGGAATCTTCACTTCAACACTTTCATGGCACCCTTTTTAAGTTTAGGTTAGAGTGGTTTTCAAGAGGAAAGAGTTTTTAACTATAGAATGCTTTGTACTCTGGAAAGTTCAAGTTCTTGGCCCTTGTGTACTCTGCTTCTTGAAACAATCATGTTCAGACCACATAGCATGCGACAAGCATTATGTCCTCAAAATTAGTATTTTCACATGCTATTTTATATAGATAAACCAAAAGTGACATCTACATTAAAAATCAGTGAGAATATTGTGTTTCCCTAGCATTTTCCTACTTCAAAATGGTCTTTTGCTCTTTTAATTTGTTCTTTTCTTGAAAGAGTTATTTAACAAGTATAAGTTATAATGAGCATGTCTCGGTTTGTGAGTTTTGCAATAAATAATCTGAGAATATTGTGAGATAAAGCAGCTTATGATCAAATTCACTGGTCTGCACCATCTGCTCTTATGCATTAATTTTCTATATGGCAGTCTTTCCATAGAAAGAGAATTCAAAACATACTTTTGGAGGTTTTTTGTGGGTTTGTTTTTTTATTTCAGTGTATCAGTCAGAATTAAATGATGGCTGATGACTGGCACTTATTGTTGAACCTAATGACACTGAAAGCTGAGAAAGTGCATTTATAGGGTTATTCACATGCAACATCAAAATTGTGCCTTCGCAAAAACTGTAACTTGAGAGGAAAAGAATATGTGGTGCAGAAGATTAAAAGGAGAGAGAAAAAAAGAACATTAAAAATTTCTGACACTTTGAGAAATGGAGTTTGAGAGACTTTATTATGACATCTAAACTGAGAAACCTGGCTTTGGTAGAAAAGGTGGGAAAGAAGAGCTTTGTCTTCTGTGTATCAGATCCAATGTGCTGAAATTGGACATCCATAACATGAACAAACATATATTAATCTTTCTAAGTCTAGTTTAAGTGATTGAGCAACCTTAAAGTGCCTCTGTGTCAGTCAGTACTCAGTTTACTAGCCAAGCATTCATCTCCCTAAAATTAAACCAGTCCTTGTTCCTCTTGCCTTCAACTGCTTCAGTTTTCAGAGATGTGAATGAGACATGAGCTACACACAGTGTCTTCCTTTCTACAGGGCATTGTTTTGCATCCTCAGTAGCATTTGTGAGTATTGCATAAGTCAAGGATAGATGAAGAAATAAATATGTGGCTATACAGCTGGTCTTTACCATAATGATTGTGCACTAAGTGGTGAAATAAGGTTGTACAGGCAATTCTAATCCAGGAATTTCCTGAAAAAATAGTTATAAGCATTCCACTGTTCATAAACATCTTTTTGCGTACAGGAAATGCACATATTTTCATACCTGCATCACATAACCTGTTCTGCCATTTTCTTTTTTTGACCCTGCATTCTAGTTATGAACAAGAGCTAATCTTATCTAGCTAACAAGATCTGACATGATCAGAGTCTGTAGCAGTATAGCAGGAGGCTAAAGGATTTTTGTGTATGTTTTCTTATTCATGTGTTGTCCTAAAGAGGACCAGAAACATCATGTAAGAGTGCTAAGTACTCAGTGTCAGCCTGTAGGAAAATAAAAGTAAAGGACTACTTCAAAATAAAATTATATAAAATTTTACTTTTGTTGTTGTTTTTTGTTTTTTTTTTTTTAATGGAAAGACAATTTCTAATAGAGGAATGTCTGACTCTAACCTCATCTGCCCTGCAAAAAACACAGAGAATTTCTAAAGAAGACTTACTGTATAATTACATCAGGTAAGTTGAGGTCAGTAATTTTGAAAACATGTATCAGCATGCTGGGTAGCATTTATTAATTTGTCTTCTCTTATTTTTATCCTGAATAACAAAAGCTCTTTTTCACAATCACAGTTTATTTTCTTCACCCTCTCCTTACCAAGTATTATGTTCTAGGACAGCATCCCATTGTTTCTTTGGGCTAAATCATTAACTTGTGAGACCATCTAAGAAACCTGTACAAGACAGATTTCCCTTCTACCCCCTTTCTCAGTGCAGCTGCACTAAAATTTTTCAGGTTTTGTATCTGGCTCTTTCACATAGCTAAATCTGCACTGCTGCAGCTCTTTGAGCACCTTGCAGCTTGTAAATGACTCATGTGGCACACTCCCTTCCCTCTAGCCAACACGGAGAAAGCCTGGAAAACTGTGCTTGGGAATGATCCTCCTTCCAGCTTACATCAGAAATTACTTCCATTACAGGGTAATGCTCAAAGGCACAATCCAGCCTGAAATATAGAGTCATCATGAAACATACAGATGTAGTTGCTCTTAACACAAGTTACATACCTAGAGTCATTTACAATTCTAAACCCAAATCTCATTCAAGTCTACCTTTCCAAACTTCTAAAATTTGTTTTATTTTTTGGCAGATGCCAATAACTGGTAGCTATTGTGTTCAGTGTGAATGGACTATGTTACAAGCACACTGAGACAAGATACACAAAGCCATCCAAAAAAATCCCATTATTTTCTATGAGATTAAAGCAGCAGTTTCAGCACAAATGAGTCTCGGAAAAGATAAAGATTCTTCAAATCTGTCAGCTCCTTTAGATGGGTAATTGCTGCAAAGACCACTGATACTCAATTAAATCTATATTTTGCTTACTGACTACTGCTCAAATATTATCTCCCCCAAAAGAAAGAAATATGCAAATTTGCAAGGTGTATTCCAGTTAAAAAATAAGAAAATCATAAGTTGTTCATGAAATCACCATTTTTGTAAGGACCTGGTGTAGTTTGATCTTCAGAAACTCCAGATCACCATGATGTTGTTATGGGTACCCAATGCTTCTGACAATCAAGCCCGTGCTGCTCAAGACTATTACCAGTTTAGATATTGAAAAAGCTTCCAGTTTTCTGTTAAAATATATCTCACTGTGAAAGAGGGACAAGTTTGTGCTCACCTTGTACTGGATAACTTTGTTATTGTAATAAAAGCCAAAGAAACAAGCAATTAGTTGCCATCTCATTGTGTTTGAGTATGCTTACTTTGACATACACAGTGTTTCCATGCCAGAAAACAAAATTTCTTGTTGATGGTACCTGATTAAAAAAAATGGACTGAAGTAGTTTGCACTTGCATTAAAACTTTGCTTGTCCCACCAACCCAGCAGACTTAGTACCATTTTCTTTTTTTCCACATGCTGAACCATTTCCCCAGTTTCACACACTGAATGAGAACATTTTCAACAGACAGGATTAAAGCAAGCTCTAGAAATGTGTTTAAAAAATGCCTAATCACACCAAAGAAGTAATAGTGAGAGAATCATGTGAATGCTGCCTGCACCCTACAGCTACTAGTATATGATACCCAATACACCCATTGCTGCTGCACTGTAGGAACAGTTCTGCTTTCAACAAAGGCTCAAGATCTAAGTGTCTGCCAGGAAATGAAACAATGCTAGGGGTTATGTGTAGCTCAAACACCCATATTGTTAAATTATTAACCCAGTTTTGGGCTCACACTAGGCAAATGGAGTGATAGGACAAGGGGGAATGGTTTCAAACTGAAAGATGGTAGATTGAGATTAGATTTTTGGAAAAAGTTCTTGACTGTGAGGGTGGTGAGACACTGGCACAGGTTGCCCAGAGAAGTTGTGGATGTCCGCTTCCTGACAGTGTTCAAGGCCAGGTTAGTTGGGGCTTTGAGCAACCTGGTCTAGTGGAAGGTGTTCCAGCCCATGGCAGGGGGGTTGGAACTAGATGATCTTTAAGGTTCCTTCCAACCCAAACCATTCTGTGATTCTATGATTCATTACTAGTAAATTTTTGAAGCCCATATTTTTGTAAATAAATTGGGAAATGCTTTGCAACTTTAATAGAGAATTTTAGATTATTTTCAATTCTATTAGAATATAAAATAGAACACTAGTACAAAAGGATCAACATCACAGGTTCTTTCTAGAGACGGTATTGGTTTTCCCTAGAACTTTAAACAAAAATCCTTCCTCCTGTGGCTTTTGAAACTCTGAAAATGCAACATTTTTGTCAGCAGTGACCTGCTCAAGTACAAAGAAATATATTTCAGAAAACTTAGGAAGGTGTCACTAGGACAACTTTTTATTCATTTCTGAAGGTACACATGAGGAATAAAACTACAAGTATCAAAGCGACTTTGGAGGAAACAATTGTTGTTAGTCCTGTTTTAGAGGTTTTTAAGAGGAACAATTATAGGTTTCTCAAGGTAGAATTATAGATTTTTACAGGAATGTTAGTTCTTAGCCAACACGTACCATATCAAGAAAGTCATCTGCAGTGCAATTGGTAATACCAATAACGTATCAATCCCACAGTGAAGCATTAAATCAGTATAAAGAAAATGGCAATTAGGTGATATTAGCTATACAAAGGCAAGGTAGAAGTAGGAAAGTAGCCTAGTAATATTTATTGTTTTTTACTTTCTCACACTTGCCTAATATTTTTTCCCTCTGTATTCCACAACATGACTGCAAGTTAGAATAAAATGCATTTCTATTCATATATTCTTCTCCCATCTACAGACTCTCTTTCTTATCTGTTCAAAAAGGAAGCATATATTCTTGGTCCACTGTGATGCTGATAGGGAGTTGCAGTGCAGCTCAGAAAGAATAATATAAACCCAGGAGAAAACAGTGGGTTCTGATAACCATTTTTATGAATGAGAATGACAAAAATAGTGGGAGGAGAAAAGGAGGAAATAAGGAAATAATTAACCAGTGTGAAGACTGCCAAATATAACACCATTGATAATGTAAGCAATCTGCTAGAAATACTAATTATTGATGGTTTCTAGAATCATTAGAATATAAGGATTCATATAACTTGTATCCACAAATAAATCTGTGCTCTGTAAATATGATGTTCATTTGTCACAACAAAATAACATTTCCACCCCCTGTCTACACATTTTAATTGTCTGCATGTAAGAAGCATATTCTGTGATTGCTATCTGGTAATAAAATCTTCCAATTATAAAAAAGCTGTACATCAATATCAAAAACAATTTAGTTTTGAATATAAGCAGCACATACATTTTTACATGCCCATTTTCTTTTTACGAGTTAAAATAATATACATACACAATATACAAAGAGAAGAAAAACATACCATTTAAATAATTTAAATCTGTAGGAAACCATGGTTATTAAAAACAACAGACATCTCTTTATTGCAAGCATTCATTCAAGTGATCTTCATACAAGTAGCAGTATTGATTTGAAGTGAATGCTTTTGTGAGTAAACACTACTTACATTCAAAATTTGCAGGAAAGATTTCCAACTCAGTGGAGATCCCTTTTGGCCCCACCACCACTTCAGGCTGTGAGAGGAATTTTTTCAATGTGGATTTCCATTAGCTTTTTAAAGCTGAAAATACTCTTGTAGCATCATCAATATGTAGGGTAAGATCCCTGCTTTAAAAAGAGTTTGACATTTTGTGAGGAAATAATGATGAAGTAGAAGGATAAAGAAATGAGCAAAGGCTTTATCATGATATATTTTGTTTATCCCTCCTTTTTTTTATTTAGTTTGCGTCTTTGAGGGTGACACTGGGAGTAGAAGAATTAGGCCACTGATGGGCATGCCACTTTGACTTCAGCCTAGACAGGGTAGCCAGCCTACCCTCATGGCTATTTACCGTTACTTCCCCACCTCTCTCCTGCAAGTTTCCTCAGATACAATGATATAACTGCATGTACAGTTGATCTGGTTTTGTCGAAATTATCTAGAGTTTTTTAAAAAAGATGCACTGTTAGAGTGTTTAAGTGGGAAATGATCACTAAATTGCTGTACATGGTGTTATCCTGGGAAGTCTGAAGTGATGACATCACCTGGAAAGGACTAGTGGTGACAAGCAATCATCTTGTATATGCCAGCCTTCTCATTGTGTAACCAGACCAGCATATTTAAATTCACATTGTTTTTTTTTTAAAAAATATAGCCAAAACATAATGGAGGATATAGACTCAAGAAATTCAAAGGAGATTTGGAGAAGGTTGAAGACTAGAGGAAGAGGTTTGAATTTGAATAATAAGCCATCAAATATCTTGTAAAATTGCTTAAAAGATAAGTAAGGTGTATTTTTTTCAACCCCTTTTTGAACATTTTTGAGAGAGAGAGAGAAAATAAGCCAAGTAATAGAGGTTAGGGAGCAGCTTCAAGGAGATAGAGGTGAAATCTGTAAGAATTGGAGGAAAGAGGATAGAGAATTAAAGCCAAGAGGAAGTAATGAATGTAAATATGGAAGAAGCCCTTGAGAAAGTAAAAGTAGTAAAAAAAAATAGTGCCTCTGTTAGAAACTGCCTGAAGTAGAAGTGAAAGATTTTAGGGCAGGCCATAGGCAGTTCTAGTAAAGTGAGTATGGAAGGGAATTTTTGAATACAAAATCACAATAACATAAAAAAAGTTGGTAATCACAGAAACTATGTGAAAGTTTTAAGAAGATAAGCAGTGCTGTGGAGGATATTGACCTGATAATAAAAATGGAGTGTGCCTCACAGCAGTAATATTCCCTTGACAGTTTCCCAGAGATTGCCCATTGGCATTTTTGGAAAGGAAAAGTAGAAAGTCATAGGTTGCGAGGTATTCATCTGTGTCTGCTGCGATTTTATACAGTCTCAGAATGTGCATAGTGCTTAATAAACTTGGTCAGGAGACAGGACAGTTGGCACGAGGATAGGAGTCAGGAACACAAGTTACAGAATCACAGAATCACAGAATTCTAGGGGTTGGAAGGGACCTCAAAGGATCATCTAGTCCAACCCCCCTGCCAGAGCAGGGTCACCTACAGCACATCACACAGGAATGCATCCAGGCGGGTTTTGAATGTCTCCAGCGAAGGAGACTCCACAACCTCTCTGGGCAGCCTGTTCCAGTGCTCCGTCAATTGCACAGTGAAAAAGTTTTTCCTGATATTTACATGGAACCTCCTATGCTCCAGTTTGCATCCATTGCCCCTTGTCCTATCATTGGACGTCATTGTAAAAAGCTTGGCTCCATCATCCTGACCTTCACCCTTTACATACTTGTAAACATGGATGAGGTCACCCCTCAGTCTCCTTTTCTCCAAGCTAAAGAGACCCAGCTCCCTCAGCCTTTCCTCATAAGGGAGATGTTCCACCCCCTTAATCANTACAGCAGAATAGAGGGGGAGGAGAACCTCTCTCGACCTACTAACCACCCCCCTTCTAATGCACCCCAGGATGCCATTGGCCTTCTTGGCCACAAGGGCACGTTGCTGGCTCATGGTCATCCTCCTGTCCACCAGGACCCCCAGGTCCCTTTCTCCTACACTGCTCTCCAGCAGGTCAGCCCCCAGCCTGTACTGGTGCATGGTGTTGTTCTTCTCCAGATGCAAAACTCTGCACTTGCTCTTGTTGAATTTCATTAAGTTTCTCCCCGCCCAACTCTCCAGCCTATCAAGGTCTCGCTGAATGGCAGCACAACCTTCTGGTGTGTCAGCCACTCCTCCCAGCTTAGTGTCATCAGCAAACTTGCTGAGGATATATTCTGTACCCTCATCCAGGTCGTTGATGAAGATATTGAACAACACCGGTCCCAGTACCGACCCCTGAGGGGTTGCCTCAGTAATGTCTGTGTTGTGTAGCTGTAAGTCATTGAACCGGCAAATGGAAGAGTAAAAGGAATTTCATTTTATTTGATTTATGAATTAGTAACTCCTTTCCATGACAGTTGAATCCCTTAAAATATTTAGATTTGCTTTTGTAATCTGCTCAAAGACTAAAGCTCTCTATTGTCCCCCCTTTCCAAAGACAAGGAACAATCATAAAGTATGTCTCTGGAGTATCTATAATTCCCAGAGTTTGAGCTTGCACAAGTGAGAGTAAAAAGCTTTCTTCAGTTTGATAGAATCCCCTCTGAATCCGTTGGCTGAATGCAAAATAAGCATGCATGGAGAAAAGACCACTCTTTAACTGTTTTTTCAGTTAGGATTGGGTTCTGGCTCACATATCTGTTGGCTTCACAAGTAATTTTATCTATTTATGTAGAGATGAATACATCTTTACAGAGAAAGATAAATTTACAGTGCGTGTCTTTTCAGCTTGTGTCCTATCTGTGTGAACAAATTCAATAACTCCTTTTTGTTAGTGTGTAATTCTTTAAGGTTGTTTACTCTAATTAGTCCTGTGCAAATCTTCATTGAACAGAAAAGCATGCAATACATTTCTATAACCTGCCAATGCATTGTACTAAATGTTAGCGGTACTGGAAGATTATTAGATCTTTAGAACAGGATGAAGATCACAGAATGGAACTGATGTTCAGGTGCTTCTCTCTATTTCTATATATTAATTTTCCTTACTCAAATGAGCCATAATCTCTCCTGTAAGAGGTATACACGATGGGTGCAACAAATGCGGTCAAGAGAAATAGCATCTTCAGTGCTAGCTACTTTGACTAGCACAGATTTGCCACAGTGAAAATACTTTCCTATTTGGCTTTTTCCTACCAAGTGGACTGGAATCATATGTGGTAATACACACTAACAGAAAGCAGTGGATGTACAGCCCAGGAAACTGTTTACTTCCTCAAAGATGATAAAGGGACATTGGAACTAGTAGCTTTTGTGCCTGTGAATAGGAGTCTTCAGTATCTACACAGGAGATCTGCAGATAATATGGTGATACTTCTCAGGGAGACGAACAATTGTGTTTTCTAAATTTGATATATTCTAAGTACTGCTGCTGTACAGTCTCTGGAAACAAATGCTCTAAAATAGGTAACACTACATTGTTCCTTGCTTTGTCATGAACATTGGCTAGAGACTCAAAGATTATAGAAACTGTAGCCTTTAGTTTATATTGTGAGCAGAGAAATGTACTATGCACAGAACTTGAAGACATTAAATACATACAGAGCATATCAGCATTATGCCTTAAAGCACTTTCTGTACTGGCCATGCATTGGTTTTCCTTTATGGGAAATTGTGTTGGAGTAAGCTGGAGACAAGGGAAGTTTGACAGAAGCAAGGACAAACCCTGTGTCTTCCCTCCAGAAAGGAGATGTGACAAACAAGCAACACTCTACTATGTATTTCCCTTCTTTGAAGAGCAGAGCAAAGAAAAGATTACGAACTCAGCTGCCTGAGAAACTCCACCTTGATACTTGGCTTGAGCAAGCAAAGGTAAGACTGCATGTGAGGTATATTCAATGTCTTTAAAGACAGATGTCTTTGGAGTTCCAGTGTTATTATTGAGAGAAAACACCCTGGTAAACATTGTACCTCTGCAATGGTGGATAAAGGATGAAAAGGGACTTTTCATCCAGACCTGCAATTCTTACTGAAACCTTACTAGGGTTATTTGTAGACCTGTGTAGTTCATCAGCTGTGTGTAGCATTACAGCAATGTTTTTCTTTACTTCTGATCAGTGGCAGAGATGCTGCCTGCTTTTGGGAGCCCTCCCTGTATGTGCTAATATTACAGCTCTCCTTTATGCCTTGTCATTCAGCTGAGCTTCTACAGGAGGGCAGAGAGGAAGGTGTCACATCTGACTCCTGACTTGTCCAGAGATGCTGTCAAAACTTGGAATTTAATCTTTGAGATTAGTGCTTAAAAACTCAGAGCTCTAGAGTTAGGATTTAGGCTTTGTAAAAGTCAAACTGTAATTATTTGAAAGCTCAGTTGTCAAACTCAAAAAGCTCAGACTTCATCTGAGTGCATCTTTTAATAATGTTAGTTTGTCATTTCTATAAATGCACAATAACAGATATATATATAGTATAGCACAATTACTGACTGAATGGTGTATTTTCCTGATGGTAAGAACCGATAAATTGGTTAAATGCATTAGCATGGTATATAAAACTTCTGAGTGATGTTATTCATGAGGCAACTGCCTATCCTCTGTGTGCAGAATACACTTGTGACAAGAAGGAATGATCAAAGACAGCTCAGATATGTATAGATCAATGCTTGAAGTAGTGACTGTAGTGAACAGTCTCTGATAAGCTGAACATTGTGCAGGAAAAAAAATGAGTTCAGACTTATTTATGTATATTTGAGTTTTAAAAGTTTTAATGAAAGATGGGTTTGTTTGGATTCCTTTTTTCTTTAAGTTTTATTAGGAGTTTTAATAAGCACACATTTGTTTTGCTTTTTAGAAAAGAAGCAACACTTGTGCCCCTTGACTGGCATACTTCTTAAGACAGAATGTCAAAATTCTATTATAATTTCTCTAAATGTGTCTATCAGGTCTTTACAGATGTTTTTTTAGATAGCTTGTAGTGTGAAAATAAAGCTGGAATTTTGCTGGATGTTCTGCTTCTTGTGGGATGGTTTCAGATTATTGGAATTTTGTTGACTGAGATTTGTTGTGGTGTCCTGAATCACTGATGATAGGCATATGTAGTCAAACAGCTGAAATTGAATATTTTAAACAATATAATTTCATAAAACCACTAAACTATATTAATAAATAATTTGAACTGTTTTTTGTTACATTTACTTTCACAAAACTTTGCAAATACTGATCAGGTCTAAATCCAAGGAAAAAAGATTTCTTCTGTTCTATACAGTCACTTGCTTGGCTATATCCACTTACTGATTCCTTTTATTTTAGCCGTCTGCATGAGATAGCTGATAATTTATAAAATGCCATGTGTGTAAACTTTGTCTTTGGTTTTATTACAGTTTCTGCAAAACGCGATGTTGAGTATTTGGCTATACTGTGTTTTGATAAATAATACAGAAGTAGCTTTCCACTATAATTGAAATTGTATTTGATCTGGTGTAAATGAAAACAGAATCTGGGTTGTTTGATTCCATCAAATCTCTTGTTTTCTAGTGCTATACTGATCTATTAAACCTATGTAAAGTAATTACTGTCTTCTATGGTAAGTTCACTTTCACAAACTATTGGTTTCTAACACACTACTAATTCTTAGATCTTGGCATTCATGGTGGCATTACTGGATTCAAGAGAGGAAAATACTAGGAGAAGAGGTGAACCATGAGATTTCCCTTGTGTGGAACTTTTTTTTAGATGTGGGGCTGATGTGTCTCATTATAGATACACCAAGATTTTTTAAATAAGGAACTTTTATATATTGGGATTCCTACAAGCATATTTAAATGCCTGAATAAGTGAAATGGTTTAGTAACTGCTGACTACCTCATTCAATTCACCATATTCTAGTGGAAATGGGATTCAGTCAACCAAAGTTCTGTATTCCTGTCCAAAGCTTTTTTTTTGTTTATGGAAAGATGCAACCATGAAAATGCCATAATGTTAAAACTACATTTTTATGTAGAGAGAAAGCGTTATTTAAACTATTCTCATTTTAAAGATTCTCACTGTAACTATTTTCTCTCTTTTATTCAAGGTCTGAATCACAATAGAGTAAATCTAACTTGCATGAGCAAGATTCATCGGATCACTCCATTATTTTCTTATTGTAGGACCTCTGGTTTGTTAATGTAAGTTAATGGTAACATTAACAGGAAGTTAACATCTATAAAATTACACAGATGGTGACCAAAACCAGCTAAGGTTTTTGACTTAAACTATTGGAGTCAGATTTAGGTTCTTTGTAACTACTGTGATAGATTGTCTAGTTCATCAATACTCAAACAGTAGAGAAGTGAAAGAGAATAGACTAAAACAAGTTGGTGGAACAAAAAAAATAGAGTTGGAGAGGAGTCTTTAGAAGTGGGTTGGTTACTTTTCAGCTGGAAGTTAAAACATAAGTACTTGCATTGCTGAAGGGAAGACAAGATTTAATATGGCCTTCTTAAGAAGTATTTTCCTAGAATAAAGTGTCCTTGAATAGTTGTGATTAAAAATCATTGTTTATTACATATAATTTCTGCATGGAACTTTTCTTAACATCAAGTGATTTAGAAAAAAAATATTCTTCAGATGCTGTGGATTAGAAGAGACTGCAAAGAACACCTTTGAGAGGAATGAGTTTTTTTAAAAAGAAATCTGTACATGAGATGATGATGATGATTAAAGTAAATCCTTTAAAGAAGAGAATCAAAGTAACACAGTGCTCTTAACATGTTAGGAATTTGACAGTGTTTCCACGAAATCAATGGTACATCTAGAAAGAAGGAACCTATCATAAAAAAAGACGGAAAACATGGAAGTCTTTCTGGGTAGGAATAACTTATTGAATAGCACTTGAATAACTTTTTATCTTTTACACCCCTGCATTCTGTTGGGAAGAAGTCCATACTTTTTAATTTCCAGCTGGCAAGTCCCTGCCAGATCCCTATTGAGAGGCATGACAATGTTCAGGCTTTTCTAAAAAAGCCTTGACTGCATAATTCCTGACAGACCTTCACAGGGGCAATAGCCCCTTTGTCTTCTAAACTTAGATTCCCACAGTTAAAAGTGGGTCAGAAAATAAGATGTAAAACGGTAGTTCTTAAGCAGATACAGAAGAAATGAAATTTTCTTATTGTTACATGATAGGTGATTGGTGACAACTAATA
Organism: Aegotheles bennettii; assembly: GCA_013398125.1. Classification (NCBI taxonomy): domain Eukaryota; kingdom Metazoa; phylum Chordata; class Aves; order Caprimulgiformes; family Aegothelidae; genus Aegotheles; species Aegotheles bennettii. The sequence continues at coordinate 214,601 of VZRW01012967.1, forward strand.
TGGTTTCACTAAGGGTAAATCGTGCCTGAAAAATTTGGTGGCCTTCTATGACTCTTAAGAGAGTTGGTGGATAAGGGAAGAGCAACTGATATCATCTACCTGGACCTGTGCAAAGCATTTGATACTGTCCCACATGACATCCTTGTCTCTAAATTAGAGAGGCATGGACTTGATGGATGGACCACTTGATGGATAAGGAATTGGCTGGGTGGTCACACTCAAAGAGTTGTGGTTGTTGGCTCAATGTCCAAGTGGTAATTGGTGATGAATAGTGTTTCTCGGAGGCTGGTATTGGGACTGGTGCTGTTTAACATCTTTGTCAGCAACATGGATGGTGGGATCAAGTGCACCCTCAACAGGTTTGCTGATGACACCAAGCTGTGTGGTGCATTCAACACGCTAGAGGGAAGGCATATCATCCAGAGGGACCTTGACAGGCTGGAGAAGTGGGCCTGTGCAAACCACATGAAGTCCAACAAGGCCAAGTGCAAGGTCCTGCACCTGGGTCAGGGCATTCTGGAGCACAAACACAGGCTGGGTGGAGAATGGATTGAGAACTGCCCCAAGGAGAAGGACTGGGATTGTTCAGCCTGGAGTAGAGAAGGCTCTGGGGAGACCTTATAGCAGCCTTCCAGTACCTGAAGGAGGCCTACAGGAAAGCTGGAGAGAGACTTTTTACAAGGGCATGGAGTGATAGGACAAGGGTAAATGGTTTCAAACTGCAAGAGGGTAGATTTAGATTGGATATTAGGAGGAAATTCTCTGCTGTGAAGGTGGTGGGACACTGGCACAGGTTGCCCAGAAAAGTTGTTGATGCAATCTCCCTGGAAGTGTTTAAGGCCAGGTTGGATGGGGCTTTGAGCACCCTGGTCTAGTGGGAGGTGTCCCTGCCCATTGCAGGGGGGTTGGAACTGGATGATCTTTAAGGTCCCTTCCAACCCAAACCATTCTGTGATTCTACGATCACAAAAAGATTGAATCCCTCACTCTTTATATTTTATTCCATGGAGAATCCTGACCATAACAGAGCACACAACAGTAATGCAACCAGGCAAAGGGAGAAGGTGAAGGCAGAGTGATCAAATCCCCTTTTTCTAAAGAACTCCTATCACTTCTGTTCTACTTTCAGAGTCTCATTTTATTTCATGAATATTTTGCATTTTTAAAATGCCTACCACTGTGGTATTTGAAGCTATGAAAATAGCATTGGATTTAAACTGTGAAATGCCCAGGCAAATCAAAGAGTTTAAGTAACATGATTCATACACCAAACTCAAGAGACTGTCCCTCAAGGAATAACATTTTAGCACTCAAATATATAGGTTATTTCTCTTTATTTCTGAATTTCACCTGTATGTCCTGAGGATGTTTGAAGCCATAGATGATTAGATAAAGACATCAGGTGGTTTTAATCTTCCTATAGATACTGTCCTGGTCTGCTAGGTTGTGGGAAGTCTCCCATGCCTTGTACTTCCCCCATCTCCATTTTCTCAATCTTTGTGTCACAAGCCTTCTCACAGTCCTCCCCTTTAGCAATTAATTATTCAGTGCCCCCAGTCAACAACACCTCCTCAACCACGTCTGCTGATCACCTAAAGAGAGACACAGTCAAAACACTGATGGTCTAATTCCTCTCTATGGGATGAATGTAAGAGGAGGAAAAAGTCCAATGAATGGGTGGGAAGGAGAATACAAAAAACCCAACTCTGTCTTTTTCTGCAATTTTAACCAGGGGACGAAAGTCCTACCAACACAGGGACTAGCATTGCAGAGAGATAAAAAGATCTGCATGTTCACTCACAACTTCCAAAGCTCCCAGACCCCTCACCGTTCAGAGAAATATTGATATAATATCATGATATTTGATGATATTGTACTTTTGGTTATCAGCATCATGAAATATTCAAACAGTAACATCCAGAACTACTAACAATAAAAATGCTTATGAATCCCTCTAGTTCTTCATTTGGCCTTAAAAACAAACTGTGTGGAAACATTTATAGCATTGATTCCCAAACCCAAGTCGTCTCAGATACTGGCTACAGTATTTCAACTTGCTCCTTGTGGAAGTAGGTACTCGGTGACCTCCAAACAGCAATTTGTTCAGTGCAGCTATGAGTAAACATAATATTATTTTTTTATTTATTCAGATCCATGAATAAAATACAGACTACAGGAAAAGGAGGAATGTATTGTGAATTTAAGTGAGATTAAGGAATGGACTCCATCTTGACCTCCCTGATCCTAGGGTATTTTCAAGCAAACTTTATAACAGCTGCTAACTTCATTTGATTAAAAATTAAGTCAATGGGAGTAACTGCACAAAAATTGGAGAGCACAGTTGAACCCTAAGTACAAGGATGCATTTTTAACAAATGGCAATTACAAATCCAAAATAAATATTGAAATTAATTTGACATTAAAAGTCCATATTAAACAGATATTGTTACATAGTCAGGAAATATGAGAGAAAAAGCTGAAAATTAATTTCAACATGCTTAATGAAGCAAAGCGGCTTAGAATAAATCCCCCCCAACTCAGTCGCAAAGAACAAAGAAAACAATTGTTCTTTCTAGGTATGTCAGCTGTGTTTTGTACACTTGTTAATTATCTTGTTTTACAAATGCAAAGATTAACAGCTGTATTTTTCTAAAGTTCTGATGGATTTCATTCTATTTGGTAAAATCCTCCTTTGTGTCTAAAGCTGAAATAATGTCTCCACATACATTCCTTCCTCACTTTCCATATACATATACATATACGATTATTTTTGTGATTTCAAATTTAAACCGTGAGAAGGAAATTAAGGGCACGACCACATGACTGGAAAAGTATCCCTCTGTACTGCAGTTTGTACCATAGTATTTGTGATTTATTTGTTGCAGGGGGTGAGGGGAGCATAGGGAGATTCTGGAACCTTAAAAATTCAAAAATCTTAGTTTGGGAAAAGCTTTTCCCAGAAATCTCTGGCCTAAAGTCAGTAGGACTCCAATGGAAGAATCTTGTTGAATATCCTGTGACAAGCACATCCAGACTTCCCCACTGGAAACATATTTCCTTGTATAAGAGAACATTTCATAACAAACTAAAAAGTAAGAAATTCTTGAATCAGTGCTTCTAGACATTTTAGAATATTTGGTCAGGGTCTTTAGAAGACAGCAGGAATAGATTTCATCATGTTAAAAATTCTTTTCTGGAGCAAAGGACAGAGGGAAATTTCAGTTCACTGTTTGCAGTCAAACCTGGGAAATACAGGTCATTATTCTTAAATTTCTTCTAGAAGGCTAAAGTACAAAGCAGGGTCATTCTGGCTGAAATCTGCACATTTATGTATATTCACATTTTTTATTTCTTCAAGCCTTAGGTAATGAATTACCAGTTTCATTAATATGATAAAAACCACTTCAGAAAAAACATAGGCTAAAATACATTTCTTTCTATGACTTTCTATAATAGACTTTGCTACCTTTTTGTAGATGCACCATATGGTGATATTGACAACTTTTGAAATGAACCTTTCATGGGGAAGAAAATTCCCCAAGCCACAACTATTGTATACCAATCTGTATTGTTTTGTGGGCAGAAATTAAGATGGCAATAGCATCTTAACACGAGTATAGAATTCTGAGTTAACTCTGATAAAAAGTAAATCTAGAACATCAAACCACTAAATGTTTATTCCAGTATTTTCAGGTGTAGAATAAAACTACACACACACAAAGTCTTTGCTGTATTACATGTTTCACTCATTTGACAGATTTTATTTTTTATTTTCTGCTCTTCAGTTACAGTTTGTTCTGCAAGTTTCCTGTTTCCCTTAATTCCTACACTGGACTGTAAGTATAAAAAAAGTTGCAATGGCCATGCTGCAACAGATCAAAGGCCTTCATCTTATCTTCATATTATTTCTGAAAGTGGTCAAAAGCAAGTGTAAAGGTAAAAGAACATAAGACCAGGACAAGAATATTTGATAATTTCTCTTACAGCACTCTTCTAACCTTCAAGCACTTTAATCTCAAGAACTTCCAGAGTTAAATATACTTTCTATTTAGTAGCCCGCAACAGATCTCCATGAACAGATCAGGCCTGGCCTTGAGCTTCTGTAAACTTCTAACGTCTTTCACAAAATGTTTCATAGCTCATCTACCTTTTGCATGGAGAATAACATCCTGGTGTTTGTTTCAAATTTATTTAGCAACCTTATAGTGTCATCCCGTGGTAGTACAGTCTTAGGATACCAGACAGTGCCAGGAATTTTTGGCAAGAACTGGCTCAAAAACTTACCCTTCAATTGAAACTAGGTTTGGTCAGAGTGCCAATAAGTACCATGAAAGTTTGCAGAGTACTTCAACCTAGATCTTGTAAAACTGCTTACATGAAGGGGTTTGGTAGTTGTTATTTTTGTTACAGGAACTATTTGATAACATTCCAAGAAATCCAGGAGCAACTGAATTTACTCTGCCATTATTAGCTGTAAATTTATTCTTATTTCCTCCTCCCTTCACCAAAAGCTAGATGTAGACACTGAACTGCTTCACTGGTAAAGTCCCTAAGTCTTTTCTTGAGGCCTTTGCCAGACATACATCTATTCTTCTAATGTTTTACTCCTTTTATCTGTTTCATCTTGATATAAGGCCTGGAAGATGTGAGTGACAACATGCTTCTTTAGTTTAGTCCATAGCACTTCTGACTCTGCTCATTTCAGGACCAGCATAGAGTCACTTTGAATATAGGAACCTACATGTCTTTCAAAATGGATAACATGATCACAAGAAATCTTCAAGCAGATCTCTCTTAATTTCATAAGGTTTGCCAGTCCGTGTGAAGTCCTCTGATTTGTTCTGAACCTACTCCTTAACTTTTTGTTTTCTGGATCTTTGGGAAGTATGTGAGAAGAAATTAAATTTATAGGATAGGAAAAATTGGATTAATTTTCTTATTTGGTTATCTTTTGTTGTGAGAGTTAGAATTAAATTATTTGTTTTATAATTAATACATGATTGCTTGTTAACTATATGGCAAGGATGCCTACAGCTTGAGATAAGGAAATAAGGCCCTTGCAGAGGACTGAAAGTAAAACAAGCTTTATATCCTCCAAAACTAGCTTCTATTTATATGGAAGTTAATTTTTCCTGCTTTTAAATATGAAACCTGAGGGTTACTAATATGCAAATCAAAAGCCAGGAACCAAAGCTAACCTCATATTTTAACTTGGGGATATTTTCAAAATTTCTGTCAGACACCACAGGGAGATTACCTCAGAATATCTGAATGGATTTAATTTATTTAGCTGCTTAGTGTTGGTAAGCCACATTCCTCTGATCTGCTGTAGCAGAAAGGCAATGTGCAGGCAGGGCAGGGCACTGGTAGGACTCTAAACGAAATCCCAGATTTTCTTGTTTTCCCAGGACTTCTGGGAAACGCTGACTCATTCAGGGCAAGCTACTTCTCTGAGTATCTCAGGTTTCCTGAGCTATGAGAGAAGACTAATATTAGATGTTGTAGATCTGGTTTAAAAAATACTAAATTCACCAGAAATATGCAGATTCAGAGGACTCAAAATACTCGGAAACCTGCGTAGAATTCATCTAAGTCTTAGACAAAAAATTATTTTCTATTATAAAAAATAAAACAGTATATTATAAAAAAATAAAACAATATAACTCAGCAATTGATTGCAATCTAAAATAAAGAAGGCATATCATGTCTGCATTTACAATGAAACTGTAGATTTCAGTTTGACACAAAATTTAATTGGTTGTGCTTTGTTTTGCTGTTCAGGGTTATTCACCTTCACATCCCTTGATTTTTAATTCCACAATTAAGCAAAAACATCTGTTATTCCTTGGGTTCTAACTAAATTATTTTGCAAAGGAGGTAAATATTGAGATTTTTTTAAATTATAATTTGCATAGGAAATGACTGTATTATTATTGCCTCTGACTGAACTGGAACTGGGAACAGACTTATGGCATGAGTGTGGGAGAGTGGGGAATGAAATGTCCCTGTCCCAGCAGGGTTCTTTATCTTTCCAGTATATGACATTTCAAGTTAGGAAATTCTCAAGGTTTAACTAGACTTTACACTAAAATTTAGCAGAAGGCTTTAATTGCAGGAAGTTTAAGAATGTTAGGTCCTTTTTTAGACTGTGAATTGACCTTTTAAGCATGCAGAGCTTTGAGGATCCCCACACAGGAAAGGAGGTAAAGATGCAAGATGGCAGCCCAAGTAAGAAGTAGACTATTCACTGAGTAACAACTTGAAATGTTTTGTCATGTTGTCTTGTTTTTTAATTCCTAGATACTTATTTGTTAGTTTCAGTGCAGTAGCATTTGCAGAGATTGAAATGTCTTACTGAAGAAATAACGCTGCATGAACTAAATCCTGAAATCCTATTCAATTTTATGCAGACAGAACTCTTACTGTAGCATGATTTTTATACAGTATCTGTGCTTTGTCAGCAATAGATTTGCCATATCTGTTGATAATAGCTTTTTGTATCTTTGGAGTTGTCATTGTTCTAGAAGTATGTATTACTCATTAGGAATCTTTGAACTGTTAAAGTGCTTTTTATTTCAGAGCTTAATTTAAAAAATCTTTGAACATGTTCAGTTATTTACTTTTATCCAGCAAGGGAAGCATTTCTTACACAAAGTAAAATGTTCTTATAAATATCTATTAATTTCCTTGGAGAATCATGGTTGCTCACTGCCTTCTGTTCCTTTGATTTTCTCCTTGTATGCTTTAGTGTATGCTTCTTTCCTTACTATTATAAATGATCGGTGTGGTTGGAATCATTAGGATATTTTTCCATGTGGCAGCAGAAAATGTTTTCTACTTTTCTTCAGGACTTAAGTTCATTTATTGCATTGCTTAATATTTACAAGGCAGTAGCAGCTCTGAGTAATCATTACAAATCAATTGATAATGTTGCACAGTAGGTTTTTGGAGTGTGGAAGTGAACTCTATCAAAGAAGGGTAATAAATCAATAGAAGTCTATGGTTTTTTTGTGAAATTTTTAGAATGATCTCACTGCAAATAGCTAGAATATCAATTTCTAACTACAGTGACATATTAGTATAATGTAAATTTATGGAGACTTAATTTCAGTGTCAAATTGCAAAGAAAATCAGTGTTGTCTGACATCTACAAAGACAGTATCGCAAGTGCAAAACATGTTCAGTGTAACTATAGTGAGTGCATTTTATAATCACTGACAGTTTCATCAGACTGAAACGCAGAAGTGGGTTACATCACCTGTGATGCAAGAACTGCAGCACTGATCATAAGGTGGGCAAGAAGGGCAGTACCACACAGGAGGAAAAACACTGAAAAAGACTTATTTTTTTTTTTTCTAAGATACCAGGGAAAAATTTTAGAACAACATGGTGTACATAGTTCAGTTAATTTACAATTGTGGCCACATATTAAGAGGAACAGTAATTGGTAAGCTGAGGAATAATATCTAAGTCCTTCTGACCTCTTAGCAGAATCCAGTGTCCATTTCTCAGACTATCAGGAATTCACTTGATAATGTAGAGACATCCCATTCTGAACCAGCCAACGTAGACCCCTTCTGTAACTAATAAAATTCTGACTGGTAAGAGACAGTGAAGCCTTAGACACAATTCGTAAAATTTTTGGATTAACTTCAAAATATATTTACTAAATTGTGCTTATTTTCACTTGTGGTGGTAAGAATGAGTTTAGCATGCCAACCTCCAAAGTTGGATGAATTCACCTAAGCCACAGATATCAACAAGAGCATTTTCATTGGCTTTTGAGACAGCCCCTAATCTTATACCAACATTAAATCCCACAGATAAGTTACATACCCTTTTGTATTACTCATCCCAGGTTAAGTGTTAACAACTGTCTCTTTCTAGGAGGCACTGAGTCTGGATAGGGCTGATGAAAATTTTGGTGCCTGAGAACTGGGGAGCAAGTGTGATTATTAAGGAAATCTTTGAGGAAAACCAGTAAAGAACAACTGTCTTTACACCTTTGCTAAAATATATTAAAATATATAGTAAAAATTTATTTGATTAGTCTCATGCTCAGACTGCTGTAAACATTAAGTGCAATATCTCCATATTTGCAGCAAATATTAATTGCCCTTCATGTTACAAATGCAGACCTTTTGTCTGTTTTCCATTTTTTAATTATTAATACCCAGCAACTGAAGTAACATCTTATATCATTGCCATTTAGTTGAAAGGGAAGATTGAAATGTTGTCTGAGACTTGGAACTAACAATGCAGAATCAAAATTTAAATTTTCCTCTTCGTTAAAGCTCAAGTAACTCTAAAATAAAGTATTTCTATTGTAATGCTGTTGTATTTATATACACTAACACTTTTACTATTATCTAATTAACCTTCAAAGAGATACACTAGCATGATAATCTCAGTTTCCCCTATTAGAGACTACAAGCAGAGCAGATATACTTACCAACAAATATTTTCATTACTATGTCCAAAGTCCTCTTGGAAAATAAAAGGGTTTTTTATATGATTTCTTTAGTTCATTGTTGTCATGATCATGTCCATGATACACCAAGCTGATTTTTTGGTATTTTTTTCTTTATTGGACACACCTATATATTTAATTAACACAAAAATTGCTTTTTAACTTTGCTAAAGAGGATGCAAGAATGCTGAAGAAAATACATCATTAATTTAGTCACAGGTACACTTTCTGTTTTGCAGAGAAGAGATGGTTTATGTATCCAATTATTGAGTAGTCTCTCTCCTTTACTTGCCAAATTAGGAAGCCTTGAAGTTCATATATTTTGCAGAAAATATGGATAGGTGTTCAATTGTCTCAGAAAGAGAAAGAGCTTATTAAGCTCTCTGTTAAGAGATCACTCTTTTTTTTTTTTTTATTTAAGTATTTCTGTTCATTGGAAGATTATGTTTTTTTCCTTTGGACAGAGGACATCAGTTTACAAAAAGTGAAGAAATTTGTGAAAAAAGTTTATCTTGCAACAATTTACAAACATACATTATAAAAGAACCCCAAAACTGTATTCCAGCATTTTAAAATTAAAAATTTAGTTTTACTTTTATAATGGAAAATTGAACAATTAAAAAAAAGAAAAAGAAAAAAAAAAGAAGCTCCTGTAATGCTATAATAAATTATAAATAGCCACACTGAAAAAATTGCCACCTTGAGTCATGCTGCAAATGCTTCATGCTTTTGGTTTGTTTTTCACTGAGACTTCTCATCTCATTTACATGAGGGATTTTTTATTATTTTTCAGACCTTGAAAAATCAAAAAGCAGATCTGCAGTGCTTGCATGAGACTCTGCTGAACACAAGTGAAGTATCTGCTAAAGGGAATGAAGCCCATAATTCCTACTGCTTAAAAATTGGAAAGTTATTAAAATTGAATGTCAGTCAAGAGATATTTCTTAAAAACTGTAATTCTGGGGAACAATATTATCAGTTCATATTCTGAGAAATCACTCTGTCAAATGCTATAGGAGCAGATAAATAACTTTCTGGGAAAAAGCTTCCTGAACACACAAATAGGTTGAGAACTTCTGTATCATAGTAAAGAGGGATGTGTTCAGCTTTCAGGAGAGAAGCATAAAAATTTCATGCTTATCTAATATCTCAAAAATCTTTGAAGTTCTGGAACATATTCTTTTCTTTCTTCTTATTATTTAAATTTCCAGACTGGCATAATGGTCTACACAGCTGCCACACAGTCAGAAATAAATAAGGTAAAACAAAACAGATGAATAAAATGGTGGGTTTTGGTGTTGGTTTTGTTTGTTTGTTTATTGTTTTTCATAATGTTCTTTGAATTTGGGATAAAGATGGAATATTGCATTTCTTACATTACCTATAACTAGAGCCCTAAAAGAGGCTTCTAGACATAATTTCCCAAATATTGTAAAAAGTTCAGCTGAGATGGGAAGCCTGTGTCTATCCCCCCCCCCAATACTAATGTGTGTCCAGCTAGACTATTATATGCAATCTACTACATGACAGTCTTAAAACACTTCAGAATTTTATTCAAAATGCATAAGCAGATTGTCTTCCTCTTGTTTTCCACCTTTGCTCTAGTGGGATTGAACCTCTTTTGGCTTGTTGTTGTTATACTGGGAAGCCTGTTTGAAGGTATATGCTTTGCCTACTGCTCTGTGCTGCTGTTGTTCACAATCACACTGCTCAAAGCCATTCCTGAGACTGCTGAGTATTTCTACATTGTGTATTTTTAAGTCTGTCTTTGCTACTGAATCACCTATGGGATGCATATTGTTGTTTCTTCAGTTCATACTTTCTAATTGTTTCCAAGACTCAGATATCTTTTACGATATTAACATTTTTTATCCTAATGGTGATATGGAAATGTTATATTAAGCAGTGACTCATTCATGATTTTTCAGAAAAGACCCATAACGTATTTCATGTACCTGGACAAGGCAGCAAAGTATTAATTTTGCTTCCTTTCAATTGTCTCAGCTAAATTTTCGTCACATCTATTCCAGATTCCTGTTTGTTTTTAAGAGATATTAATGGCTACTCTTAAACTTTATGATTCTGCTTTCAGATTTAACAGTTTTAATGACAAACTTAATACAATGTTGATAAAGTAGACTGCAGTGCAATGATGGTCAGAAATGGCTTATTCACTATATACAATCTGATACTTGAACATTCTTCATTTTTGTAGTGGATTGTCACAAAAACACTGCATATATTTCTTGTCTTTTAAAAATGGAGAAAATTCTGTATCAAACACTGGAGGGCTCTGAAAGTTGGTAATATTAAATATATTAAGATCCTAAATATCTAGAAAAAGCAGATGAATCATAATTTTTCATTTTATTTTTCTCTAATTGTGAGTTTTTAATTTTTGCTTATTTGTATAGATTTGTTTTTATATCTACAATGATATGCCTGTTTGAAAATACATTTTTACTATGTTACATTTCAACTTCAGAAGTTATACATACCGTATCTTAGCTATGACCAAACTGTCCTGCGTACATGCAAGGATGTAAACACTAGAATTTATTTATGTGCAATGGAATTCTGACATTGCATTCTATATACAGTAACAGCATACAGCAACAGCATACAGCATTACTACACTTTCTAATCTGGCACTTTTCAAGACAGTAGAGTGTTTTTGTTGACTGTCCTATTGGAATTCAAGACTCCCAGTTACAGAGTTCTATTTCTAACTGGGCAAGTGGTTCAGAATTAAGTCTGTTGGTGGACAGTGCTTTTACAGCCCTCCAGTTAGGAGCCAATGCAAAGCCTTTTAATTTTTGGCATGAAATGTATGATGCAGCAGCAGCAGGTCTGTTCTGCTTGGCACCATTATGCTGAAATCTCTGATTGTCTTTCTGCCTCAAACACTCGTGCAGTTAGCTTTTATTTCCTCGTTTGTCTGTTACCGTTTTGGGGTAAGTGCTGTTTACTTTTGTGCTTGTCTAATATTGTCTACAGTGGTGTTCTGGTCTCTGACTGGGGTGGTCGAAGTTACAGCAGCAAACAATAATGAAATCTCAAAGACTATTCCACCATCTGGAGCTTATTAGAGTGCAATATCATTCTTCTCATAAGTGCATTATATCAGTTTATGAAGTTGGTTACAGCAGCCCAAAGTCACCTGCAGCTTCCCAGGCAAACATGGGATTACTTTAACAGATGAAACTAACAACATGAAAAAAATTGCATGCTGCTCCTGCTTACCTAAATGGATAGCAAAAATACAAAAAGGCAGGCTGTATTATCTGAAGTTTCATGTAATCTGTGAATTAGTTAATATTTTTTGATTTTTCACTTTACTTATTGATCTGTGAGGATCTATTTCCCATGCTGTTCTCAGTTCAATTCATCTGGGATTAGTTTTTAGTCATGTTTTCTTTACTGGTTTTGTATAAGACTAAGTGGTATAAACCACTGTTTGAAATCCAACTTTTGAATGATATTGATATTGTCCCAGTTTTTTATAATTATCCTGTTCTCTGTACAAAAGTTTTTATTTATTGGAAATAAAAGCTTATTCATCAAAAACATTTCAGTGAAAGAGGGTATCATCTCAGTGATATTAACTCTATGTGAATCACAAGAATTATCTTATCTTGCATTGCATCTCCTAGGAAAACATGAAGGTGTTTGTCTGAAAATATAATAAGTCTGGAGATTTACCCAAATTATGTAATGTGTATAACCCATTTACAATTACATGTATATGGATTAAATCATGTGGTATATTAGTCTTTGCTAATTTTGATTTCTACTTTTACATTGGACAAAAGAATACAGAATGTTGGTTGCTATGTAATCAAACTGACTAGCGTTCAACTCAAAATTTTGGCAACTAGTCTGAACTAGGTAGCCTCTTTGGGATGAAATGAACTACCCTCAGATGAAAGTCCTCAACCCTTTTTTCTCAACCAGAGTGGTACCCAAGGTAGCAAACTTTCTTTACAGACGTAACTTACAGTTGAATAATGTTGGGGTAACAGAATTAGAACTATTACAAGAGTACTTATTATTAAAATTTCTGTACAACAGCACTACAAATTTTAAACAACAAGTTAAAACACATAACTGTATGAAAAAGGACTGTGCAAAAGGTAATTTTGATGACATCTTTAAAATATCTCTGCCAGGATGGCAATTCCATCTTGTGGCACTATTTGGAGTTTCAAAACTTGTTTTTGTTACATGCAAGAATATAGAGAAGGTTTTTTCAAACTTGCCAAAATGACTGAGTTTTTATATGTGGAAAATATATATAAACCTGCTTTTTTGAAGAGTATGTTCAAGACTTTCACGCATCCCAATCCATAAATTCATTTGTCTAGGATTCAAAATTCTCTTTCCCACACAGAATATTCCTATGAAACATTTTTAAAATGGTATATTAGCGATGTATAATAAGTGTATGTAGCACTTCTGTCCCATAATTCATATTTGGAGAACAAAGTATACCAGACAGCTCTAGTCATAAAGTATTTTAGAATGACTGACCCTTCAGATGAACAGGACCTATAATATTGTCATGGATCAGTGTTCTAGTTGATACATTAGAGAAGATGCTATTGAAAGATGTGTTACAGATCATCAGTTTGGAAGACAGAACAAGATGAGCAGCTGTGATATACTATACATATTACATACAGACTTATATATTTTAACCCAGGTAGCTCAAATGCTAAGCTTCTATTACCTATTGAAACTATATTTGAATTTTCTAAAAAATAAAATAAAGTGTAGTAATACCAATTCAAACTCTAGAAGGTCTCTGACTGCTGAACTAAAAAATGATGGTTTGTTTAGATGCAGCTTTATTATGTTAAGTGAAAAATGCAGAATAGTCCTAGCCTATAATAAATGTCTTGCTACTGCAAAAGGGTCAGTTTCCCAATGGTGAAGCCCATCAGCTACAAACTTGGATGGGAAGAATGTTAATGATAATATACAAATTGAACACATTTTATTAGATGCCACCTATCCCTCAGAAAACACACAAGTCTGCTTTCACAGAAGATGGCTCTTTTATTTTAAAAGCTACCTTGGTTAAGAGAGAAAGCTGTCATTAAAAATGTAATAAAAATAACAAATGGGAATATAAGTAAGTTAAAAGTGTTCATGAAAACCAGTCTATGGTCAGGATCTATTTCCTTTACTAAGGACATGGATACAGTACAGACACATGAAATTCTAACAATTTTATCACTGTTAGCATAGATAAAGCTGATAATTTACAATAATTCAGAACAGTCTTAAATAGTCAGATTCCCATTTAGTATTTCAAAAGAAGAGCAGATACAGTAGTTACCGATGGGTTCATTGAGGAGCAAATGTCAAAATTTATTACATAAAAGTCAAGGATTACCAGAAGTGAAAACTACTAAAATACCTGTCAGTGAGTCTGATGAGCTCTCTGAAAGCATGAATACTACTTATTATCATCAAGTAGCAAGTTGTCTAAGGCCCAGCCCGATGAAACCAATACTCAAAAAACAAAAATAAATACAGATCTGGATGATGTAATTAACTTTAAGATGGTTACCAACAACTAAATGATGCAAAAAGTGAAACAGGAAGCAATAAGTATAGAATGAAAGGAAAATAAGCAATTTTACTCTAAACAGTGTAATTTTATGGTCAATAGGTGAGTAAAAAAACAAATAAATTTTAAAAATGAAATTATGAGTTTGTTTGGTAAATGCATTTAATGGAAGTATGTATCGTACTTTCACTGAAAATAGAAGCACAGTAAAAATAAAATAAATATTACCTAAATTAAATTAATTAAAAAATACCACATAGATAAAAAAAATGTTTAGAAATGGGAGAATTATTTTATAGAGAGGAAGCATGACACACAGGTCTAGTATTGGCCTGAATTATTCTTACAATTTATTGATGATTTGTGGAAAAATAGAAAATCACTGCTTATAGTTTTTTTAGATCATATTTAAATGCAGTGTTTGTGGACATAAACAGTTTTAGGAACCTGTCATTTATCAGATCTGACCCTTTTTTCTATGTGTAACCTTCCCACATCAGCAAAGGACAGCTTCATGGGCACAAGACTTACTATAATTCTGGAAAGCACCTTTGTTCTTGAAGCTTATGCATAACACAGTACGTTTGTCTGTTGCCAATGTAGGTGGCCATGCTTATGCTCCTTCTGCACCATCTACTCATATTCCTATAGAGATTAAAATTAAGATATGTTGTTATAATCAGGTTCTAAAGCTGTGAGTGATGCAGACCCTGTGAATAACACAGATTTAACTCAAGGGTAAATAACATATACTGTGAACTCTTAGTAAAAGCAGTGCATAATTCACCAAACAGCCCCAGTAACATAACAGTAACTGAATTGTGGCTCAGGAAATCACAGCCTGATGTTAATTTTTTCAGAAAGAAAGGAAGTCCTAAAACTTTTGCCTCCATGATAGTTTAATTGTGACAGGCACAGCCTGTGATATGAGAATTATTCTCAGCATTTGCAGGTTACTATAGTAGGAGACAAGAAGCATCCTAATAGCATCAGTATTCAACATCTAAAGAAGCAGACTGTGCATTATGATCTGTCCATCAGTGAATTCCCATTTGTCTGATCGAGTGATTTGAGGAGGAGATAACATCATGTGCTAGAATGAAGAAAAGACGACACTGTTGTTACAGAGAACTTAAGGACACGCAGCTTGCTGTCCCTGGATCTCTTTTTAGCTAAGAAACAAAAGAAATTTTAACTTACATAGCAACTGATGTAGTTCCTATACTCAATCTAGGTTTGTCTCTTATTGATTTAGCTGCATAATTTTTAAGTATTGAAAGTCAGAATGTCTGGTATATCATACCTTCTTCTGAGAGTCAGGAATTCAAGCCCTAATACCTCTTTCTCATTCATACTAATTTAGTTGTTTGATAAATCAGTTGATTTTCCCCTTACTTCTTACTTGTTTATCATGCCTAACTCTCTTACCATAGTATTGTAAAACTATGTTTCTACGCAAAGTTTATGAATAGATTCCAGTTCTTCAAAAGCAATACATATGCTAAAATTTAAGAGGTTTATAGGAGATGAGATTTTTATATTTTTATTTCATTTTAATTTGTTTCTATGAGTCTCAATAACACTAAATTTATCTATCAGTTTTCAGTTCCTTGGAAGGCTATAATGCCACTGAAATACAGTTCTTAATGTGTTTATGTAGAATTGTCTTCAAATCTATATCCTAAAAAAAGGCACAACCATTTCAATTTAACAATTGCTTTAATCAGTATTTCAGAATGACAACTTAGAATTATCCTATTAACTTTGTTATTGCAGCATTTATAGCCTTTGCAATAGATAGCCGTTTGGATGCTATCACTGTATAACTTCATTTGAAGAAAAAAATGAAAGGATATAAATGCACAGCTGTAGTTTGTAGTGCAAGAATGTGCTTTTATATATTACAAATGTCAATATTTATAGATCATTACTTAATGCTGGTAGTTGGAGAATGCCGTATGGTCTACTTGTGTTCTTGAACATATTGCTATATCACCATTAACCATAAAAAGATGATAATTTTTTATGTTTATACAGTTTTAAACCTTTATTTTTCAACTAAATAAAACTGCTCTATAAATTCAGAAGAAGAGCCAGAAAGTTATTTTTCCATTGCATCCTCTTGACAACCTTTATACAGCTATCTCATCAGCCTCTCCTGGCTATAAAAGCAGTGTCACAAGGAAACAAGAATACATTTGGATTATGATACACCTTAACAAAATGTAAGATAAAAATGTAAAGAAATGACAACTTCTAGACAGATCCTTTAAGCAAATACATTTCAGTAGCATCTTTAAGTACTGTTATTTGGTGTCTTGTGCCTGAGAAAATGAATTGTACCACAGTTTAAGGATCCACATATATGGCTGCACTTTGAAAATCTAGCTGACAAATCTAGCAAAGAGGAAATCCCTTTTCAGCCGAAGTGAAAGATAGTAGAACTGCCATAGACAATTAACTTTTAAGACCATGATCCTTTTCTTCTACTACTTTTGTCACTGGTCTTGCCATTTATTGTGATATATTTAATAAGCATTTTTCAATAAATCTGGGATTTCTTATAAAATTGTGGTTTTGTAGCAAATGTCTTTAGTCCCACATACACACCAAACGAAGCATAGTAATGAACTACCAGGAGCAATGGAGACCAAGTTATCTCTAATACAGAAAGAAAAAAAGTAGAATTCATGGTCAGAGTGGTCTTACCCCTCTGTTACTCTTCTTTCAGGATCATAATATGTGAGATGATATTAACTGGATAATGTTTCAGTTCAGTGCCATCATGCATGTAGACCTTGCCTTGCATAACTTGTTTGGAACTCAAGCTGCCTATTCTCCTTTAATTTGGTCCCTTTAAGTTCATGATGTAACCATGTCATTGGAACATTTATCCATATTCGTGCTATTTCTGAAATCTTTTTGACATGGAGTCATTAAATTCCCACCTTTCAATCCCATTCTTCATTTAGACTCTGTACCTCAAAATCCTGTTTACTTTCTTCCCCATTTTCCTGCCTGCTTCCCTTCTGCCTCCCAAGTTCTTTCCCATCTCTGTCCTCTATCTGATCTGTCAGTTGGTCTTTTAACATTCAGAGCAAATGGTTTTCTTTACTATGAATGGGAAGTGAATCCACCAGAAGGTTCTTCATTCTGGTGATTGGTTCAGTATGAATTTGTGCAGAATTTGTACAGAAAAAATTATGAGCCTGAGATCAAAATATAGTGACATAGCCTCACTTCAACAAGAATCTTAAAAAGTATTACCTAAAGGATTTTAACATGTACTAACAGATAATTATTTTTTAACCCAAATGGAAGTGAATTCATGAAATTAAGGTATATTTTCCTGGAGAAAGCAAATGATAGAATGTTGAGACATTCTTATCTTCATTGATCATCAGGATGCAAAGTTAACCAAATAAAAGTACAAAACTATATAAAGAAAATAAGAACAGAAATATGTCTTTGGAAGTACTGAAGCGTTCATGAAAAATCACTGACTTGATAAGCCAGTTAGAGAGTTGAGTCTATTGTTATTAAAACAACTTTTCTAGTCAGGTCATTAAATTTTGAATAAACAAAGCATCAAATAATTAATCTGTGTAATGATACTCTCCATAAAAGAGAAAGGTTCAGTAAAATTCTGTCTCTTAATTGAATCACTTAAAATTGAAAATCTCAGTAAGAATAGGCATACATTTCTTGAACTTTAACTCTGAACAAAGGAGGTCTTTAAGTATAACATACATATTCAAGAACTAGGAACACAAAGTACAGACTAAGGCATTCACTGGCTGAACAGTGAATGCAAGAGATTAATGTCTAGAATATGGTCAGTTGAATTGTATCTGTATCTCAAAAAAATGTAACTGCAAAATCTGTAGTGACAATTACAGTTTTTGATAGATTATCAACTAATTTCACTGAGAGTAAGTAATAGTTTTTGTGATCTATATGGAGAATCTCTAGTCTTTCTAAAGCAGATAAGAACAGTCATTAAAATTCTGACAATTAAGGTATAAAACCAAGAGGAATGATATCATATTTTTGTTTAGTTGCAACAGATATGACTTAGTTCTTAACAGCAGTACATCTCAGGGTATAAGTGAAGAGTATGGCACATATAGTAAGGGCACCAGCAGGTTCTATTGTCCTGACCCAAAATTTGCTTAAACAATCTCAGTAACCCAAGACTTCACTACAGCCAGTCTCCTATGAAATATTTACTCAAATATGAGAGGCTGATGGATTTTATGTGAATAAAAGCTAGAAGAATGAGTAATAAAAAAAAAAAAGTGAATGTTTAATGTATTAGCAGCTGGGCATATTTGGTGTTCTTCAGATTCTGGATATATCTCAAATACTGCCATTACAGACAAGCTGCTCTTAAATTTGATTCTTGTTTTCCATTTCAATGCACTGAAAATGTGAAAGATGTCTTCTGCATTTTGAATCTTTAGGGTTCTTCTTTACATCCATCTAAAATATAGTCTTTATCCACAGTACAAGCAGTACCTCAAAAACCCTTTTAATAAATAATAGTGTTTGAAGTCTTCCAGTTAGACTTATTTCTGTCTCTTGCTCTGACCTAAAACAATGTAAACTAATAATTTAACACAATGCAGAATGACTAAATGGCTAAAACACCTTGAAGTTGATCACTTCCAGTCTTAATTTGTATGGTCTGACTGTGCTGTAGAGTTCAACACCCAGCTAGAAACTTGGATAGGTAAATATGTCCTATATAATCCAGAAAGAGAGATATGAGCTTCTGTGGCCATCTGGGTAACTCCTACATTGAACTAGTTAGCTACAGCTACCCAAGATGAAACACTGAACATAGGTAGTGTCTTAATTTTTTCCTTTTCTGTAACTAATAGAAAAAAAATATAAAAATTATAAGTGTATTTTGAAAGGTCTAATGGTATGTGTTAGGAGACCTTTGAATAGTTACCGCATCAAGATTCAAAAAAAGATGTAGGCACTATTGAATTTTGTACTCCAGTCCCAACAGGCAGGAGAAGTGCAAGAGTGGTACAGGATTAATTTAAATAAAACTAAAGGGTGGCTCCTAGGTTAATAGGGCAATTATGTATTTGGAATATATTTTGGGTGTTTGTTTACCTTGTGGATATCAACAGCTGAACCAGTTGGCTAGAGTCCTTTTGCAGCCAGTGTAGATGCAGTTACTCACCTATTCCTTTCAGATACCCATTTTAACATAAAATGAACCCTAGGAGTATCTGGCTATAAAGGAATGCATAAGCAGGTGAATAACTGAAGGATTAGTGAATATTATAGAATGAAGAGATGAATTACTCAGTTAACGCCATATGTTTATGATCATAAATCCTATTTCAGATATAATTGTGAAACACTTCAAGTAGTTGTTTTATGGTGAAAAAGAAGCCACAGAACAGCTTCTTAGTCACAGAGAGAGCAAAACACAATGAAATATGACTGATGGTTACAAAATATGGTCAATGATTTTGTTTTTAGAGAGCTTTATTTTCAATCAAACACAAATTTCAAATTATAATCTACTTACTGAGATCATTTAAAGCTCCCTTCCAACCTATACTATTCTATGATTCTATGATTGTTTATCAAATTGGCAGTAATGTTTTTTATCCACATAGGTAGGGGAAAATGATGACTGCTACCCTTTTTATCAGCCTTTTTGTCTTCATCTCTCTTACTGTGTTCAATTACCTGCTGCTGGCATATTATATTTTTTTTTCTATGCCCAATCTCACTTCATTTCCTGTTCATGTGGAGGGGGTAAAGTCCATCTCCATTCTCATTTCCATCCCAACAGAATCATATAATCATCAAGATAGGTAATTCTTGTGAAAAATGGGAGATAACTTTATACTCTCAAAGTGATAAAAACTTGATTTCAAGTTGCCCACATTCTTGGTCCATGGAAGGACCTCTACTGATTAATTTACTAAATAAAAGCACATCTCTATTTTCTTTCCTCCCAATTTCTCTCCTTCTTTATCATCTCTCTTCTTCCCCAAAGGAAATCTACTTAAAGCAATTTCAAAAATTTGGGTCAAATCCAGTTTTGGGATGAAAAAGACAGCAGTTCTTCATAAACTTATTTACCAAAATTTTTTTGACTGCTTGAAAATGATAACAGAATTTGGCTTCATATTTATATGCCAGGGAAAGACTGAAAAAATATTCCATTCTTACTTTGATGACATGTAATTCTGCCCCTAATTCTTTACAGTGCAAATTAATTAAGGCTGATCACCACACCAAAGTGGCTATACTGATTCTAATATTTAAACTACAGTTTTCAAAGATAGCTTGGATTATCTCTGCTTGGCACTCCTATGTTCTATGTGAAAGCACACATTTCTTTCAAATCTACTGGACTCTGCAGAAATAAAGCTTCTACATGCCTCAAACCAAAATAAAATTATTAAATGTCCTCTGAAGAGTGGCTAAATAGAAGCTAAAATGTGTTTTTAAATAGTCATTAATAGTATATTTATTTTTGCATTGATGAAATTGCTGAAACGTATGCTATTAGCATGATTTTCAGCAATTGAACTGGTCTGAATTGTTAGTAAATCAAGCCTGTAATCTTCAAACACACTCCCTAGGCCTTGAATCTAAAACCATCTGGACGGTGTGACAGTGTTCTATTTATTACGTACAACTGCTTGGATACTGCCAATGTATAAACAGTAATTAAGCACACAAGCCAGCCATGCATGCCAGATTTGCTAGAACTATCCTTTGAGTATCTTAGATTTTCCATGCCAGTGAGCTTGTTGAGGCATTGGCTGGTGATTAAACATTAATGATTTATGGTGCAAGAAAGGTTCATTTACTGCTTACTGAAATATGTTTGACAGTATCTTTGTGATTTTTTGAGAAATAATGCTTTCAAATATATTTTTCCTAACTCATTTTCTATACTGTTTTCAGCAAGAATGGGATGTAGAATCGCACAGGATAGTTGCTTGTATGTCTGGTTCTGTTTCTGTTGTATATTTCGCAGCAAGAAAATGGGTTAAATGCAGCAGGAATTTGTAACCTTAACAAAATGTTATTCCTCAGTTTGATGAAGCTTTCTAAAAGTGAATTCCAAAGTCCAATACTTTATTAATATTGAACTGTGCATGTATACAGGTGGATTTTTCCACTAGTATTTTGTTTTTCCCAGCTCCAAGTGAACTTCCTAAGATCTGCATTTGGGATCTAACACACTTTTCACAGGGACACAAACCAGGGACCAAATGTTCAATTGATCAAGAGAAACTACCCTGTACTGCAAGCGCAAGATAGTGAAACACCATCATTAAGGAGCCATCTGTCATTATCGAATGCCAAGGACCATTGTGTAATGTATTATGTTTAAGTGCACAGCAAAATTTCGCTATAAAGACAGAAATATTTTCAGTAACCACAACCGTAAGTTTGGAGCTGTTCTTGTGATGTTTGTCTGGAAATTACATGGGACTAGAGACTTGTTGTTGTACAGCTTCAACATTTTTACCAGTAGATAACTGCTCACATGTCAGTGTCAGATGTTTCCCCCTTCACCACACCAATCCTGATTCACTAGTACTTCAAATTCCCCTAGGGAGATAGGAAAGCTAAATTCAAATTTGCACACCTAATAATGGAAAGAGAGGTATGATTCACTGGATTTACAAAACAAGAGGGCTGATCAGGGATTCCTGGGTTTTTAATCTTAATTCTTGAATCAAACAGATCTTGGACCTGAAATAAATCCTGAACTCTCCAACTGAACAATATTTTGTAGAGAATCCTTTAATGCATGTTTTGGTGACTTCTCTGGTTCTGTTGAGTAGGGTACAGTTCAGTGACAGTTCTTGGTGTATTAGTCTCAGATTTCAGAATCACCTATATGGAGAGGTTAGTACTATAAAAAAATATAAATTACAGAGTTTTGTAGTTTTTACCTTCCAGTAACACTCTATTTACAATCTGGATCTAGGGACAGATGCTGACTTTCTATTTGCATTCCACAGTGTAGACAGACTAACACACGTTAAGAAACTAAGCCATACATAGGGCCGGACCTATCAAATAAACAGTAGTCAGTGCTGGACTTCTTAGACATGAGGTCCCAGATGCAAACTGTAGAAAGATTCCTGAAACAGCTCAGAATTTAGCTCAACATTTAGCTCAGAAATTGGAAGCAATACAGCAGTGTTAGTGTCATGCCCCAGATAATTATCTCTGCTGAGACACAAGGGTAAATTAACCTAGAAGCAGAATCAAATTAATGTGGTTAATACTGTTTCCAGGATGCAAGCAAATATTTTCTTTCAATGTTGTACTTTGCCACATGAATTACAAACTCTTCCAGGACTATCTAAGGTGAATTTTATGTGGGACACCATGCCCCCTGGGTAAATGTTGTGAAACTCTGCAACTCTACTAACAATACAGGGTTACCCTACTGCCCCGGAGCAGGAAGTAAAGAGTGATCTTCCCACATGCTCAGTAATTCTGTCAATAACACTCCGTTACCTGTGAGATTTTGTACTGAAAAATGTCTTCATTTTACAGAAACAACTGCCAAAGGTGAAACCTGAAAAAATTGCCCCAGAGTTTTCTTTTGTAATTAGGTTGATTAGTATCATTTGGTTATTTGAGGAATAAAAGAAAATTGTCTATAACCACTTAGCAACAGAAGTGCTGGCTCCCCCATGGCTTTCTGCCAGCTTCATTCCAGGGCTTAGAAGGACTTACCTTGAAAAGTAGGATATAAACTGCTTGCTGTGGCTGTGAACCCCAAGTCTAAGTCTCTTATGCTGACACCACACCAGAAGGCTATAGCTGAAATGTCAGCCTGTGAAGCAAATACTTAACCACAAACAGATTGGATCAGAATTGTCAGCTTATTTTCCCCTTCAGGCTTTCAGATAGCCCCTGGCTAGCTATCCATTAGCTGTTAGCCACAAGCTACAATCTTGGGTGACTATCTGCCTGGGATTTCCTTTACACTCTAACTAATTTGAAGTATTGTCCTTCTCTGTTTGTCCTATTTAAAGATACTTTTAAACACTGATGATTTTTCTTTTGGGTTTTCTGCTGTTAATATTATCTTTAAGGAAAAAAAATATCTACACAGAGTAAGGAGGTGCAGGATCACTAAGCAAACGGAATTCACTTATGCTGATGTATCTATGTAACGTGGTCCTCTCCTTTTTGCCTATCTCATTCTCTGCTGTCAGGCTGTTCAGTAAATATTTTCTCTGCAGGTCCATGAGTCATCCTCATTGTAAGTCACAGCCAGAGACTCAGAGATAATTGGGAAGTGGGTCAGTGCACTAGTTTCTTCTCTCTGGGATCAGGGTTAAAAAATTCACCCAGTCTAGTGGTCTTATATTGTTACCACATGTTTATACTCCTGAGCTGCCACCACTGTCAGCCTAATGCTTTCTGTAACGAAAATTGGTCTCTCAAAGCTGAATTCAGAGCTTAATGGGTACCTGCCTGCACAGTGCATTCAGCTAACTGATGGACTTACAGTTTTAGACAAATTGTTTTCATTTTTAACATGGAAGCATCAATTTTTATATGAAGAAGCTATCTACAGATAGAGTCTCCTCTGGAGGTTAGCTGGCCCAACATCCTGCTGAAAGCAGGAGAAATACTGACATGACTAATGTAAGAGTTGTGCTAGGTGGCTCAGGGTCCTGTCCAGATGTTCTCTAAACATGGTAAGATGGAGCACCCACAGCCTCTTCGAGTGACCTGTTCCACTCTTTGGACTATCTTCATCATAAAGAATTTGTTCACTTTATCTAATTGGAATATCCATTGCTGCAACTTGTGTCCACTGACTCCTGTTCTTTTACTGTGCACCTCTGGAGAAACTGAGCCCTGCCTTCTCTACTCAGCTGAAGAAAGCAGTGAGACTTACTCCCTTTTTCCTTTTCCTCTTCATGCTGCACTACCTATTTTCATTCCCTGGCAGCCTTGATTTGTTAAATACACATTAATATGTTATTAATGAATAAGATATATACCATTTTTACAAGCTAAAGCACTAACAGCTGCTTCCCTGCATTAAAGGTGGCTGTCTTTTCCCTCTTGTCTGAGGAAATATTACTGCTTTTTTTCAGGGCACAGTTTTATATTAACATTACTGATGTCTGGTAGGAAGCTAGACACTGTGCCTGACCATTGTAGCATATCACTCTTGGTGCCTCCTCCCCTCTAGTCCCTTTGATTTATGGTCTCCTGAAGATGTCCATATTTTTTGCAAGGACATGTAGTGATAGGATGAGAGGGAATAGTTTCAAATTGAAAGAGGGTAGATTTAAATTAGCTATTAGGAAGAAATTCTTTACTGTGAGGGTGATGAGACACTGGCACAGGTTGCCCAGAGGACTTGTGGCTGCCCCCACCCTGGAAGTGTTCAAGGCCAGGTTGGATGGGGCTTTGAGCACCCTGGACAAGTGGGAGGTGTCTCCGCCCATGGCAGAGGATTTGGAACTGCATGGTCTTTAAGGTCCCTTACAACCCAAACAATTCTATGATTCTATGATATAAGCAGCCACAATCCTTAACCTCATCAAGGTGCAGACTTTTTTCTCAGTACATCATTTAACAGCAGCTTCCAGTGTCTTAAGCTTCTCCTGAAGACAGCCTTCACAAGAATCTTTCTGTGAAGGATTTATCACATCTTTCTATAGCAAGGGTGTAATGTAAACTGCTTTCTTTTCTTTTAGTCAACTCCCTCCACCATATTTCTGTGTCATAGCATAAATCATTTCTGACATAATGTTAAGAATTTGAGCACAGGAGTGATCTGGGCATTCAGCATCAGTTTAGATATTCTCTTTCCTGTGTGACCATGAAGAGAAACAACAAAAACTTCTGTAACTAGGACAAGTCCTCTCTTTTTTTTTTCCTTTTGAAAAGGCCACTCTTTTTTATGCTTCAGATGACCAACTGTCTTGATTGCTCCAAATTTGAATCAATATAGTTACCCTTCCCAGAGCAACATTAAGCAATGCAATGCTTGATTAAACCTTCTTTTCAGTGCAGAATTCAGCCTAAAGAAACTTAATATTTTAGTACAGTTTACAAAACAGATTAGAACAGAAAAAGAAAAAAGAAGGTTTTTTTCTTTTATGCTATGCTAAGACTATGCTGAGTTCCACAGTTGAGACAAAATTAACAGATAAGTGTTTTGTGTTTTGGGCTGCATGCTAAAGTACTCTATTTCCAAAGGCCTTCTGCACTTTCAGTTCAAATAAAGAAATTATATCTAAATAATAAAAGTCATGTGATTTTTATGGCAATATAAGTAAAAAATGCTTCTCTTGTACAGAAACTGTATACTTCATTGCAAAGTTTCAGTGAACGTTGCATGTGTGGTTCAACTTTGAAATGGTAGAATTGTCAGGCCACAGTTTTTTAAGCTAGAGGCTTTAAAAGACCTTTCTGGAAATATTTACCTAGAGTCAGTAGCCTGTAAGTTCAGGAAGACTAAAATCTCTAGAGAGTTTTATTTCATAACAGCAGGATGGCATTGAAGAAGAACTTCAGAGCTGTGTGAGAAAACTAGACAAGCATTTGTTGAATAGTGTAGGAGACAGGTGAGGTGGGAAATGGCTTTAAAAGTCTGTGATACTTACATTATAACATACTACTGCTTGAAGTCTGAGCAACCAGGCCAAGGTGAGGTGAGGAACCAGGAAGAACCAAGAGAAGTTCTACTACTAACACGCTTTCATGGGCTAAATGGGTGACTAAACCTGACCTATCTTTGCCGATGACTTCTTCGTATCTCCCCAAAACCTTGTCATTTGGAGTCCAGCACTGTATAGCTGATCTGAAAATAGTCATCGGAATGCTGATAGTGCCTTTAAAAGCAAAACATTTTTATTTTCTTTAATCTGTTACTAATATGCAAAAGGATAGATTTGAAATGCTTTTCAAAATATCCAGCACACACAAAAAAAATTCACTGAGAGCTACTCTGTGCTCAGATTTTTATTATTTAAAGAGGATATTTAAATTTGTATTTCTCATAAGCTATATGTTGTTTTCAGGGAGCATAGGACCTGGAATTGGTTGATCTACAACATAGTAGATTCAAAACAGGCAGAATAGTCATATTAATTGAGAATTTTTAATTGTTAGCTATAATCCCACAAATATTGCTATTGTAAGTGTGATGGTAACAATCTAAAAACTTATTTTGGCAAAGAACTGTACACCAGCAATGACTGTGATCTTGAACCTGGGAAGTACCAAGGACCCAGGAGGCTTCTGAATGAGGTGTGGAAGATCACTCAGGAAAACTAAGCAAGTGAAAGATGGATGTGATGTGATGCAGTACATGAGTGTTCATTTTAATATGTCTATCTAGAAGAGATCGATTGTGAACGCTTGAAGCTTTACTCATTTATTTGCTCCTTCACTTTAACTGCTTTTCTCATTTCTTTGATTTTTAGGTTCTTTTTTAATTTATTTTGTTCAGCTTTGATTGTTTCTTTCTTATTTCACTATTTGTCAATATTTTCAATTACTTTATAAAATACATTAACTAGACAACAATAACACCTCCATTTCTTTTAATGCAATCTTTTAGCTAAGTGATAGCACGACATATTAGATTCTGAGGGAGTTCACAGAAGGCATACTCAGTAAGGATCATATTCATCCATTCTTACTCAAGGTTAGTGTAACCTTTCGTTACACATAATTTCATTTGTCGGTGGAGATGTGAATGAAATTTTGCTCAGTTGCATAAAGAAGCCTATCTTTTGCCGATTCTACTCTAAAAACACTAAAAAAATCATTAGACCAAATAAAAATAGGCATAAAGGAAAGCATACGCACATATACGAAGAAAAAGTGTAGAAATCACTGTTAAAAATAGACAGCTCCAAAATCTACAAATTCTCTAAGTAAAGATCATCAATTATCTTTACTTGGCAAATGAAAGGCAATAACAGTAAAATGCGTATGAGCACCAACTGTGATGTGAAATTTAAGGCTCTAAAACTTCATTAAAATCAGACTGGTAATGATGTACCATATGCACTGGGATGCATTTGCCTGAGGATCTCCAACCTGTGGCTCATTTCTTCTGTCATGCCACCTCTTTATAAGAATGACTCAGAGTGCTTTGTTGAAGTGCTCAGGGGCTGACAAGCAGGGTAGGTGTTTCAGAAATAATCATTTGCTTCATTATACCCTGGTGGATTACAGACATTTTCTGTTTATAGGAGAATCTTAGGCTTTCATTTCTAAAGTTAACTGAAGACATGAAACAAGGCTGTTAACAAGTATTCTGACAATTTATGCTTTCTGAATAGGCAACTGATTTTTTTTTTATAGCAAGTAAAAGCAATTTTTTTTTAATAGCCTTTTACAGAAATAACTGATAATTAATTTGGACAGTACATTTCAAAGGGTTTACAGAAACATATTAACCAGGTAAGATAGATGTGTAGACATCATAGGTGAAGGGCTGCATATTTCATTACCAGATCCTGAGCAATTTAGTCCCCATGCACTTATTTTATTATTCTGGAACTTTATTCACTTATTTGTAGCTCGCCTTTATAAATTATTGAGCGTCTTTTCCTTTTTCAATACTTTCAAATATAGTTTCATTAATGCCACAGCAAGCTATGGCTACATGTGGAAAGTAAAATAAGTGCTTTTATAGGAACCTTCAGCTTATTATCACTCAAGATAAAAGAAAGCCCATGTCATAGCAACATTAAGAGAAATTCTTTATATGTTAAGAAAGATGAAAATTTGGTCATATGTGAGAGATACTAAGCAGAAATTAATTTGATACTTGGTCATACCCTAGTCATTAAAAATTAAACTTTTGAACATTTGTGGAAGCATCTCTAAACACTGGCATTTAGCAGATGTGTCCGACTTGTCACAAGAGACAATCTGATGTGGATGCTCAAACAGTCTTCAGCATGTCTGGCAGACACAGAGACTCAAATGCAGACAAAAGAAAGCAGCAGTGGTTCATGGGTTGTCTGGTTGGTTCATTTGCTTTCAACACAAGAAACCTGCTGACCAGGCTATTTACCCAGAGTAGGAGAGCCTGTGTTTAATTCCATTTTCTGAACAAGAAAGTGCGTTAGCCACTTAAGGAAAAGCCTAAGAAGAGTGCAAGCTACTGGCCTTCTAGTGCAGTAAGAGAAAAAAAGGTGACCTTAACAGCTAACACATTCACTTAGGGAAGTATAAAGCCTTATTGGACATAGGACCATCTATAAGGTCACATTTCCTTTTTCACAGAATCACAGAATTACTTTTTCACGTAATAAAATGATTAGTAAATACATTTTATAGTTGCAGAAGTATTTTCCCATGTTTCAAGTATTTTGAATGTTATAAAAAGGATTAAATATACTTTTCACATTTTTTTTCAGATTGTCTGTGGTAGCATTTCAACAAATAAAATCTAAACTTTTACTGAAAAAATAAATTTCAGATTAAGTTTTGGAACTTTTGTGATCACTGGACATAAAAAAGATACCACAAGTGAATAATAACTCAGTGTATAGTGCTACTGGTGTCTGACCTTGTACTTTAAACTGAATTAGCACTGGTAAAAGAAAATCTTATACTATAGGATGACAATAAGGAATTACTGGGCTACTCATTTTTCAGTTACAGTTTTTCAGCGTTCTAGAAAAATCTTTACCTGAAGGGGATTATTAAAAGTTAGTATCTTTCATTCTGAAATATTTTAATTAAGTCTTTGAGTAACTTCATACTTTGCTATACCTTTCTGCATCAGTTTATAGTTTAGAGAAAATAATGAAGGAGCACATAACAATATTTTATTAAGAAGTTCATGAAAGCAATGGTGGAATGCTTTTTGCATTTGACTGTAGTGTCTAGTTAAAAGTGAACAAGCTGGTCAAAGAAAAAAGATCAGTAATGAGCATTTATATTTCAACTACATTCACAACACTTTTAGAAAATGATGAAATTAAACAAACTGTATTCATGAAAATCAATTTTTTATCTTAGCCTGTGCCTGTTTTGTGGTTGCTGCCATGGAGTATAGCATTACCCAGCTGGCTATAAACCCAGCGATCTAGAAATATGGAGCTCAGACTGAAGGATTCTGAGTATAGCTATGTTGGTTACTAAGAGACTGCATTTCTGCATTTGCTGTGTAAACACAGAATTACCTCAAATGGAGTTCAGTTAAAACAGGAAGATAAGCTGTTCCTAAAAATTGAAGTTATACAGTGAAGGAAAATAAACATCATATGATTATTGATAGTTAATAATATAGTGAAAATGTAAAAATGCACTCATGACTGAAGTCTTGAACTTCTTTGCTTGGAATATCCAAGACACTAGTTTAAGTAGTCAATAAATGAATAACCATCATAATCTAGTTTTAGATTCTTTAGAAAAATGTTAAGTATGGTCAATTTCTAGTTCTACTACTAGTTACCATCTGAGTTCTAAGTATAGGAAAAAACCACTGCAATTGTAAATGTACTGTGGACTAATATTTGCATAGCATAAGGTTAAGTGTTCATGTAGTTGACTTGAGCAAGACCATCATCCTTAGTGCTGCAACTTGAGTTCCCTGGATTAAGCACATGTAAACTGATGACTGGTTATTTTCAAGATGCAATTATGTTTATAGTCTGGTTTTAGGTCCTTTAGAAAGCAAGGTAGGTGTCATCTATTTCCCAGTATACTGAAGACTGAATAAGAAAATATTCCCAATCCATTTGATGTTCCACTTTTATCCAACACTTGTGCACTCTTGCTATGAAATGTGGAGTTTCACATTAAGCCATATGAAATCAAGAACAATGCTTCTCTTTTTAATCAAGATGATTTGGTAGTCTTCTCTAATTATAGCTTCACCTTTGCTCTGTTCTGTATTCCCAAATTAAAGAAAAAAAAAACCAAAGGACTTCTATATTTTTTCCTCCAGTGTTGATTCCTCAACCCTACTAAGCATTTGGCACTGAGCTGTGTTGGAGACAGGATGTTGTAATAGCTGGACCTAGAGTTTGGTCCATAGTAATGAATATTTTGTTTCCAGGGCTCTATGACTTACAGCATGAG
The DNA here is from genome assembly GCA_013398125.1 of Aegotheles bennettii. Classification (NCBI taxonomy): domain Eukaryota; kingdom Metazoa; phylum Chordata; class Aves; order Caprimulgiformes; family Aegothelidae; genus Aegotheles; species Aegotheles bennettii. Next base: position 244,738 of record VZRW01012967.1, read on the forward strand.
TAAATGCAAGTCAGCATGATATAAAGCTGCACCTCTGGGAACATTAGTAGAAGTCTTGTATATGACATTATTTCCAACAGAAAAAAAAAAGTTCAAATAGTTAAAATAAGAATGAAGATATTATTTTTACATAAATACATTCCTTTTCTTGTTCTTCATTTTCTTAATGACTTTAATAGGATTGCTCAGTTATAAAGAAATATAATCCTTCTAAAAATGTTATTTTCTTAATGACTTATTAACATTGTTCAGTTGCTAATAGACAGCATCACGACACAGATTCTATATGTATTAAAGCCCCGGTAATGTACATTTTTACTGCATTCATATAATGGCTTAAATGACAACATCTTAAATAGAAAATTACTGAAGGCAAATTTTAACAGCACCTCATGGCAGGGTTTCTATTACTTATAGTATATCCATCATTTAACAAGTGCATAGGAAATATTCATTAATTCTTTGATTAATTTGATTGGATTGATTGATTGATTAACTTTCAAACATAAGATCCATTTCTGAGCAGCTACAAACTATAAAAGTATTGATCTCATGACTAAAACAATCTGCTTGAAGCAAATAATCTTGAAATGGAATCAGTGTATTTTTTTTTCTTCTGAAAATAATCTATGATCTCAGGAAAAAATACATTAAATTGCATATCTGCTGTAACAAGATATTCTAGGTTTTGTCATGCATTTCAAATCCTGAATAAATTTAATGACTGAATAGGTAATCAAAGCACATCACCTTGGAGATACAAAACATTCTATGAAACTTTCAGCATTTTAATAAAAAATGCAAGTTAACTCCTGATGGATATACTATTAAAACCCCTGATAGTATTTTAAATGGTAAATAGCTAAAATTTCAATATGTAGGTCAATATGCAATAAAGATTGTGAAGCTGATCTATCTGGGTCACTATGTGGCAATATCTTTCTTGGTAGATACCCTGCCTAGGAAAAAAACAGTGAGTTTTACAACTCACCTCATATATCATTTTGACAAACACTACAGATTGACTCAAGCTGCAAAATTCACTTCTAGATCTAGAATTGTATCTCTCCAGTTTTGGAAAACTCATGTTGCTAATTTTTTTACCTCTTTATTACAGAGAGAAGAGCAAGTTCTACATAAAGTATAATTTGTACTAAATGACCAAAGTGTAGAGCTGTTTAGTTTCATCATTTTGTTCTTTCTCATCTCAAATATAAAACCAAAACCCACTATCCTTGTGAACTAATGTCACTTCAGAATGTAGTACAAATCCCTGATGCTTATCCATTGCCTCATGTGGCATATTATTATGTCTTGGGGGCAGCACAAATCAGCACATCTTTTCTCTAGGATGTGAAAGATAGATTTACACTGTGTCACCAATTCAGAAAAAAAGATACTATGATGAGCTGAGGGAAAATACATTTACCTAGTAAATATAACTTCATGAGCAGGTCTTAGGTGCTATCTACTTTAAAATGAGGCCCCAAAGAATCTCTGTCCCCAAATCATATGTCAAGAGAAGCTATACAGTTTCACCTAGTTGTGCCTTCAGAGTCTAATAAGTTTTGTTGGATAAAAACTCCTCCCTCAGCCTGATTCCCAATCTGAATGGAACTTAACATAGTACAGAGGATCCTCTGCTTCCTAGTACTGAGTTTTTTTCAAGCATTAATTATCCTCACTGTTCTCTCTCAATATTAAAATAGAAATTAAGATTATAAAATTCTGTCTTATTTTTAGGTGGAGGCTTTTTAGCTTTGTCCCTAGACACTAGTTTGTTTTTTAAACTGTATTTTCTTTGCTAGACCAAAAAGCCCACTAGAACCTACTCATTTTCTTCTGCAACTATCCTTACTCAGGATAGTCAATTTATATGTCATTTTTTTAGATAAAGTAAGTAGATTGGGTTGTCTTAAGTTTATTATGGTACAATAACGTATGGCCTCCAGGCCCTGAAATGTTCTGTGTACATCTTTCACAGACCCTGGGATTTCAATATCTATTATTAAAGGTAAATATCAAGACTAGATGTTATCCTCTCATTAACATTACCAGTGCCAAAAATGGACAAAAATACTACATCCTTGTTGATCCTCACCCTAACACCCGTCACAGTACCACACCGGATGCTGACAATTGATTGCTTATTTGCTATGACTTTAAAATAAAATACAAAATAAAGACATGACATGAAACTGTCTTGGAACCACCTGCTCAGTTCATCTGCATCCTCAGCCTCTTCTCTGATGAAGTAGAAAATAACTTTATACACTGGTCTACCTAACCAATAAAATCTTTCCCAGTATGCTAACCACTATGACATGTATTTGAAGTTGTTGCATGTATCAAAGGCTGAGTGAGTCATAGGGAGCTTTGAAGTAGCACAAACATGACAAGAAATGTGACAGCTGTCTTCACTCAGGCAAAGGTCACCTCAGCTTTACTAGATCTTTGAATGATGTCAGCACCATACACAGTTAAACAAAAAACAGCAAAACCTGGTATTTTCCCAGGCATTCATTATTCTTTCCACCTTCCTGAAACGTGTGATCAGTTTAAGGAAAAGACAGTAAAAGGAAAGAGGCTTAGATAAGCAATTTCTTAAGAAAGCCATGAATATTGTTCTTGGGGAATAAAAACCAAAAAGATGTTTACAACTGCAATGGTTTTGTGGTTATTTTGGCATCAGTATGGCACAAAACTTCATGTTTTCTTCTTGTCTCTGAAGCAAATTTGGGCACACCTATTTTTTTTTCCCAGGATCCACTGCACACTTGTTTTGTTGATATAAGCAAGTGCTTCCATTTACTTTTGAAAAGATTGATGCACACTCTACTAATAATGCTTTATCATATTAAAATAAATCTGTAACCAGTATATTGAAGATCTCAGATTTCTATAGTATGGCTTTCCCACCTTCAGTTTCCCCATGCATTTCTCCCAAAATTCACTGAAATTTGGATGGTACTTAGGCAAGTAGAAGATTCATAGGGAAAAAAAAGTAAGTTGCTTAGATTTTCCAGCTTAGAACTTTTTTTTTCAAAAACATACAAGTGAAAATAACTTTTGTAGACTAGATATTCTTTCATTTTCCACTTCAATCTGAGTGACACTTTCATAAACATTGTTAAAAGCTTTATTATTTGTTTGTGCCTAGGCTGTCTCTAAATGAGACTAAAATGTACTTAATAGCAATAGTAAGTTTGATTTGACTGGTCATTTCTATCTGGATGGATACCAGAGATAATACAGAGAATGAAAGCAACATGGAGAATTAAAATTGTTCATTTATCAACAAAACAAGATTTATTATATACCATTCGATCCTTTGGATGAATTCATATATTGACTTTCATTGTACAGAATTATCTGAACATTGTACAGTAAACTAACTAAACAGCCCACATAGACACCCACAAGCAAGATTAATAATATCTCCCTTAACCTTCCTGTCTTCCTTTTCTGAGAGAATCTAAAAAAAATCCTAGATATTCTTCACTTCTGCTTTGACAGCCTCACGGAAAGAATTCAGTATGAGAAAGGGTGGACAAGCAGGTGACTAACTTGCTACATTCTCAGTTTCCAGGGTTCTCTAAAGACCACAGCATTTTCCTATGGGCATAGATGTCTTGCTATCAAGTTTTGCCAACTCCAGCCTGGGGAAACCAGCAGTGTAATTCCTGAACCTGGAAGATTTTCCTACTGTGCAGCTGTAACAGTAGAGCACAGGTAAGAGACCTAGTGAACTCCTGATAATCAAACCCATCAGTGTCATATTATATTTGTAAAATTCATGTGATTAGTCAAAAAAGAAGTGCCACTGCTTACAGACACACACACACACATATGGGTATTCATGTAGGCATTACTAAGTATATACTGATGAAGGAGACATCAGATCTCAGGATGGTTACTGAACTAACTGGACTATACAAGAAAACTAAAAGCCAAACTAAAAGTCAGAATATAATTTCTGTATGACTCCTGGTTTAATCAATTTCATTTTATACAGATCTATGTTTATCTTTTAGGCAGCTCTAAGTAGTCATAGTGTTCTATATTGATCTAATTTCTACGTGCTCACCTAGGCTGATTGAATTAATAGCCACTTTAAAGCAAATTTTACAGATGTTGCCTTAAATTAAAATCTAAGATTCAACTCCATAGCACTGCAGAAAACAGATTTAATGGTTCCTCTCATTAAGGAGGAGAGGTATTAGTTTTGGGGGGAAGTAGCAGTTTGGACAGCTCTTAGACATTGGAGATACTAGGTCAGTTGTCTTCATGGCATGTCAGAGGCAATTAAGAGACATGAGGAAATGAGCTGTAAATTAGAGATAAGAATGAGCCCAACTCCACAGTACAAATATCTCAGTTGGCTAAAGTTAGTGTGCCCTAAACTTGGAAAGAAATGTACTGTACATTTAATGATAAAGTGGTCCCGCTACTGAAGAGAATTACTCAGGTGTGTACTTCTGAGTATCTGACAAGATATATAGATATTTATATCCTATAGACAAGGTGATGATTTAAAATCACCTATTCCTTCATATAAGAAAGGATTTCTTCAGTTAGAAAAAACAACGTACATCCTAGGTTTATGGAAAAGGAGCTAGCTGCCAAGGGTAAAAAATAATCCTGTTTTTTGATCTTTTCTTTGTCATGTAAATAAAAATGCACAGTGTGTAGTGCAATGGCTAACGCTGATGGAGATGGGGGTAGGTAGGTCCTCCAGGAAATGGTTGTTGACGTCCTTTGCTCTTCCATGCATGTTCAACAGCAAGCCCATCCTTCATGGAACTCCACAACCTCTTCTTTGGTCTTTCTGTTCTAATTTTACTCCTTTTGCCTTTCTATGGTGCAGCAGTCAGACTTCTGATCTTTATCCAAGGGTAGGTAAAATTTGTCCATCTGGCCAGCCCTGATGAAAGTTGCATGTGTTATTATAACTCAACAACAAAACACCAGGTTTATTATTTTCTCATATGCTACAATTGTATTTTCCCATCCGAGCCTAAGAGAATATTTTCTTGAAATCCCATGGAAAAATGAGCAAACAAAATTGGCACAGTAACTGATCATAGTGTGAGTGGCCAAGAGTAATTTGCTTTTATATCATTGTTTTATAACATAATTTTGCTTTATAACAGATAATAACTTGCTGTGTTTTACTGAAGCATGTATTCAGATTAAAAGGAGGATAGAACAGCATCTATGATTTCACTAGGCTGTATAAAATTTGAGGGTTATCAAACTCACTTCTAGTGATACAGTGATAGCTGATATCAAGGACAGATGCTGAAACAAAGAATCACACATTGCAATATCTAAGGATATTGTGCATCCATGGTAAAAAGAAATGTATACTGAAAGCACATGAGCTCATATACACACAGATACACTTCATGGTGACTCATTTTGCCCAGGCTTCTCTAAGGAAGAGAGAATCAACTTATAAAGAGCACACCGATACATACTGTCCTTTCATATTTCAGCAGTTAAGTTCCCTTTATAATGCAGTGATATCTCACTCTGCTCTTTTTGTTCAGAAATGCTGGCTAAAAGTTGCTGCAGGCGTGAGACTTAACAGGCTGTCCATAATGACTGACAAGTTCCAGCTGGAACACAGAAAAAGGTAACGAAGCACAAACATAGTAAGCCTTAAGTAAAGAAATAACTTCCCTTTATCGAGATTAGACTGGGTGAGTGCTTTGGAAATGAAATGAGACAGTTAATGCAAAACAGATTCTTATGATATTTTTATTTTGTTTTTCATTACAAGACAGAAAAGGCAATAAACATCCATATGAATCTTATTTGGTCACTAGCAACAAAATGTAAATTTTGAACTTTGAAGGAAAAGGAACACACATTTCTGTCAAGGGTAACTTTCATTGAAATTAGTTCTTTCAGACTCAAGTCTGTTTCTCTTCCTTAGTAAATGTAACTTCAGCTTTATTTCTGTGATATTTTTTCATGAAAAGGCTTTCCTTATATTTACAGTCCTTTGCAAACAAAAGAGCTTTCAGCTTTTATAAATCTGATGACTACTTTTATCCTCTTCATCCAGATTTTTCTGAAGGAAGTTAATAGAGGTCATCTAGATAAATGATTACCCTGCAGAATTGGAGGACCTTTTGATCAGTAAATAAAGCTGTAGAGAGAGAAATGTTATGGGGAATTCTAGCTAGATTATGGAACTCCTACCAGGAGACAACAACCTGTGTGGCTCAGGCTTGAACCATAGCTTTGCTACAAACTTCATGTAAAAACAATGTGTAGGGAAACTACTCCAGGAGCTCAACATGGCACATAATTGCTGCAATACAGATCAATCCTACAACATGTAATTTATTTCTTTTTTTTATTGCATTATTTATTGTAGCAACTAGAATTCAAAACCCCATTTTACTAAACCTTGTAAAAAGTGTTGACTAAGGAACCTATTTGTATGATTCTCACTGATCTCAAAAGAAGATATGGGCATTAGGGGGAAATAGTTTTATAAAAAGGTTAAAAAAATAGTTGTATGCAGTGTGAAAGATGACATAGTTTTTCCTTTCCTTCCAACTAATTTCCAAATTTAATTAATTCCACACAAAACTTGTTTATTTATTATCACATTGATGTATTTTTCTAATTCTCTTGCTTCAAATTACACTTTTGTCATTATGGGACCAGGCACAGGCTACGTAACTTTAAAAACCATTCACTGACTAGTTGGTACGTCCTAATCAATATCAAAATGTCATCATCTCCATAAGATTGTTGAGTGATGATGGCCAACTTTATTCACTAATAAAGTCTCAAGGCCTGAACACCTAAAAGGTCCCTTCCCATATATTTTTTTGCTAATATCATGATCATTCATGCTATATTGACTCTTTGGCCTTTGCTAGCTGTGTTTGCATTTGAGATTGTGTTTACAGTGTCTTGTTTCCCTAGCAATCCTCTACCTAAATGATCTTAGAGTATCAGCCCTTTGAAGGAGAGACTGTCTATGTTCTGCATTTGTACAGTGTTATGATAATAACACAGAGAAAAAGAAAGCTAATGGAGATGCCATAGATGTGCTCAGTGGAGTAAATCGGAACAACAGAGCTTCCAGAAACATTTTGCAAAACATAAATGATCGAATATGCAGTTTGTCAAGACCAAAGGAGGAAAAAAGGCATCAATAGTCAAGATATCTGACAATTTATAGTTCTTTATGATTCTTTGGTAAAGTATAATTTCTCTTTTAATGTTTTCACTACTTCTACAAGCCAGCACACACATGGATGTGCACTCCTTCATGCCTGCTCTTGCTGTGTGCTGTGTACACTCTGTGAACAAGAAGATGTCTGGATGATTCAGTCTGCAGAACTCCCTGTGTGATTTACATTTGAACCATAGCTTTGCCAGGAACACATAATAAATTAAGCTGAAACTACAAGAGCTATCTAATTTCTTTTAGCTACAAAATCTTCCAGCTGCATACTTAAGATTGAACATGCCTTCAAAATATGAATGCAGATTACTTCTAGTTTCTTTGCCTGAATCTTACCAACTGCTATTTCAAAAGCAATATATTCAGAGGATGTTGGTCAGGGAAAAAAAAAACTCACCAAAGATAACTTTTTTTTTCTTTTTTTGTAAAAAAAAGAAAAAAAAAGGGAAAAAAAGAAGAAGCCAATATCTTCAATAAGGTCTGAAGCAAGCATTTATTTAACCTTGCTCAAAATATGCATGTGTTAACTGCATGCTGTGTACACAGTATACTGTGTAGACAATGCTCATACCATGTACTGGAGCAGAAAAAGAGGAGACAGAGTAGATAGCCCAAACAAAAATATTAGTCAGGTAAATAATACATTATTGGAAAATGCTTAGACACACCTTCATTCATTAATGAAGTTTATCCATGTTAAGACACTTCTATGAAGCTGAACCAAACATAATAATAGGACAGTTTTATGCATGGAGCTAACACATGAGTTTAAGTATTCCACCTTATCCTGACTGTTCAGTGATTAATAAAGTTTCAATCAAGTGCTCAAAGTGTTTCAGGCACTATGAAGAATATTTCATAACAGCTAGTTCTGATGAAATCCCATTCATTTTGAAGGTACCACTTGTTAGAGCTATGTGCTATGTTTCAAATGTATATCCTCTGTACAGTAGGTTTAGGATCATTTATTATAGAGGAAGACAGGTATTTCATGTTATAAGGATGAGAAAGGTCTTTCACTTGGCTCAGAAAATACTGTATTTTTCTTGGCATTTCAATACAAGAAAGATGTGAAGACACTGGCAGAATTTCAGAGGAAAACAAATATGACTAAGGGGTTTCCTTATTTCCAGTGAGGAAACTTGTGGAAGTTTTGTCTTCTACAAGTAGAGTTTTAGCTGCCCTTGCAGAGCAGAGCTTTAGTTAAAGGCATATAGGAATATGCAGTACTGTAAAACATAGCCATCCCCCAGAACACATTACGGGGTAGTAATACTTGGATATTAGGATCAGTCCGGTTGCAGTAACACAGGTGCCTGTGAGGGTAAATTTATCCTGCAGATAAATTAACCATTACAGAGAGCCTCACCATCACCGCAAGCTTCAGAGAGCTGAGCTGGCTAGGTATGATAAAATCTACACTTGAATATTCTTCAGTATTTGAGGGAGATATTTCAGAACATTTTCCTTGTCATTTCACAACAGGGGTGGCTTGCTTAGGTTGGGGGTTTTAGTAGGGAAAAGAACTGAAAAGTTTCAGATCCATGGTATTGATTCATTTACTTACTTGGAAATACAGACTAACAAAATGGGGTAAAAGATACCACAGAATCATAGAATTACAGAACATGTCGAGTTGGAAGGGACCCATCAGGATCATCAAGTCCAACTCCTGTCCCTGCACAAGACATCATCCAAACACTTCTTGAACTCAGTCATGGTTGGTGCTATGACCACTGCCCTGGGGAGCCTGTTCTGGCACTCAACCACCCTCTGGGTGAAAAACCTTTTCCTGATATCTAACCTAAATCTCCCCTGATTCAGCTTCCTGACATTTCCCTTAGTCCTGTCATTGGTCACAAGAGTGAAGAGATCAGTATCTGCCCTTTCTCTTCCTCTCGTGAGGAAGCCGTAGATTGCAATGAGGTCTCCCCTCCGCTTCCACTTCTCCAAGCTGAACAAACCAAGTGACCTCAGCCGCTCCTCATAAGACATCTCCTCCAGACCCTTCACTACCCTCGTGGCCGTCCTCTGGACGTGCTCCAGTAGTTCAATGTTTTTTTGAACTGCAGAGCCCAAAACTGCACACAGTACTCGAGGTGAGGCCGCACCAGTGCAGAGTAGAGCAGGACAATCATCTTCCTTGACTTGCTGGCCATGCTGTGCTTGATGCACCCCAGGACACAGCTGGCCCTCCTGGCTGCCAGGGCACACTGCTGGCTCATATTCAGCTTGCTATCAACCAGGACCCCCAGGTCCCTCTCAGCCACGCTACTCTCCAGCCACTTGTTCCTTAGTCTGTACATACAAGCAGGGTTACCCTGTCCCAGGTGCAGAATCTGGCACTTGCCCTTCTTAATCTTCATATGTTTGGTGATTGCCCATCTCTCTACTTTGTCGAGGTCTCTCTGCAGGGCCTGTCTGTCCTTGCAGGATTTGACAGTTCCTCCCAAGTTAGTATCACTAGCAAACTTACTTCAAATCCTTGTCATCAAGTTGTTGATGAAAATGTTGAAGAGGACCAAGCCTAGATTGGAGCCCTGCAGGACCCCACCAGTGACCGATCACCAGCCTGATGTTACCCCACCCACTACCACTCTGTGTGTCTGACTTGTGAGCCAGTTGCTCACCCATCATATAGCACTGTTGTCCACCTGTATGGTGGATATTTTGTCCAGAAGGATACTGGAAGAGACAGTATCGAAAGCTTTGCTGAAGTCCAAAAAGATACCTTAAAATGCTGGCTTTTGCCCCTTTAAAAGCCCCTTTTTTTGTCACTTTAAAAGCAAGATCCAACTTGTATTCAGATACTGATATGTTTGGTAGCAGTGTGAAAACATAAATGTACTAATTAGAATTTTCTGTGCCTAGTTATATCCTATTCTTCTTTGAGTTTTGATATGTTAAAAAAAATACTAAATTTTAACTTGGAATGATGGATAATTGTGTTGCTATCATTAATTGTACTCATTATTTAATTTCTGTTTCTATATTGCAATTAATTTATTTTTTAACTTCATAATTTATAGATATTTAAAACTTCCTATAAATCTATGAAATTCTGTAAGAATATATTTGTTTCTTAAAATTAAGTTATATATACTCTTTAACACTATTCAGTATTTTTTTCAGCATAAATAGCATGTATTTTAGAGCATCAGTAAGTTTTTTTGTTAAATTTACATTTATAATAAAATATTTCATTTCTTAATGTTGTATCTCAAAAAAATATTTCAGTAGTTTCTGACAAGAGAAAAACTCATTGAAGTTTCAGTTTGAATCTGGTATAGGCATTTTAAATATATTCCATTTATATTAAATTTACATAAAATAAATATAATGAAAAATTGTATGAAAATATTTTTCGATCTAAAGCTGCCTACAAGAAATATTTGAAACCCGGTGCATTCAAAGAACTAACTTTCAATAGCCCATAAAGATTATTAAACTGCAAAAACCTCCATTGGTATTCGCAAAAAGCTACTTTTTTCTTGTCTTCCTAAATGGCATTTTGTCCCTCTGGTGTGCTGACATTATATCAAATTAATTACAGTTTGCCAAAAGTTCTGCAACTGGTGTCCTAAAATACATTTAAAAATCGTTCTACTACTGATTTCTTGTTCTTTAGAAAAATTTGCCACAGCACTGTATTAAACATAACAGGCTTTATTGCATATTTGCTGTTTGTTTTTTCACATGAATAGAAAACTGGCCAGCTTGGGGCTAGTCTGCATGGAGATGATATGAAACATAAATGTGAAGCAATGGAAGGCATGATGATACAGTCTGTAAGTTAGTTAGGTTAATGCTATCACTTCCTACCACATGAGTGCTGTTAGTTAGAAACAGTCATATAAAAGTACTGTATCTTAACTACTCTCTTCTGTTTATATGTGTGTGTGGGGGTATACAGAGAGGCTTAACTTAATTTCCAAGAACATTCTATTCCATATAATTTCCACACACAGTCAAATCCTAAATTCCTTAAGAAAACCAAGGCAGGTCTATTTTGTCACATTTAAAATTTTCTATTTGCAAAAGCAGCCTGCAATAACAAAGAAGACATTAAAATTCTATCCATAACAGCTGGTTTATGCCTGGAATATAAATGTGTTGTTTATGTGTGTTCCTCACAGTCCACTGAAGAGTAATGGTAAAAGCTGCTGTCATGTCTCACCTGTATCATAGAGGTACATTCACAAACTTACAGAGAAGACTGTGTCAGGTTCCACTGTAAAATTATTTTTTCAATAGTTTTGCGCTTACAAGTAAAGAAATTGTAAATGGAACATCATTACAAAAATATTTGTTTTTTCTCCTCAATAAATTGATATCTGTTTAATGTTTCATATATTTAAAATATAAAGTGAAACATAGTGGATTAAGACTACTGAATTTCAAAAACTCTGACAATGACCTCCAGCTTATGATTTAGGGAGAACTGTCTGGCCAACAATTAATTTCTAATACAATCTTGATTTTGTAGTAAATTGAAAACAGACACATAATCAAAAAAAAAAAGGTGGGTGACCATGACGAATGAAGTTGAAGTGTGAATATATGCACATAATAAGGTAGGCTAAAGTGTTTTTCTTGTAGACATAGAAGTACCATGTATAACAAAATGAAGAATTTATTAGTTAAGTGTCTGGATGTGTTGTCTACTGTTATGCAAATGCTCGCATAGAAGCAAGAATAAGTAGGGTATTTGGGGATCAATCTTACTTTTACTGCATTTCATAACAAACTTACATTAATTTCCAATGAATACAAGATCAGGATCTGGAAAAATACCAGTAAAGCATCCAGCGTGACCAGCCAGACAAAGATTATTGAGCTGAAGGGGAATCTGAAAGTTTGTAAGAAGCCTGGTCATAAGGGTATATATCTTACAGGTTTGAATACTTGTAGTACAATAAAGTCTTTCTTCTAAGCACCTTCCCAGAGAGTATTACCAAAGCTTTCTTTGTATCTGCTGAAGTCACACAAATGCACACAGTGTGGGGAATAAACATGAGGAACTGCAGATCTCTGGGCAGTTCCATGGCTACAATCTTGTTGGGATCACAGAGATGTGGCATGAATCGCAGCTTGGAGTGCTGCAATGACAGCATGCAATACAGGTTCTTTAGGAAGGATAAACTGGGGACATCAGGAAGTTGAATTGCCCTTTACATGACAAAAGAGCTGGAGTACACGGAGCTCTGAGGATGGATAATGAGCCAGCCAAGAGCTGGGTAAGGATTAAAAAGCAGACCAGTGTGGGTGACAGTGTAGTGGGTGTCTGCTATAGGCTACCTAATAAGGAAGTGGATGAGGCTTTCTGCAGAAAACTAGAAGTTACTTCATGTTCACATGTCCCAGTCCTCATAGGAGACTTCAGCCACCCCAATATCTGCCAGAGGAACAACACAGAAGGACATAAGCAGTCCAGGAAGTTCCAGGAGAGAATGAATTCCTTACCCAAGAGACAGAGGAGCCAACAAGAAAGAGGATCTCTGCTGAAGCATGCGCAGATGTGGTTAGGAAAGCCAAAGACCAACTGGAATTTAATCTGGTGAGGGATGTCAAAGGCAACAAGAACAGCTTATGTAGGTACATCAGTGACAAAAAGATCAGGGAAAATGTGGTCCTGCTGCTGAATGGTGCAGGAGACATCAAAAAGGTGCTGAAGGCCTTCTTCACCTCTGTCTTTACTAGTAAGATCAGCCTTCAGAAATCCAAGAATGCAGAGGCCAAGGAAAAAATCTGGAGCAAGGAAGATGTACTATTGCAAGAGAATCAGGTCAGTGAATAATTAAGCAAACTTGTCATATTTAAGTCTGTGTGCCCTGGTGAGATGCACCCATGAGTGCTGAGGTAGGTGGCTGGTATCCTTGTGAGGCTTGTCTTGATAATCTTTGAATTAACAAAGTGATTGGAAGAGGTGTTTGAAAACTGGAGGAAGGCAAATGTCATTCCTATCCTCAAAAAGGGCAAGAAAAAGGGCACAGGGGACTGTAGGCCAGTAAGCCTCACCTCAATCCCTGCAAATGTGGCAGAACAACCAATCCTGGAAACTGTTGCCAGGTACATGAAGGACAAGAGGGTGATTGGGAGTAATCAGAATGGATTCACAAAGGGGAAGTCATCAACATGCTAGGCTGTATTAGAAGCAGTGATGCCAGAAGATCAAGGGAGGTGATCCTTCCCCTCTACTGAATCCTTGCTGAGGCTACAATTGACTCTATGTGGCCCTACTTGAGCAGGGAGGTTGGCCCAGATGAATTCTGTAGGTCCCTTCCAACCTCAATCTTTCTGTGATTCTGTCGTACTCTTCTTCACAGTCATGAGCATCTCTGCAGCCAGAGATAAAGGGATAAGGTTTGGCCCTTATCCAGCACAGAGTGGGTGTGGCACTGGCTGTTTCTTAACAGATGTATTAAAAAATCATTAGTCAGAATAGTCAATAAAATATTTAGACCATTTTTGTGACAGATGAATCTGTAAAAGAATGGTTATACAGCATATTAGTCAAATTTGGACATATAAAGTAAACCTTGCTATGTAAAGTGAACAAAGCACTAACTAGACAAGCAGACCACTTGAAGAGATTGGTAAATCAGAGATAAAACCAAGCTGTTCATCATTATTAAGACATGATATAAGAAAAATTCTTAGAAACTCCAGCACGTTACTGAAATAAATTTTATCAAAAGAGTTGGACTGCAGAATGAAATGGTACAGAAAACAGAAGGGACATTGAAAGCAGCAGATACAAGGCAGCTACCAAGGTTTGCATACATATAAAGTAATACATGCAATACAGAAGGATTAGAAAATGCTACATAATGGAACCAAAGGAAGTAAGAAAAGATTGTCTATACGTATTCAGAATAAAAATAGCATTGTGAAAATATAGAAAGTCTAGGAAAATGCAGTAGGTAAGAAGTAAATAAAAACCTCAAAGACCGAATTTTAAATAGCTATTTTGGTTGTTTTTCTCTTTAAAAATTAAGAAGAAATGAGAGAATATTATGCAAGAAGCAGAAACAGTGATTAATGATAATAGCTGGAGAGACTGAGACCAAAGAGTACACAGAGCATCTGACCACATGCTGTTTGAACAGTGAATAATTCATGGAGACCAATCAGGGTCCCACTGCTGTGAAAATTATTTTAGGATCCACCTCTTGCCGTAGAATATTGCCCCAGTAGCTAATTTTTAAAGTTAAGTTTATGGTTCTCTTGGACAGAAATATGTCAGAAATGGCATAAAAGAAATACAGTGAGTGGTAAAATTATAGTACCAGTAGGACTGAGAGGTCTAAATTGCCCTGCTCCTCACTCCTTTCTGAGTGAGAACTCATAAAACCAAGCCAGGTATGTTAAATACCTGCACTTAACTCTTCAGATGCTGAAGTTTTTGAAGTTTCCTTTAGTTGTGACATCCAATTAAAGTGACTACAAAGTCCTGAAACAAGATGTCATCAGCAACTAAAACTTCAACTTTCCCATTATAATTGATCTATGAAAAAGTTCCGTGTGGCAGATAAAAATAAGAATGTGAAACTGAAGCCAAATCTATGTGACAAATTTGTATGACGTAGTTTTGTTGAAGAGTGGTGTAAGAATACTTGATTAGCATCTGTCAAAAGCATTCATGCCGCTTTTCTATACACACAGACATATATATGTATGTATACATTCATATATATGCATATACACTGCTTTTGCTTTCATACTAGCACATCCCTGTGAAGTTTTACTAGCAGTTTTCTGGCTATAGATCTGCTTTGACTAATGCCATTAAAACATAGAAGAGTCTAACTTGTATTAGAACACAGAGCCATCGTTCAAGAGTCATGAATATCTTTAAACAAAAGAATCCTACTCTGGCATTCAGCAAGATGACTTATAAAAAACCCCAAAATGCTGAGTCTGTTGATCTCACTCTTGTCTGCACCTCTTATTAGAGTAGCATTCCTTTTTGGTTTATTCTTTTATGTATGGTAACCTTTTCATAGGGCATCCTTTATTTCAAAATCTAAGCAATACGGAGAGGAAAGGTACAGGCATCTTTGTTGGTGCATGATACTAGATCTACCCCACCACAGGAAAAATGTGAAATATTAATTTACAATATACTCAATTTATTTATTACTGAATAAAACCATCAACTATGCAGTGTTTTGATAGCACAGTGGATAATTAACATTTAATCTAATCTCATTTAAAATAATTCCTATGATTCTAAGAGAATCACCTGCCTTTATGCTAGTAATTTTAAAAATAACTTGCTGCTTGTCACTCTTCTAACTATTGAATTCTCATCATTTCTGTATTCCTTTGAAAGCTGTTTTGAAATGCAATCTGTTATGTGAAATATACGTTCCTGATTAAAAAAAAATGTTCATGAGAATATGAATTCTAAAATCATGGTGACAGTTTTTAGAATCAACCCTTGCAAAACTTTTCCTCACACTGGTGACTAGTCAGCGGCCTTTCTCAGATTCTTTATGGTCCTGCGTAACCCCCTTGGATCTCTTGCTAGGTAAACCAACAGCTGGCTCGAGCATATTTCCTCTATTTGGTGTCCTTTTCCACCCTATCATTTAGCCCTTGCTACATGTAGCTCTGAACATAATTTGTCTGGGAAAACAGCTATGTATCTTGAAGAAGATCCAGGTGTTACAGACCCAGGAGAGAGCTGCTTCAGAAGGCAAGGTGTTGAGAGTTTGTCAGTGTCCTCAATAATCTTGCTTTTCTTTAGAAACAGACTCATTGAGAATTTTTATCATCTAATTGCTTATGGTTTGAAATACAAAGCAACATGTTATTTAGTAATTTGAAAATTCCAGAGTAGAGATACTGTCACTCAGATGCCAACAGTTTCAGCCATGACCAGTAAACATGAGAGGGTCCTGCTCATTTTTAAGACTTCACTTGTATTGGTTGTCAATTGTAAATTGGGCAAGCAGTGAAGGATTGCTTGATAAACTGCCTACAGAAAAGAGCTGAACACAAATTTCTGCATTCTGGAAGTAACAGAAAAACTAAGTCAGAGTTTAGTGATTATTTTTTTCCCCATTACCATCGTTAGAAGCAGGAAAAAGCTCATAGAACAGCCATGTCTGTATTATAAATTGCCAGGCCCAGATTTAGGTTAGGTATCAGTAAATCTGATTCCCAGATGTCCAAATAAAACAACGAAGTTTCATCAGTGTCCCAGATCTGCAAAATTTTAGAATCTTGATTTAATCCTAAGAGACCAAAAAATTCTTCTAAATGTACTAAATCTAGGATGCTGAAGCTATAAACAGTTGCTTTTCATATTATAATCCAGAATCACAGATGCTTTAGCCAGAAAGCAGGCCTACAATTTTTAAGTAAACTCTTTCTTTTATTAATGTAATTAATTCTGATTTTTGTTTCGATTAGTCTTAGCCTACCTTTTTTCATTGTTTAGTTCACACTATATTGCAATCTGACAAATGAGACTCCTTGTGCTAATCACAGAGGAGGGCTGCAGCTGACCTAAGTAATACACATTTATTGAAGGCAGCACAGGTATGCTATTTTGCATCAATTACAGGTCAGATCCTGTGTTCAGAAGACAGTGAACATGAACTCATTCATGAAATTACCTTCAATGTATTAACATAAATGCAACTGACTGGGATGTAGGTACTATTCTGAGTGCTCAATGTAACCCTATCCTCTCTGACTTCCCAGGCCTGCACACTCCGGGTGTCACATTGGTTTAAGCTGAGACTACTGTAATAATCAGTTCTTTTCCTGCCCTTATAGCTTCATCTCTAATCATGTGGTCCTAAATCTTTCCTATATGTAACCTGAGGTGTGAAGCTCATCACAAGCTAGAAGAAAATTAATCAAGCAACAAAACAAGCATCCTTCTACTGGTTCAGTGAATTGAGCTCTCACGTCAAAGAGTGAGATGTGTTCTGGTGTTGACACAAGTAAAGAAGGTAGCATCTAGGGAAGGACCATAGCAGAATCATATTCTGAGCTTATAATGCATCAATACATGTATTTTATCTTTATTATACTACGTAAAGATCAGATCAATACAACCAGGATGACATTTATGCAAGTATGTTTCACACGATCATTTCATATTCTCAGTGATAATTTGTTTGTTCATTGGTTTAATACTTTGTATTTTCTAAGTGCAATCATTCAAATTTCATTGCGTATTTTACCTGTGATGTGCATATCCAGAGAGAAGTCATTTTGATGGAGATAGAAGTAAAATAACAGACTAAATGGGGATGCCTGCTTCTTTAGGTTTATCTTACTTAATTTTTCTGGATTGTTTGTTTCAAAAATCCTGCTGTGTTCAAAAGTAAGGGAAGCACCTTTCCTATAATCAGGAAAGTATTGGTGCATTATTGAGAGAGACCTGAACACATGTCATTGATAGGAACAGATTCAGGCATCTTTTCACTGTAGTTAATCCCTGTGCTTATGAAAGTTATTTCTATTTTTTTTACTACACTCATATTCACACCTTCATCATGTTATATTTTCCTCTCATCTTTAATCAAGCTTCCTTTCCTTAAATTGTCCTGCAGAATATACCCAGATATGATACAAAAAAGACTCCTACGTAAACTAGAAGAGGCAGTATGGGGGCAGTCAAGACTGAAGACTGGCCCCAATCATGCCAAATCCCAGGCAACGGGGATTTTTGACTTACAGTCATGGCTAGATCAGGTGAGGAAGCCATCTTCTACCCAGTATAAAGGATAGACAATATTAGAAATGCAGAAAAACAGCATGTTAAGAAACAGAGAAAACAGTCTCTGAAAAAAAATATTGATGACAAAAACTTACAATGCTGCCAACATTAATACCTGAGTGGTCAATCTGCCTGCTATATATGCAGTAGTCAAACCTGGGTTTGGACAGGTTTTAAGTTGCATTGGTAAAACATACCTTAATGTGGTGAAAGTCTCGTGTTTGATAGGTGTTTTCATGTAAATTTTCACTGAAGAATTACATGACATGATTTTCCTCTTTACTGTGGCCAACACCAAAACATGTCAAGACAAGAAAATAAGTGATAAATATTTTTTTTGTAAAAGAAAAAAAGTTTTTGACAGACTGAAATCAATGTTTCATAAAATGCTTTTACAGAGAGAAAAAATTAAGTTGCTTTTGAGAATTTGGTTTTTGGTTTTTGTTTTTTTCTTGGAGAGTGGTATTTCTGGGTTTTAAATTTGGGTTTGTTTATTTTTTTAATAAAGACAGCTCATTTACAGTAATTTAGGTTTCACCTTTATATTTGCTCTGCATTCAACAATTAAAGTAACTTGAAACATCACAGATAAAGATGATATACCAAGTCCTGACCTTCTCAATGTTCTGATGACTTAAATGGAAGAAATATACTGTTGCAATCACATCATATGTAAACCAGAGTCTACTGAATCCATACCTCATACATTATACTTTTATGAACTAGGATATATAGGTTTTGTTTCTTGGCCAGGTGTGAAATATTATTTGAAATAAAAGCTTCCTACAAATACATCTTCATAAAACAAAAAGAAAAAAAATAATTCATTGGATGTAAAAAGTAGAAATAGAAAACATAACAGTTGATGAATTATTTCACCATTTCTAACATTTATTTCAGGATTAAAAAAGGTAGCTTTGACATAAAAGATAAAGAGCACAAATGGAACAAAATTTTACTTAGTTTCAGAGAAACATCCATTACTGGCTTTATGTTATGGATCATCTGCTTAAATGTTGGCTACTGGCACCTACAATGCTGAGCTGGATGAAAACTCTCATTGAATCAGGACAACTATTTTTAAATTTTCAAAAATAAATTTGTTTCAGCTTTCTCAGTAGACATAAGCAGGAGTTCAACAGTCACCCTTATTAAAAATAGGGCTGAAAAAAATGCTGGAGTGGTTATATCTGCCTGTCATGAGCACAATTTTATGAGCAAGCAGTTGAAAAGGAGACAATATTCAGACCTGCTGTATTATCAGAAACAATCAGAATTCAACTGCTGATGAACTCTCATCATACAGTAAGAAGTGGTTAACATTGGTGAAGGTATGCAATGAACAGAGAGAGCAAGCATCCTAGATCTGTACCAGTGTAGGCCATATGGTATCATCCTGAACCTGTAAATATCTGCTGCTTCTGGGCAAGCTGATGTTTGCCCAACATTTGTATCAGCAAGGCCTGGCTGCTGTTTGTTTCTGAAGACTGCCAAAGGGAAGGTAAGAATAATAAGGTTTAAACTCATCAATATATCTGAAAGCTGTAACCCTGGTATCTGAAAAGAAAAATCTTAGTTCAGAATCTGCCAGTCAACAACCAGTATGTTCAGAAAATGGTCAATATAAAATAAACCAACAGTAACATAACCATCAACAGACAGGCTTTGTTACCAATCCCATCACATTCCCCTGTCCTCTGCTCTCACTAGCTAGGGATTCTTCTGCAGTACACTGCATCCTTGAATTAAATGAGACTGCTATGAAAAATGATTTAAGAAGGGCTGATGAAAATGGAACAGATATTGAAGAATACTGTCATAAAAGGATTAGTTTTATTATCATGAAACCAGAGCACACCCCAAACAAATAAAGTATATTTCATTTTAAATTTTAACTGGGAGATTAGCACTGCAGGTAGAAGAAGGTTTTGCTGAAGAAAACATTAGCTGAACACATTGGATTTCAATTGCTTAAGAGAGTGAAGTCAAAATGAAAAATACATATGGATAAACTGATGTTTTGATAATTTTATGCTGTACAGGGAACAGGTATATAGAAACAAGCTAAATGAAGCACTTAAGAAACGTAAATTCTTGGTTTTCTGTTTTTGTGGCTGCCTATCTAAGGAATCTGGCTGATCCATACTGTCCTAAATTTTTCCAGTTATACATAACAAAGAAACAAAAGCTAAAAGTCACCTTCATTTGAAAGCCATAATCAAGAGTTCCTCAAATGTATGGTTAAAACTGAGAAAAGAAGAAAACAGAAAACAAAGAAATAGGACTCAACTCTCCTAGTGCTAATTTCTCACAGTTTTCTTACTCAATATAATTCATGTGTCTGTAACAACAGTCCCAAAAAAGCCAAATATGAGGAATAAACCATTTTTTTACCTCATTCAATACAAAGTGAAGCTGGGATTTTCTGAGCACAACTAATTTCATACAGAATTACATAGCAAAATTACATGTAGCTCTTAATTAACTCTGACTTCAGTGAGCATGAAGATGACAGTGACAAAAAAATTATTTAACATTTAAATCCAAGAAGTCCCCAAACTGACCTCTGTATTATGATGTTGCACTTCCCCAACTTTTCCCTCCACTGCTGTGTGTTTCTGTCTTCTTCAGGACTGCTGGCAATACAACTATGAGGTGAGATATTCAGAGAGCTGGACTGGAAATTTGATCTAAAATCTTACAAGAAGTTCTCTTAAGATTTAAGAGAATCTCTTTGGAGCCACTACCTCATGCAAACAAGATTTTTTACCTGTTCCAACAATTTAAACTGTGACATGTCTTGTTCAAGGATTTTGTTTTTCATGCATCTGTTCTGCAAATAAAGTAGAAACTGGTGAATGCAAAACGCCTGTAGCTGTGCATGGGGGGAGAGAAGCGGTCTTAAACCAGAGGCTGCCTGCTCAGCTTTCTCCTGACCTGGGAAAGGACATAGTGAAAGGGAACAGCTGTTCCCTCATGTAAGGAAATCACAGTAGTGTGCTAGTCAGCTGAGAAACAAGTTCACTTTAAATGTCTAACTGTCCTTTTTGACATTTATGAATGCTGTTCTTTTGCTATAAAAGTCTAATTTGTTTTCTGTCCACTGACCATAACTAGTCTTTCTTTAAGATGGAATGTTCCTTATAATAGCTGGGAAGAAAGAAAAAGGTACTGTATTTTGGATGAGTTGTTACAATCTGAAAATTAGACAGTCTGTGCTATTGTCTGATGGTTCTAACTTCCTTTAACAGGAATGGCCTCTCTGTTGCTCCTGCCATTCCTCTTTTCTTAGTGACAGCATGACCTTTCTGCTGGGGAGTCTGCCTTCCCACACACTACTTTCTGTGACCTTTATGGGAGCCTTGGTAGAATGACTTAGAGCCATAATCAGTACACTTCAGTATTATACTCATATAACAAAACCTTTTTCTAGATCACTTCTGTATATGTGCAGACATAAAATAAGTAAAACAATAAGTAAAACTAAGGATTACTTCTGAGTGGAAAATCTGAAAAAGTTAAAATAAAAACAATTTAAATAAAAATATATACAATAAAGTCACAAGTTATAGGCAACTATTTGATCAATGCAGGGTACAAACACAATTTTCTTTCCTTATTCCATACCAAGACTATTTCAATAATGTCAGTAACTTTTTAGTGTAAAATAACCTCAAAAATTTGGATGGGTAGAGGAAAGAAAATTTGGTGGAAATTCTTTGTTAATGTTAGACACAGAAGCCAAGAGGGGACTGAAAATGATATTGCAGAGAGTTAGGAAAATTCAGTGAAGACACTGACTCTGATTATTAGACATTTGGTCAAAAGGATAAATTCACTCATATAGCTACCTATTTGTTTAAACTAAGATCATGCCTTTAGTTCCTGAAAATAAGACTCTTAATTTAAATTTACTTTGCATATAGGAATCATTCAGAACATTAGTAGTGTTGGAAGCAGTAACTTCAGCCTTAGGCTCTTGTAGGCATATTCAAAAGAGCTTGGTTTCTTTATTCTTCTGAAAGAATTCTGATTTTAACACTCTACAGTCTTATTTATAAAGATGTATGTGTACAGAAATATATGACCCATTCATAAAATACTACTAAGAAAAGTCTTTTTGGAAAATTAAATAAGCTTGTAATCAAAATTTTTAATCTTCCAAGTTTTCTTAGAACAATTCAGCAAAGGTCTGCAGTTCGATTTCTCTTGCTCATGAATGTCTTTCAAAATACTCCAAATTGGATTAAACAATCGTAATCTAAACAGTGGATAATGAAATGTTCAGGTTAAGTTCAAATGAAAGCAACAAGGAGATCAATAAAAGTGGAAAAACTCTTAAACTCGAAGTACAAGAAAACTTGAAAGGCCATTAGTGAATCAAAAAATAAAGAGCCCCATGAAACAAAAAAATAAGAACAAATATAAATAGTATTTGCTACTAGGTGGGATTTTCAAAAGCAGACTGTATGTAGGCTTACTGTGCTTACACTGAAGCCAGTAATAAGAATCCCACTGAATTAACAGAGAACAGATCTAAGCAAACAGTGAGCACTTTCAAGATGCCACTACTAAGAATACATTAAGCCATCAAATGATGAAAGAAAACTTTCATATTCCTTCAGATAGCATATAACAATCTTGCTACATTATTTTCTGAGAACCTAGCAAGGTCAGAGATTACTTCAAGTGTATTTAACACATAAAGCACCAATGTTCAATATGCTCAGTAGCAGATTTTCTGTACATTGTTAGAAATGATGGCCTGCAGGGTAATTGTAAAAACATTTTTAAGATAGAAGTCAAGCAATATGGCTAGGATGAACATGAGTAGCAGCTGTCATGATAGACAAGGTGGCAAGAATTTTGTCATAAATTGTCATGATAGGATACTATGATGGCTGCAGGCTACTGAAGAACTGGATTCCAGGCTCTCTTTGAGAATTCATGACACTGGTCAATCATTTAGGAGACAGCTGTCTAGAACACTGCTCCTCTCACATAAACAATGTTAAGGTGTCCATGTTTCAAGCCATTTGCAGCGAGAGGAAACTATTGTCCTAAAAAGAGTGAAGGAGATCAGGTTGCCCATCTGGGCTCTGGGGAAGCACGGACCTGAACACATTTCAAACCAAAACCTTTACAACACGGACACAAGTCTGTTCTGGTTTATATAAATCATTAGTTATAAATGAAGTAAGAAAAGATTCCATTTGAAAATGACTGCTCTTCACAGTAATGTTTCCACAAAATACCAGCTAATAATGAGAACAGGGTATGAAATCATGGGAGTAACATACCAAAGATGACATTCTCTCTCGTGTTAACTGATTAACGAGGCAAACGGCTCGAGTGCAAGCCTGTCGTGCAGCGGAGCAGGGAATCGCGGCAGAACAGGCCGAATCCCGAGGGTTTGGAGAGCCAGCAGTGCTCAGCCGAGCGCCGAGCCCCCGCGAGAGGCGGCGGCGGCCTCCGAGCGGCCCCGCCTGCGGCCGGCTGAAACCGGCCTAGGGAGCGCACAGCGCGGGCAGACAGGGCGGGCACGGCAGTTCCCGAGGGCAGGGCTCGGCCCAGGGGGAAACCCAGCGTGGTCACCAGCAGGCAGGGAGCCGTGTCCGCTGTGCGTGTCCGAAAGGATGTGGCCACGCAAACTGAATTAGCAAAAAACCACACAGGGGTCCAAGCTTCGGGCTGCAGGGAGTGCCTGAGCCCGGCGCTGGCACCAGCAGCGAGAGACAGCGCCTGCATTAGGTGTGAGCAGGGCGATGACTGCCCCGCATAGCAGCAGGGCCGAAAGGGGAGGTGGAAAGGCTGAGAAGCATTAGGGCTTCGGAGGAGGAGACTGACTGGTGGAGCCGCTCCCTGTCAGCCCTGAGGCAGCCAAACCTGCTCTCTCCCCAGCAGGCAGGAGGGGATCTCGGGGCTGGGGGGGATGGAGGCAGGTCCCTGCTCAGGGTTGCAGGTGAGTCCCTGCCTGATCTTCCCCCTTCCCCCGTGTCCCTCTATTAGGTGTGCGGCTCTGGAAACCAAGTGACATGAAATGATAATGGTGATGATGGAACATCCAGGAGGGTGCTTACAGGGGGTCTGCCAAGCAGACGAAATACCAAATGTATCACCATAAGCTCTGAAAAGAAAAAAAGATGGGTAATTGTTGTCAGTGACTCCCTTCTGAAGGGAACAGAGGGCCCAATGTGCAGGCCGGACCCATTCCACAGGGAAGTCTGCTGCTTCCCTGGGGCCTGGGTAAGGTACGGCTCCGGATCTGGTACAGCCATCTGACCATTACCCTTTGTTAATCCGGGTTGGTAGGGATGGGATAGAAGGAAGGAGCCCTAGGGCAATCAAAAGGGACTCCAGGGCACTGGGGCAGTTGGCTAAAGGGGTAGGTGCACAAATTGTTTTCTCCTCGATTCCTCCAGTATTAGGGGAAAGGACTGAAAGGGGCAGGAGAACTCAGGTGATGAATGCACGGCTCAGGGGCTGAGGCCACAGGCGGAAATTTGGGGGTTTTGTTCATGGGGCAGCTTACACCGCACCAGGACTGCTAATGTCAGATGGAATTCACCTGACTCGGAGGAGGAAAATGATTATGGCCCAGGAGCTGGCAGGGCTTATCGAGAGGTCTTTAAACTAGGTCTGAAGGGGGAAGGGGACAAAGCCAGGCTGGCCAGAGTTGAGCCTAGGGGTGGCATCCCGGTGTCAGGGGGTAAAATCGGTAACCCAGCGGAAGTGCATGTTCACCAATGCACAGAGTATGGATAATAAACAGGAGGAGCTGGAAGCCATCGTGCAGCGGAAAAGTTATGATATAGTCACCATCATGGAAATGTGTTGGGATGACACTCACAACTGGAGTGCTGCAGTGGATGTTTACAAGCTCTTTAGGAAAGACAGGCAAATCAGGAGAGGTGGTGGGGTAGTCCTGTATGTTAGGGAGTGTTTTGATTGTACAGAGATGGGAGATAATGATAACAATGAGGGTGAATGCCTATGGGTAAAGATCAGGGGGCAGGTCAGCAGAATGGATGTCATGGTGGGAGTCTGTTACAGACCACCCAACCAGGATGAGCAAGCAGATGAGGCATTCTACAAGCAGCTGGCAGAAGTCTCACTGTCGCGAGCCCTTGTGCTTGTGGGGGATTTCAACTTGTCAGAAGTCTGCTGGAAATATAACACAGCAGAGAAAAAACAGTCTAGAAAGTTTCTAGAGTATGTGGAAGACAACTTCCTAATGCAACTGGTGAGTGAACC